>JBBMOC010000092.1:999763-1139815 GCA_037975185.1 Centropyge bicolor | reverse complement strand
AAAAAAATCCTTGCAGTTATTCATGTGGACTTGTTAAAGTGGATATTAAGGCATCCAGTCAGACCTTTGTCATTGTTCTGATTTAAGCTAGCTTTAAGATAGAGTTAGCATTAGCAAACATGGTTGTTTGGGGCAACTTATCACAGTCATTTGGTGGTAAGTTGTCACATGTGACAACAGAGATTCAGCCTTACAACAGGGATGTTTTCTTGGAGACAGAATTTGCGCCATCTTATGTCTCGCCCCTACCAGGACCCAGCTCTACCAAGCCCAAGCACTAACCCAGCCATTCCAGGTTCCGAAACTGAACCATCTTCTCCAGGGCCCAGCCCTGACCCAACCAATACCAACCAAGCCATTCCTGGACCCAGCACTGGCCCAGCTGCTCCAGGCCCAGGCACCAACCAAGAAGCTATTCCAGGCCCTAGTAACCCAGCCTCCACCACTAACACATTAACTCCAGAGAATATTAGACCTTACCCAAAAGCTGGTCCAAGAAAAAAAGTTACCCAGAAGAAAAAGAAGAGGAAAACTTCTCTTCTCACTGACACACCTGTGAAGGAGGCACTTGAAGCTGAAAGGCAGGCACAAGGGAAGAAAAGACTGTTCAAAAAGAAAGGCAAGGCAACCAAATCTAAAATGCCAAAGAAGCAAAGCACAGAGAAGAAACAGAGGGCACAAACAAAAAGAAAAACTCCAGATGACTCCTCATCGGAAGAAGATGAGTCCCTGTGCCTGGTCTGCATAGAGCCATTTGGAAACAGCCGCCCAGGAGAAACATGGGTGCAGTGCATGATATGCAAAGGATGGGCACATGAAGAATGCACCCCTGGCCGATCAGTCTACATATGCCAAAACTGCAACTCAGATGTGGAGTCTGACTAGTGAGATGTTCTTTTGTTCCAGGACCAGTTTAAGTGTCAGTTTCATAATGCATGTTGCATAATATTTCATGTTATTTCATGTTTCTTGTAATTTCATGAGTAATAAAAGTGAATTATTGTCACTTTTATTGTTATTAATTCACTTTCAATTTAAAAAATAGATATATTTTTTATTTTAATGTCCTTGTTACTCATAACTGCTGTGCAAAATTTCAGGCCAATATCTCCACTAGTTTCTGAGATATCACATGCATGTGGACCATGTATAGTATGTGATTTTTTTTGGAGGGGGGGGGGGGGTCCATTTTTGCACCATCTCAGATTTGCTTCATATTTTTTTATTTTAATGTAAAAAGTCATTTAAAAGATTGTTTAAAAGTTGCCACCCTATGCCACCCCGGTAGATCCGCTCATGGATGCACGAAAGCAGATCCGTTTGTGAACAAAACCACAACCAGACACTGGTTGCAGGACAAATTTATTTTGTGGTCCATTTTTATCTGCTTAATATACAAAATGCTGTTATAGAACAGGAATGTCCAAACTTTTTCCTTTCTTACACACAGCCCACTGCCTATAAGCTACTTTCTCTCACTTATATCTCTTTATTTATATTTATGTAAGTTATATTTAATCTGTGTAAAGTCTGGATAAGGTTGTCAAACATTATAATAGATCAAATAAAGCTGCATTACCAATAGACATTTTGGGGGAATAGTCTGACATATGAAAGGAAAGAGGGGGAAACAGATATCCCAGCTTGGTCCAAAGGTAACAAACTACAATTAACACCATCTCTAAAGCTCACAAACAATTTTACTCCATAATAGAAGATGACACAAATGGAATAAAATGGTATACACCTCCTCCCAAGTGGGCGCAGTCAGAGGGGTTGGATGGATGCAGGGTTGGATCTAGAAAAAATTTCCATCCATTTTTGAGGGGTGGCAACATATGGCAGATACATATATGCTGAATTTAATCACAGTTATCACAGTTTGATGAGACATAGTAGATAATATAATTTACACTTAAGTATTTCTGCTTGCAGGACTTTATACATTGGCCTACAGTAACTTAGAACATGTAGAGAGTATTTTCAGGTTTGTGTGTTTAATTTTGACCTGCAACAGATTCCTGACACAGCAGCACAGGATGGATTCAAACCACTGCACTTCCACTGGAAACCTCTGACATGTGGACTAACATGTGAAACCATCTGACCTGAGAATCACATGAACTGTTGGTTGTTTTGTTTTTTGATTCACTTTTCCTCCCTTTCATCTTCAGTCTCATTTATGACCAGGAATCATTTATTTTCATTTATTTTATTTATATTCTATTATTTCTTTTGTGTGTAGTCATTAACATTTACTCTGAGTTCTCAGAAGCAGACATGATTGGGACTGAGCCTGTCTGAATGTCTGCAGGTTATTGGAAACATGAAAAATGACATGTTCAAATTGAAGTCCTTTGCTGGGTTGCTTCAAAACAAATAAAAATAAATGACAAACAACAACAAAAGCAAAAGCTAGCTGAGTCAGCTAGCTTTTCACGTACCTTTGTTCTGTTGAAGGTCATCCAGGTCCTGACGCTTGGAAATCAGTGAAATGGGTCCATATCGCAAATTCGAGACGAACGACGCAAACGCAAGCAAGTTGACGACAAGTTCGGATTCGGTTTATTTGTTTGTTTGAACCTCACACACACTCATCACATTCACACTGTGTGGCATACCTTTGTTGAAGCCGGGATTCGATCCCGTGTCTCCAGCTCCCCGGGCGACATCCTTGCCACTGGACTATCTTCAGTACTGATCAACTGCAACGACTGGACTGAAGATCAGACTGAAGGAAGAGTCTGCAGGAAGTTCACCTTTATCCACCTGCAGAGAAAAACTTCAAGGTGGCAAGAATCTTCATTCAACAAAGGAAAAAGAAACATTTAAATCCAGATTTGTATTTTCTGTCTCACAGGGAAGAATCGAATGCAACACACTTTGCCAGACTCAGTGAGCATCTCCTCACAGGTCTCTGTCCGTTCCCTGTGGTTACCATGGATGTGATAGCTCAACATGTTAACATGAAGAATAGTGACGCTGAGATTGTGGGTTCAAAACCTGCTGTTTTTTTTTCTTGGCCCAACACAATCTGAGAAATGAACATTTCCATCCAGATGATGGTTTTAGAGATAAACCTGCCTGAATACTATTAAGCGCTCTCTTTATGGATACTAAATAAGAAATAATCACACTAGTAGCTTTAATCATCATCTTTTCATCCTGTCTTTTGCTAAAACACATCCAGGGGTGTGCTTTCATGCACGTCCCAGCATCTTTCTGCTTATGGCCATACCACTTTGAACATGCCAGATCTTAGATTTTAACTTACTCAAATTGAGAATAACTGGAATTAATTTCCTTGTTACTAATAACTGCTGTACAAAATTTCAGGCCAATATCTCCACTAGCTTTGGAGATATTAAGGCTTCACATGCATGTGGACTAGAGGTGGGCGGATCGATCCAAATATCGATAGCATCGATACCAATTTGGTATCGCTATCGGATCGATACTAGCGTGGTAAGATCAATACTTTAATGTCAGATTCGCTATTGTATGTGTTTGTGCGGTCTCGTCAAAGAGGCGACAGCAAGGTCGCTGGACTTGCCACTTTTTCTGTCTCACTCTCAGCGCGGAGCAGGCGCACTTTGCTCCTCCTAGTATTTTGCAGTCGCCTTTAAACTTTGCCCAAATTCTGTCCTTGGTTTTAACAAAATAATATAATAATAATAGTAATAATATTTACTTGGTATCGGATCCATACCAAATCTTGCAGTATCGTACACCTCTACAATGGCTAGATGACTTACATTTAAAGACTCTCTTTATAGGCCTTTTTCACAGCAGACCTTTTGACTTGTCATGGCAGGAAAAGCACATTAACAATAGCTTTGTAGTATCCAAGCGTCCCTGTAGCCATGACAGTGTGACAGAGAGGTGGCACGAACAATATCAGGAACCTGAGACTGAAGCACCGAATGGATTCATCTTTCATTTTATTCTTTAAAATTTGACAATCTCTGATTAAGATCCCTGCAGCGTTGGATGAAGATGATACTGAAATATGAGGAAGAGATAGCGAGGAATGTCAGTGGATTTAAAACACATCCTTTGGTTTATGTTAAATTGATCAATCAATATATATTTGAATCAGAAACGATGACAAAGAGATCAGTTCTGGTGTTTAGTTGAATTGAAAATCTGCACGCTCTTCTTGCTGCTTTGCATGATTTAGAGTTCCAGCTTTGGATATTGACAGACAAAATTAACAGCCTTGACACAGATTTAGAAACGATTCTTGCAGTGATGCTCAGAGGATTACATTTTTTTCACACCTTTTTATAAAAATTTTTTTTTTTTTAAATGCACACACCAGCCTGAGGTGAAAATAAAGAAATAAATACATCTTTGCATGCACACACACACACACACACACACATACACACATACACACACACACACACACACACACACACACACGTGCACACACACAAGCAATCAGCAGCAGCCCCAATCACAGCAGCGGCAGACAGGCTCATCCATCTTTATCAGTGTGGCGACACACATGTAGGACTGGGCAGTAAGCACACATACATGAAGACGTACACACTGCACGCTCCCTCTGTTTCTTTCATCCTGTCCCTCCATCTTTCTCTCCTCATCTGTTGCACGGGCTTCACACGAGAGACGGTTCAGGGCTGGCAGGGCATTTATCAGACAGACCCACTTCATATTACAGTGTGGATGAAAAGCACTGTGACCTCAGCTTATACGATGTGCTCGCGTTGATTTGCTGAAAGAGGCCAGTCGCAGGTCGTCTCACTGAAGCTGATCCTTTTCTTCTTCTGACTCGATGCAGGGAAATGTCAGTTAACACTGAGCCATATTTGGCAGGAGTGGGTTTGTGTGTGTGTGTGTGAGTGAGAGAGGTGTTAATTGGCTTGTTGTGTGTTCTGTGCCTTGACGATTGGTAGACTGTGAATATGAACAACACAGCGATTGGCTGACTGTAGATGTAACCATGGGGAGTTTGAAAGCTGACACGCACGTGTTGCTTTAACTCCAATCAGAGGTGATTACAGGCAAATCAAATAGCATCTTTGTGCGTGTGAGTGTTTTTTTTTTCTCATGCGTGCTTTGCTCTGTTTCTCACCTTGCCTGACATTGACAGGGACACAGTGTCAGCTGAGTCAACGCTGCTGTCAAGACTTTAATTGGGAACACACACACACACACACACACACACACACACACACACACACACACAGACGGCTGATTCCCTCCCTGTGATTATCACCTGGATTGTTACAGTTGAGTTGGTGGAACAACAAATCCCTATTTGTCACTGCATTGTACTGTGAATCCGCCTGAACTGTTATCACACGAACACACCCACACACTGTGACCACACGGCAGCACACCGGCCGACGTGGCCAGCGCCGTTGTAAGAACCCTGCGGTGTGTTTGGGATACTTAAAAGTCACCGATCGTCTATTGACATTCATCTTCTGTCAGAAAAGCTCACAGATGGAGTGTGTGGGGCCGAGGCAAATACCCTGGTGTGTCTCTTGCATCATTTTCATGCTGTACAAACAGTCGGATTTGGTTTTTGCAATGCCAATATGCAAGGGAGAAATTCTGTCCAAGATGTTTATATAGGTCATATGAATATTCAGTTCAGCTCCGGTTAGAAGGTGACATTTCTGCTACGGTGAGCGATAAATGGGCTACTATAATCAGTATAAAAGGTTTAATTCAAAACTGGGGAAAAAAACTAAGTAATGCTTCTTAGCGGTCAGTAATTTTCTAAAATTTCCTTGGAGGTTTGCTGGTAATAATTAGCATATCATTTAGCAGTAATTATGAGGAAAATAGTCAAACCTGCTGTGCACTTACCACAGGACTCTGAGTACCATCTGAACACTGTCTCCATTTTTCTTATAATGACGAATAACTAGTCGAATGCCTGTTCAGAAACATGCCTGTACGAACAGGCCAATGGCTTAGTCTCAGGTATTGCTGCTTGCAGCTTTCTCTGATTCTCAATAATAATTCTCAATAATTAATGGATTATAGGTAATCCAGACTACTTCACACTTGACACTGCACTTCCTTGGGTCCTCAGAAATACATCCTGCAAGTGTGAAGTTGCAGTAGCTGTTTTTAGAAAATGTCTGAGAAATCAAATGTAATTATGGAGAAATTTTTCAGAAGCAATGGAATCAGACTGTTCCCCCCAAAATTGTAATTCAACATTAATTGCTCAATATATACAAAGAGATTGTAATGACATATAGGCAGCAACATTGTTCAAAACTGTAATAGTATTGATAATTATGGACACGTTTTTTTGTTGAATCCCAGCAACTTCTGATTGGTAATGATATTTTCTTGTGAAAATATGCATCATTAGTACAAAACCACCAGATCTTTCAGCATTGTCTCAACATTGTTTTTGTACTTAAGCAACTACGTTTGTCCAAAATTTAAAGTAACAATCTCAAAAATTTCTGTTTTGTTCTCTTTGGTGACACCTGTGCTGATAATCATGGATGTGATGTCAGTCAGTTGGCAGTCTGTAGCCTCTATCTTTTCTTTGTTTGTTCTGCCGTAGTAATCATTTTCAGAAGTTGTTGTTAACTGCGGAAGCCCTAAAGGGCCATGGTTCAACTTAATTTTTTTTCGCTCCGTTTTCTTATGACGAGATAATTTTGTCGTTATCATGTGATAACAAAATCCGTTATGTTGTGATAACGACAAAATTATCTCGTTATAACGAGAAAACAAAATCGTTTTCTCGTTATAACGAGTTAATTTTCACACCACTGACTGACGCCAGGCCTGGACGTGCTCTACTGCAGCTGCTCTCTCTAATGAGGTAAGTTCAGCCTGTTCATGTGTTTGTTTGTACTTTTGCAAGTCTACGGATACAAGTTATCATCCTATCGAACAGTAAGTGGTTAGGGTTTCGCTTTCAACCTCACTGGAAAATTAACTCATTATAACGAGAAAACGATTTTGTTTTCTTGTTAGAAAACGATTTTGTTTTCTCGTTATAATCAGATAATTTTGTCGTTATCACGACATAACAGATTTTGTTATTGCGTGATAACGACAAAATTATTTTGTTATAACGAGAAAATGGAGGAGAATTATCACGTTATAATGAGAAAACGGAGCGAAAAAATTAAGTTGAACCATGGCCCTTTAGGGCTTCCGTAGTTATCTGCCTATATTGTCCTTATTTCCTTTAAATATGTCAAGGTCAAGACTTTCTCTCTCTTTGAGTTTAGAGTGTGATCTCACCTGCAGAAAAAAGAGACACAGATCATCAGCGTCACCACATCTGACTCCTTAGAGATACTGTTCTTTATTTCTTTAATCAAAAATATTGATATCAGCCAATACTTTTCTGCATACCTTCTCACAGCACGGTAATACATACTCTTTATACAGTCAATACATTCATTAGGAGGAAAAAACTGAATTATGCAAGCCTATAATCACTCCAGTACAATCAAAAAACACAGTTTTGAAACACTGCCATGGAGAAAGGTAAAAGACTGCTCAAAAAAGGTCATCATGTAGAAAATCACAATCAGAAAAATACCAACAAAGATGCCAGAAGCGTCAGTTGTACATTCATGGATATATCATTATAATACTGTGCTGTATGTAATTATATTCATCATGATTGAGTATAAATACATATTTGATTTCATACATTACAGGTCCTATGGCACAAACACTTTTTTAAAGCTTCTCTCTGTCTAACACATTATGTACACTCACTCACACAAACACACACATTCACACACTCGCACACACACACTGTAGAGCTACGCAGATAGAGAGAGATGGAGAGGAAACCGAGCAGAGCAGGATGTGTGAGAGAGAAAATATAATTTTACTCTCTGATTGATTTATGTTTAGTTATCTTTTTAATATCTGGCTGAAGAAAATATAGATCCTAGGCTGCTGTTGCCAGATTTCTTGGCATTACCCCCCCTCGCCCACACACACGCACGCACACACACACACACACACACACACACACACACACACACACACACACACACACACACCCTCCCACCTGCTCCGGAGTGCCTCACGTGGGAGACGAAGCGACACCTGCATGTGACACTCTTTCAAGCCCCCCGCTCATCCCTTTCGCTTTGGTTTCCCAGCATGCCTGCCTCTGTCCCTGGAGGCCGCGGAAATGAGGCGCTGGTTTTCGCACAAATGTCACATTAACATGGCCGAAACACTGGATGGGGTTAACACGTGAAATGAATGTCATGGCAACATTGATCTGGCACGAGCTCCGCAGGCTGAAGCCAAAATCATTTTTTTGTGAGCTCACTTTCTTAATGATCGCAGTCTGATCATTAAGGCGCATTGATTAGGATTAAAAGACATATTTTAGTGCCTTTACACTAAATGAGATGTAACATCCTGCTGGGCATGACTTTAATGGACTGGGAGTCGAGGAGCTCGCAAGTGATTACTGGTTATTATCTCCATCACATAACGCTCGACATCCACCAGCATCAACTCAGGGCCCCCCAACCGCATGGATCAATTTTCTGATGAGAAACGACGGCACGATACACTCAGTATGTAGCACAAAAGACTTCAAGGTAATCAGTTAACGAGCAAAAAAAAAGGACACTTGTGAAATTAACTTTGAGCGAGTGCATTTGACACAAAGTGGGAGGAAAGAGGGATGAGTGGGAGGAGTACAGAGTGAAGGAGGCGAGGAGCAAGTGGCAATCGGTACTCCCTCATTCGCTTCGCAATTTTGAAGAAAATCAATTTGTGGAGGAACAAAGAAATGGGAATTTAGAGCGGAGGAGCCAGTTATGGCCTGACTGAACAATTGAGCCGAAAAAGAAGGTTAAAGTACTCTTTGATGGGAAAAGAAATTGGAAAGACTATTACGTAAACCAACAGTTAGAATCTGTGCAAATATGTGTGAGTGGGAATGGAAGGAAATGTGACTTTTTCTTCCAGTAACAACCTGGGTCTTTGCAGGTTGATATCCATAATTCCTATTTGAGTTATTCCCAAGTTATATTTCTGAGATTTTTGACAACACAGAGTTGGGGTTGAGAGGTACGAGGACTTCCTAATTAATGAGTTCCATGTTGTCTTTTTTATAAGCGCTGAAAATCTATCGTGTGATTTTAATTTTCTTATTTTTTGCATGTTGTTTTCCGACAGTTTTCAGTACGGCATACTTCTGGTAAAAGACCTCCTACGCGGCAATGAATTCTCCTACACTCCTTAGCCCAACGCTACTTAGAAGCCTAAAAATGGTAATTATCGTAACTCTGATATGACATGAACATGGACTCCTCTATAGACATATACCCCATTGAAGGCTGTGTATGTTCTGTGTACGATTGGCTGTTTTTGATTTTGCAGTTTAAATTATTTTTTCTTCTGTGCTTATCCTATTTATATGTGCAGTTCAGCACAAGCAAACAGTTGATTAATCAAGTAGTCAATCAAAATAAAATGATTCGCCAACTATTTCATTTTTCAAGCAAAAATGTCAGACATTCACTGGTTCCAGCTTCTTAAATGAAAGGATCTGCTGCTTTTCTCTGTCATTTATGATTAAATGTAAGTGAAGGTTTTTTGACTGTTGGTTGATCAAAAGAAGATTCACAATTTTTTGACACTTGGCACTAAACGATTCATTGATGTGTTGTAAAAATAATCTGCAGATTGATCCCTGATGAAAACAATTGCTAGCTGAAGCCCTACTATGAAAATCATCTACTGATCTACTTTAGATAATATTGTTATGGTAAGTTGTTTAAACACGCTGACTTGTGCTCCTGGCCTCAAAGGCCTCGTTGGTAAGTTGTGTCTTGCATTTCAAGTTGCACTTCACCATATGTCAGTGATGAAGTTAAATGTTGTAACTGACCTGAAAAATGCTCCAAAATATGAAACTCTTACTTTGATTTTCATCTGCAGTCAGTGTTTGCTTCAGTACTTGTTACAGTAAGAAAAAGAGCAGCAGCAGACCCTAAAGTGTCTCAAACGTTTGAGTGTCGAACAAGAGTTTGGAGGGCATGACTTCATCATCTGTGACAGACACACCGAACATTCATCAGATTTAAAGTCTTATCCATTAAAAAAAAAAAAGGTCTGATGTGTCTGATCCCTCCCGGCAGGTATTAGCAGAAATCTGCCCTTTGGCACAGCTCCATTCTGCTAGATAGATGAACGGTGCTAATGCCCCAAGGTGTCTGCAGAATGGATGTGCATTGATCTCAATGTACTCTTTCTGTGGGCCGTACAGCGCAGTGTGTGTGTGTGTGAGAGAGTGTGTGTTCACATTTATGGTTTGTTACTGGGCAGGACTCGGGTAGCGCCGAGACATCGTTGATGTACGTGACTGCGTTTCGGTGTAAAATGTTCCTGAGCTGCCAGCAGCAGAACGAGCGGAGCTGGAAATGTGTCGCCGTGGCCCTGAGACCAAAATCACTGCTGCATCATGGGACAGAAAGCCTTGGACTGGGGAAACAAATGGAAGGGAAGGAGATCAGATTTTTGTCCTCTCTATCTCTCTCCATCTTTTTCTCATCCTCTCAAAAAGCTAAAGGGTTAAAGAGCTGTTCAGGTACATTCATTATACTCATCCAGATAATGGCTAACAGTAAGTCATCAAGGACCATTAATAGTTAATAGAGGACTATCTACTAATAGTAGAAATTTCCTCCTCCTAATACTGGAGATGTGATTACTAGATTAATGACAACTTGGAGCCAAAGTGACATATTCCCAAGTCATGTTGTTTTTTTTTTTGTCTTGTATTTTTGCGAAGCTACAATAACAGTCAAGTCTACCATTAATAAATATTTCACCAACAACAAGCAGACCGTCTACTCGTCCTATGACAATCTGTGAGCTTGGATGTGAGATAACTTCCACAGCGAGCGCCGACCTGTAGGTGACCTGCGCTGCTCGGATGAACTCAGTACACACACAGGGAAAGTCTGTTTCATAAAAGCCCAAATTAACATGCTGTTGAGACTCCCCTGCATATTAAACTGGGAACGACAGCGCTGTTTTCCATTGCTCGAGAGACAGTCAGAACTGTGGGCAGTGGACACACCGTCGGTGGCTCTGCCTGAGTGAATCACCCCTTGAGGTGAGATGTTTAGTGCCCGGGCTCTGACTGGATCTCTGCTTCCACGAAATGACTCCCAATGGACAAAAACAGGCAGCTGTTCAAAAGCTCTTCACCGTTGGCGGCGGCGGCGTGCAACAGGGAGCGTCCATAAAGAAACCAGGCATTTGATGCTTCACCAAGGATTCATGTAGTTGTCAGTTTGTACTTTAGCACTGTTACAAACGGTGGCTCATAAAAGTCAGTGACAGATGGCGGTGATATCCCTTCATCAGTCTGTGAGGCTGGAGTCGCTCACACAAGCAGCAGTTGGTCACTTACAGTAGCTTTATGTTTTTTTTGCATGGAGGAAACAATCAACATCTATTTGATGCTGGTCGCTGCTTTTGTGAATACTGTGAATACCTGCTGTTTGCTTTTCCGCTTTGCTAGCCTACCACTTTGTTATCGCTCAAAGCTAGCTAAACCTCTGTGCTCTCTGTTGACATTTTCAGGCCTCAAAGAGTCCCATGCGGGAAAAAGCTGGTCACCAAGGAGACAAAGCCCAAATATACCCCCCTCCCTCCAATGACTGAGGGTGGGGGCGTCTGCTGGTGGCTGAGGACTCAAGAGGAAATACAGATGGGCTTCCCATTTTTGTCGTACTGGTACACCAACATCTTGATGCAGTGGGAGTTGGCTGGTGAGATCCAGGGGCTGCTTGTGATGGAGAAGTTGTGGCTGGCGTAGAACGGCGGCGGCTGCTTCCTGCAGTGCACCAGGGCTCGCAGCACGTTGGCCGCCATGCCCCGGAAACGCTTGCTGATGAAGCAGTAGAGGAAGAAGTTGACACCGGTGTTGAGCAACGCCAGCATGTTGGCCAGATCGGTGAGCATGTGGAGCAGCCGGCCGGCGCCCTGAGAGGCCGGAGGGGCGGAGTAGAAGTGGTAGAGGATCATGAGGGTACGAGGGGCCCACAGGACTGCAAAAATGGAGGTGATGGCAAGGAGGATGGCGGTGGTCTTGCCGGTGGAGTAGCCGCGCAGACGGAAGCAGCTGCGGCGTCTGCGCAGCTTGCGGACGATGACGGCGTTGAGGGAGAAGAAGACAGTGCAGGGGAGGAGGTAGACGGTGGCGCAGTGGGCCCACACCAGGACGTGCTGGGCCACGGTTCTCCTGTCGCCCTCTCCTCCTCCTCCTCCTCCTCCACCACTGCCCACTCCAGGCAGACTGTGCCACAGCTCAGGCCACCAGTAATAAGGAGCTGCAGAGAGCAAGCACCCGATATACACAGCAAATATCACCCTTCTTGTGCGGGCCGGGTAGGAGACGGTATGGTAGCGTAGCGGGTGGCAAACGGCAATGTAACGGTCAATGGTGAGAGGCACGGTGATCCAGATGGAGGTGTGGATGGAGGAGAACTCCAGAACCTGCACCGCGTTGTTGAGCGACGGAGGCAGCGGCGCGGCCAGGATGAAATCCTCCAGTATGAAGTCGACGAAAACAATGAGGAGCAGGACCAGGATGTCGGCAGCTGCCAGAGCCAGGAGATAGTTGTAGGAGGACTTCTGACGACGCAGCACCAGCTGGGACAGGATGACCACTGTCAGGATGTTAGCTGGGAGGAGGGAGGGAGGGGGTGCAGACAGGTGATTGAAAGTAGATAGGTAGAGGAAATAGGGAAATGATGGGAGAGGGAAAAGGTGATGGAATGAGTTAGGGCAGGGAAGGAAACAGAAAAATTGAGTGTTAGTGGGCAGGCAATTGAAACAGGGCGGCTGTAGCTGATAGTGATGCACTAACACAACACACAATACAATATACAGATACAAAGATTGGGACAAAAAATATTTCAATTATGTGGGAAATGTTCAGCACCAGCACAGCTACCATGCCAGGTGAACTCTTTGCCACATTTTCTATTTCATTTCATGCAAAAAAAAAAAAAAAACCTGTTATCGTCCCCAGTCAGTATTTACCATGTTCGACCAGCTCTCCTACTCTGTAATCCTTCCCCTATTTATTGCTCCCTTCCCTTTCCCCCCCCTTCGTCTACACCTGCTGTGTAATTCCAGTGGCACCTGCTTCTGCCTTTGGCCAAATTGTTATCTCTAATAAAGAGCAAAGCCTCAACAAAAACAGGAGGGCAACATGCAGCCTCACAGCCTTGGCAATCTGCTGAATTCACTACTGCCGGCCGCTGGCAATTTAGCTCCCAAAACAAAGCAAAAGGGTGCTCCATCTCTCTCTGTTTGCCTCTCTGTTTCAATCTTAACTCCATATACCCAACATGTAGCGCCATGCCTTCTCTTCCAAACTTGCCAAATGAAATGTTTCCCTCGCCCAGGAGGGGGATCACTACTCTCTGCTTTTACTCAGGCATGGCCTCTGTGCACCTCAACCAGACAGGGGGAGCACAGCTTTCTGCTTCTCACGTGCAGCTGCAGTCGGGCAATTGAATTGAACAGGCTCATTACACATCGTCTTTCCTTGTTGTCCTACTCTGTTCCCTGTTTCCCCT
The DNA here is from genome assembly GCA_037975185.1 of Centropyge bicolor. Lineage (NCBI taxonomy): Eukaryota > Metazoa > Chordata > Actinopteri > Pomacanthidae > Centropyge > Centropyge bicolor. The sequence goes on along the minus strand of JBBMOC010000092.1, from coordinate 1,126,223 downwards.
CCTGTCAATGCATGTCCATGTTATTGTAAATTTCCCCACTGTGGCACAAATAATGGTATATCTTATCTTATCTTATCTTATCTATCTTATCTTATTCCCATTATTCCTGTCATCATCATCGCCTTTCCCAAACCTAGAGGAGACGGTAAACAAGGACAATTTGCTTTGCTTACATTGTAATATTGATGGGAACAACAAAAACAAAACTAGTTGAATGAGTCATTATCATTTTCAGTAAAGATGATTTTTTAAAAATATCTTTTATACATACTGACAAAAATAATTTCGGACAAGAATCTCACTCCTTGTCTAAATAAATGCTAATGCGCTGGATTATCTTTTTCCTTGATGACAACCCCAGAATTAGGAGCAAGGCTACGGCTACACACTCACCCCAAAGACACACACATGCTGAGGCAGAAACAAAGAGAAACTTTTACAAAGGGCCACGAATGTGCTTCTAGTGACCCTCTGTGTTTCCCACTTTTTTGGGCCCACTCTTCAAAACATTGGCACACATTAATCTCAAGGTCAAAAATAACCTTCCACGCACAAGATTGCTTTTCTTAGTGCCTGAAAAGCTGACCATGACATGCTGTAAATCCAAGAAATCCAAAAAAGAAGAATGATATGTGAGTGTGAATGTGAATGTGCACCATGAAGCATAAAATTCAGAGGCATTATTTTAGAAAATCAAAGAGAGAAATTCATGCTGTAGTAGTTCAATTCCCTAAATTAACAATGAAATGCATGCAATAATGTATCCATCCTATAGTGTAGCTAAACCAACTCTATTTAGCGAAAGATGCTGGTGCAGCATGAAGCCATGTCCAATCTGTTTCCTCAAACGAAGATGCCTCTGACATTGATTTGCATCACTGAAACATCAATGCACTTAGCAGCCGTCACTGTCCATCCATATATGTGTGTGTGTGTGCGCACGCACGTGTGTGTTCTGTGGTCCTGTCCCCCTCTGCAGTAATATATCTGGGATTGGATTAAATATGGCAGCTTGAAGTCTGGTACATCACACTTCACAGCCTCAGCCACTATCAGCTGATTACAAATTACAAAGCCGGCTCCAGATAATGACTAAAGATGTCCTTGTCAGACTGGAGGATGTGCAGCATGTGACACAGACACACACATTAACAGATGTCTGCACATGCACACGCACACACAAACAGAGAGATCATTAGGGATGCTCCAATTCATTAACATACAATCTATCAATAACCATAAATGAGATGTCAAAGCAGTTTACAGGGCTCGACAAGCCAATATATGTCTACATGTTGGGCAGCTGGATTACACCACATCCCTCAGTGTTGCAGTCATCCTGCTTGTACGCCACACTAACCTCTGCACAGGCAAGTCAAATTGCTTTCATGTCGAATCTTGAGTTATAGATTTTTTGGTTTCAGCTTCTTTCTGTCTGTTTGTGGTCCACAATCATTGCAAATTAATCCAGAATACATTCAATTTTGAGTCAACCTTGGACTGAAGGATAAGGATATTTACAATTAGCATAATGTTGTTTTTCATAACCCGCAATGTAATAACAGGCAGGTTGTCAAGACAGGTTTTGTATTAGAAAAATATCTTTTGTAGCTTCGCCCCGTGTACAAAACAAATCTGTCTGCATTTAGATACGAGCTGACAATGAGGTAATTTCAAAGAAAAAACATTCATGTCACATATTCCAAAACTGTCTACTTTATGTTTGCTCAAGATGTTGTTGGTTTGAAGTTTTAGCAATAAAAGAAACATTAAACTATATTATGGAATTAATCTGAATTGGACCAATTGGAGAAATTCATGTATGTAGTCATGTATAAATTATTAATCAAAAGTCATGGTTAGTTGCAGCCCTTCTGTTTCTTTTGTTTTCTAACATGCATAACTACCCATAAACCTCCCTGAGGGGTCATTGTGCAGTAAACAAAGTCACTCAGTACTCTGATCTGCTGCTCATCTGTCAAGCCTCTTCATGTTACGTCACTTTATTGTTTCTCATTTTGATCTCTTTCAACAGTCTCTCTTGTCTTTGGTCTGGACCATACTGACACTTTCTACGTGTCATTTCCCATGCAGCCACCTGTGACAGCTGCCAGTGTCCATGAACACACACCTGCAGCCTCTCACCTGGTTTATCCAAGAGGAGGGATCTTATCAGTGTTTGTGGGTTTTGTGCCAGGAAAGGTTTGCTGCAAAGCTCTGAGCTGCTCAAAAAATACCCTGATGGAGATCCAGTGCCAATCCTGCACAATGTGCCTCACCTTTAATCCATCGCCTCTCTTTCTCTTTCGACATATCGCTAAACAGAGAGGAGCGACATGAAATGGAAACAGTGAGGTGTTGACTGTCACAGGCTGGGTATTATTCTGTTTGGGCTCCCCAGTGAGACAAGGCCTTCTACAGACATACAAAAGGGATCCATGGTGAGCTTGACATTTCCATTTAGCTCTAGCCAGCTTTCACTGGGTTGCCCATTCATTTCAATTGACTCCTGCTCTTTACGTTGTCTCGAGGGCCGGGGATAAGGAGGGGGGGTTTGCAGGAGCCGAATGGATCTGCTCGACATTCTGCGGGTATGAGGTGGCACATGCAGGGCTGAGGTCTCCGTGGGGACGGGGGATAGACGAGCTGGAGGGATGCACACTCATGCACACGCAGAACAGAGACATGAGGAAAACACATACACGGAGGCATCCATGCGTGCACACAGAGACAGGTGCATCTCATGCCTGGACTCAGACATTCAGATGGAGACACACGCAAAAATTTCTCTCTTCTATTCCTTTTTTTTGCAGGGAAAAATAAGTGTCTCCAGCTGAGAGGGGATTAGACCGACCTGTAGGACAGATAACAGGCTGCTGTGTGTCTGTCTGTCTGCATTTGCTTGTGTTGGTGTGAGGCCATTGACGTTGTTTGAAAGGAGACGGCACAGCGTGCTCCCTGAGGTGTGTAACGAGGCTGACTCATCCCACCACTGGAGGGTCGTTTTCAGACAGGCTGTCGACAAGCAATACTGCGCAACTTAAAGAGGCCATATTTTGCTCATTCTCACAATAATACTTTTATTTTGGGGATGTACTAGAATATGTTTATTTACATGCTTTAACAGGTTACTTGTCTCATACTGTACATTGGTGCAGCACCTCTATTCACCCTCTGTCTGAAACACTCTCTTTAAGCAAAAACAGTTACAGTTAGTTGCTGTTGACTTCAAATGAGGCTTAACATTTACACAGTTTCTCTTGACTGTCCCTCACTATTACAACATAAGTCCAACATCGCTAAATGCTAGCCTCACTAGCCAAGCAATGTGCTAACACCAAGTCAGGTAATGGGCAGCCAGCTATTGATCTATAATTGAACTTGTACCGTTATCGGCCCTTGTTGATAAAGCAGTCTGACAGAGGAAAATGCAAACAATTTTCTAGTAATTGTGGGAACATTTCTGCCACATTTCCATCAAAAAAAGTTAGGAATTTTTGTGTCAAAACAACAGAGATATGTGCATGCTTTACTATTACCTTCCACATCTTAGTATAACAGCAGTAGATAGGGAGGTAGATTCACTAGATTTCAATAGATGGAGGATATGTTGCGTTGGATTTTGGGGTTGGTAACTCTGTAGACCTTTTACATGCAGAAAAAGCTATACAGCATAACACACTTATAGAGCCCAAAAAGGATAATACGGCCTCTTTAACCCCTCAAAACCGGTGGCAAAACATGAGATGCTGCCTCCACCCTGCAGGCATTTGACTTTCTCATGGGCCTCGTATAACACAGAACAGTGTAAAAAGGAAATTATGCTCCTAAAAAAAAGAGAGTGAAAGTGAGCATTGCAATTAAGTTTTTTTGTCATTTGGAGGAAATTGAGGTTCGGCTTTGACGGCTTATCCGGAGGCTAATAAGACAAGGGGATGATGGGGATGAGGAAATAGACAGAGGTGTAGAAGTGTGGTGTGAGGAAGGTCACAGAGAGTTAAAAAAGAGAGCAGGTTATTGAGAGACTGGAGGAAGGATTTGATGGAAAAACAGAATGAGAGAGAGAGAGAGGAATAGAGGAAAGCAGTGAGCCGGTGGGAGGAAAGGAAGAGAGGCGAGAGACAGAGAGGGGGTGAATATCAAAGCTTGCTTCAAAGGTCACAAGCACTTTGTTCCTGATGACAACCATTTCCCCTTTGTCTTCTCTAAGTGTCAGACTGGACATAAAGCAGGGGCGATTCCTTAATTCTCCAGGACAAAAACCAGGAGCACATGCCTGCTACAATGCCACAAAAAAAAAAACATACATCGTAGACAAAAATATGCTTTTACCGAACCTAAAATCAGTTTAAAATGAAAAGCAAAAACCCTGACGTTGCCATGGAGTAATCCCTCTAATTGCTAATTTGCACTGAGATGCCAATATGACAATATCAATCAAACACATTTTATTGTGAGCATAAGCCTTATGTGTGATCTGAGAGTTAATGGGGAAGAGGCTCATTAGCGAGAGAAAGCTGCAATAATGAAAGTCAGATTGAGAAAAAAAAAAGAAAGATATGCATTGAAATGGGATGTTTGAATTTAATGGGCATATTAAGAGAAAGACACCCTGGTTGCTACTAATGTTATTGATGCTACTGCAGTGCTCTGCCTCTGCTCACGTCTTTCATTTTACAGACAGGCCACAGTGAGTCAAAGTTTGGTGGAGATAACTGTTCTTCCATCAAGGCTAAACCTGCTGCCAGTGATGTGGCACTGCAGACTGACAAACTCAGCTCATTGTCTTTAAAGGGCTCGTACACAATGCTCACAATTACAACGTGCCCTTGGATGCTCTCCAAGCGTTTCTATTTTTTTATGAGGTTTCAGCTTCGCAAAGATGTGAAAATTTGTTGGAGTGAGATAAAAGGTAGAGGAGTGAAATGTCGGAATATTAAATGCAGAGAAGAAAATGGATGATCACAGAACAATAATGAGGCTCAGATTGATGTATTACTGGTGTCCGAAAAATGTCAAACAACATACAGGGATTTGTGTTTGCAATGTTTTCAGCAGTAGTGACAGCATCCTGTTGTCAGCTGGTCAAACAAAGTCAGCTCTGTCGCTGCATCAACAGCATCTCTGATTTATTGCCTCAAACAACACCTCCCTCCTCTCTTGCCTCCTCTGTCCTCCCTCACCCTCTCTGGCTCGTCTCCCCCATGACAAGCTGACGCTCGCCACCTCCCCTCCCCCCCTCCTTCCTCTCCTCTCTCAAACTGCAGACTGGAGACAAACCAGAGCTCAAAAAAATCTCAACCTTCTTCCATTTGATTTACTGAAATATTCACTGTCCATGCTTCAACACAAACCCCCTTCACATCCTTCCTCTTCAACCAGTTCACCCCCTCCCCAATCTCAAACTCTCCACTTTTCGAGTGATAGTATCCATTAACAAGTCCCCATTCCCACCACAGATGTCCGGTCACTGGTGTGGATTGACAGATCAATAGTCCAAACTGAAAATCGATCGGGCCCATCTCGTCATTAAGTAGCGGCTGACACCTGGCCTACACTACAACATGGAACAGAGGGGTCATTAGCACTGAACATCCCTGACCTTTTCCCCTTGGGTGGGTGGATAAGTGGGAGTGGGAGGAGATGTTTTCCAACTCGCACGTGCGCCTGTCACAGCGCTGACTGTTGAGCAGCCACACAGACTGTGAGATGCCTTAAGGAGGAGGGAAGGAACACACTAACACACCGTGGAGTACGTGGTGAAGGAGGGCGTCGTGGGATGTAAATGAAAACACAGACAAGTGCACACATCTCCTCCAACCATGCAACCACTTGTCATCATGTATTCCACACACTTCCAGTGCAAGAAGACACCCGAGCCAGTTATAGTTTGTTAGCAGGATAGTCAGTAGATTACTTAGTTGCACATGTTGTTTTCAACAACAAGTTTAAATGACACAATATGTCATTTGCAACTTTCCTCCAGAATGAGACAAATAGATGAACATCATGTGAAAGTACTATTACAAATCACCATTTCAAAAAATAAAAGTGTCTGACAGTTGTATTATAGTTAGGTTTAAGCACAAAGCCAACTCAGTTAAGGTTAAAATTATCATGATTATCATCCAACCAACCATTCAGCCAAAGTTAAATGTTGATATGTACATGAAAAGCCATTTGCCAAGTCAAAGTCCTGTGGGGTTTTTTTGGCCTGTTGTTCTCCCTCTGCAGACTTGTTGCTATATAACAATTAATGTGTTTCCATCCACCTAATCTTTTGCACATTTTCAAACTGTGCATGAAAAAACCTGAGTGAAGTTGCTGTAAATTCCAAAAAAGTCAAAATAGGGCACAAAGGTTTTTATATTTGGCTGAGATGGAAAAGTTGATGTATTGATACATTTATCGATATAACTACGAATTAAGTCGCAGTTAATAAGAAATTGACAAATAAATCATGCCGTACGTGAAGCATGTGACTTATGTGTCACTCAAGTCTCTGCTCCATTAAAAAGATGAAAGATAACTGCAGATGAAAGAAGATGTACGGCTCAATGAGGAGATTGTAATCGTCCTCATATTAATAAATGAATCAAGCTTAAATGCCATATTTCCATTAAGTTTTCTTTTTGGTTTTGGCACAGCATCAGATTGGAGAATCAGCATCACTGCCAGCTGCACACAACTCCTAATACTTACATGGCAGCAGATGATGAAAGATCTGTTTAAATTTGCTCTAGATTTTGATGCCAACCTGATAAATTCCTAGGGCAAATATTGTAGTTTCTAGTCACCTACTTTTATTTTCAAGCCAAAATTACAGGTTACTTTTAATTCTACCTTTGCAGATACAACTTTGCATGCAACATACGAACTAATAAAATATTCTAAAAAATATTTGAATAAATTATGTAAATAATTCATGACATTAAATAGACCCTCAATCTAATCTAATGTTTAAACGTCTAGTGATGTCTAGAAAGTCTAGTTTGATCCAGCACATTGCGGAGAACTTGAAAGCAACTTAAACATGAGCTAATGTGAGTTTAAGTAATGAGATTTTGAAGTAGCACTTAAAGATGGCATGCATTAAATAGATTTTAATATTAATTTAACATATATGTAAGAAATATGTGATGTCAAGGAAAACATGTTGGTTAATGATAAACCAAGACTTACAATATATATTGGGTGAAACTGTTTTTTATGGGATAATTACTTAACTAAACGGAACAAATAAATCTACATATATAATTAATGAATTGAATACAATAGCTGCACTATTTTGGAGGTCAGACATTTCATTAATATTAACAAATGTGCGTATTCTTGAAATGCATATATTCACACATCAACCGAGTGTGTGCAGGTAAAAAAAAAAAAAAAAGTCTCTAACCACCATCATAAAGAAGTGATTGTGTAGAAAAATGTTCAACCCAATGAAAAACACATGAATGCAGCTATGTCACAGAATCAGCTTCCCCGACCAGTCGACACGCCACAGTACGTGTCCCGAGCAGTCAATGCTTTGAGACATACTGTACTACACAAAGAGCAGGCCTCACGTCTCTTATCCCAGCGTGTCAAAGACTGAGGCGAAGGACCGACTCCTTCATTGTGCTGTTTGCTATGCCAGCACACGTCTGCTCTGTCTCAAGCAGTGTGTAGTAGTGAGCAGAGAGGGAGAGGGAGAGAGAGAGTTAGCGATTAATTAAAAATGTGGCAATTCGTCTCGGCTCTGTCGTCTGTGGCTCCCCCACTCAGGGCTCAAAAGGTGCTACTTCACTGGCTCTGCCATTATTAATCTCTCTCTCTATTACTGCTCTGACCTCCCTCTCTTAACTCCACTCTTCTTCTTCTTCCCCTTCTTCTTCTGGGTGTCCTTGTCGTCCTTATATACGCCAGTCTCTCCCCCTCTCCAAGCTTTCGGTTCATCATTTCCCTAGGTCGAACTGCAATCATTTCCCACCACTTGACTTGCGTAATCCCTTTTCTCATCACCTTCCTCCATCTCGCTTTTCACCGTCAAATCTGTGCTGTCGATGTGACCCCTCTCCGTCTGCAGCTTAAAGGTCAACGTCTGCGCGAAATAGACATGACGACGTCGCCCTGTTGCTGTTAACTAATGAAACACCGACTGGTGATCAACAGCCTCCAATACATCGACGGCGTTAAATACGTGTAGGTCTGTATTTCACGCCGCTACTACTCGCACATGCCCCCCCCCGCTCATGAAACATTCATGATTCAGCTTGAGTGGAACGAGCTGTGTCATAATGATTGAATAAGTTGAACTCGGCTGCTGCAAAGTATCAGCCCGCTGCGCTCAACACTGCCATTAATTCAGACGACTATTGTGAGATTGCATTACACTCTCAGGTTATTGTTACTCAGTGATTAAACAAACAGCCTCAATCACATTTGTAAAGACGACTCAGCGGCAGAATCGAATAAAACTTCTGAGGCCGTGCAGGAGGAGCTTTAAATGACAGCAGCCAGGATTGCTCGTGCGAGACTTGATTTGCCATCCGGGAGAAATAATTAGGCAAGATTTGATCAGAAAGACTGACTTTTACTTTTACTGCGACTGCAAATCCGAGGAGCAACTGCAGTCTTGGCATACAGACGCTGTTCACTTTGCATTGCAGATTTGTGTTGAACCAGAACAGCTTACGTTGTTGATAACATCTCAGTCCCAGTCTTTACAAAGAGCTATAGAGCTATTTGGACAAATAAGGCCTTGATTGTATTCATTAAAGGCATAAACTGTGGGTTCACTCAGGTTAAATATCTCAATAAATCTCACCTCAACATCAGGGTTAAACAGTAAAAACCTTGAACTATCCTTTGTGTTATTCGATCACAGAATGAGTCCAGCACTTCAGTAACAGGCTGAAGCAGAGTGTATGTGTATCTGACAGTCCAGAGGGCTTTCAACAGCTGAACCCCAATCTCTGATCAGCCATCAGAACCTTTCATCTTTCATCTGACCTCCAGGTTTTCTGTCTCTGTCTCGCACACACACTCATATACACACACATATATATGCACACGCCACTTTGCCTCCCTGCGCGAGACTAGGTCAGCGCTCATAGATCACGCAGCGGGACAGCGACTGACTGGGTCTGACAATGACAGTGAATGGACTAATCAGTCAATTGGAAAGACACGACGAAGAAGTGTCATCAATTCGGGTCATCGTGAGGAGCCATGTAACACACGCTTATTCCCGAGGTCAAGCTTGTGTCATTCCTCACATAATCTTACACACATGCCTGTACATCTCTAAAAACTTAACAAGAAAATGTGCATCTTCGAGAATCATGCCCATATAATAAGATTGAATGATGCAGTTGCTGTTTTTCCTCTTTTATTTAAATGGTGCTTCCAACTAAACAGACAAACACACAAGCAAACTCCAAACAGACCAGCGCAAGCAAAGACAAATGCATGCAAAGTACGTACACATGCACAAGTGATTGCCACAAGGTCAGGATGACAAATCAACAGTGTGTGTGTGTGCAAAGAGTGTCACTCTGGAGCAGCTGTGCACGACATGCACCCGCTCAAACCTGCAGACAACAGCACACAGATCAAGACAGCAGATCAAATTGCTAAGCTTGACTCCAGCAACCCACCGATTGCGATGTCTCATCACAAATATGAGCAAATTAACACACAATGAGACATGCATGTGACACAAAACACACACTCATGTGCAACATTTCTTACCTGGCAGGCCGAGACAGAGCAGGACGCTGTAGTAGATGACGGGCAGTGGTCCGAGAGGGCATCCCTGGGCAACCTCGGAGGGATGCTGCCCCGGGCTCCAGGTGCTGCCATTTGGGGAAAAAACAGGGAAGATGTGGCTGTGCTCCATGGCCTCTTCCTCGTCCTCTTCCTCAGCTGTGCTCACAGTCAAGAAGCCTGGCCACGCGAGCAAACTGCCTGGTCGCCGGTTTGGGAGAGAGGGTGCTCTGTCCTTGGGTGCCAATCAGCATAAGTGTGTGTGTGTATGCGTGAGTTTGCGTGAGACAGCAAGGTTGAGTGTGTGAGAAGGAGGGAGGAATGGAAGAGATGGAGGAGTGAGTGAGTGGCGGGAGAGGGAGACAACAGACGAGGGGGAGATGCCAGAGATGATATGTGTTAGTAGGTGATGGAAAAGGAAAGGAGGCGAAAGGAGCGGAGAGAGGGAGGCGCGAAGAGGTGAGTGTGAAGGTAGAAGTGGAGAAGGGGAGGATGCTGCCTGAGTGTGTGAGCGAGGGGGAATGAGAGCGAGCCGAGAGCACAGCAGGAGGAGGAGGAGAGAGGAGGAGAGAGGGAGGGAAAGAAGGAAGGAGAGAGGGAGGTAGACGGAGAGCAAGGGCACGCTAGAGAGCAGAAAGTGAGGGAGACGGAGAGTGGAGGTTGCAGCGAGGGAAGGTGGAGGGATGCTCAGAGAGAGAGGAATAGTATGTTCCTGTTTGAGGACAGTGGACACAGAGAGACAATAAAACTGACGAGGAGACAGATGTGACAGATGAGAGGAGATAAATGGAGGGTTAAGTCGACTGTGGAAAAAGGATAAAGTGTGTTTGCCCTTGTCATGTTGTCAGTGTGTCTCTATATTGTGGCTATCTGTGAACGCCTCAGTGCTTTTTCACTAACTTGCTTTTGATCGTTCATCCACAAATGAATGCACAAAGCATGCCAGTCCAAACATGTATCCCCAAACATATTTGCATATCATGATTGTTACATACAGTATAAGCACATGTGATTGGATGCATGTGTGTGTGTGGGAGTGGGGGTTGGGACTGGCTGCTCAATCTAATTTGCCATGCAGCGTGAACTGTCTGAATCTCCAGCTAAAATGTGCTAATGAGCTCAAGGCTGACACTGAAAAACACAAATATTCCATCTTAAGAAACACTCCAGTCTCTGGTTTATCACTGCTGCAACTGACAGTCATTTTCTTTGTAGATAAACCTGCTTCGTCTTTTTTTAATTTTTATTTTTTTTTATTTTTTTTTACAATGCATCCCTTTGCTGTTTAGTCTAAAACATTAAGAATGCACATCAATTAGCAGACCGTGGTGAGCATAATCATAACTGATGCAAAACCATAAAAATCAAATTAATAAACTTTTTGCCAATTCGAAATATTTACTCCCCCAAACATTTCCAGCTACAGCACATTGCTTCCACCGACCTAATGAAGGCGATGCAGCTGAAAACATTTAGGGAATACACACACAATATGAGAGAGTAGTTGTGGGACCTTTTTTTTTTTTTTTTTTATTAATTTGCTCTTGATAGTGTGAGGAACAATGTGCCAACTAAATGAAATGAAACAAGCCTGTGTGGACAAAATATTCAATTGACACAACTGTACAAAAGGAATCTATATACTAAGGGTATAATTGGGTAGTTTAGAGGAAACTAAAAATAAATTACACTGTGAATATTTTTGTAAATGTTGGTGCTCAGTGGACAACAATGGTATCCTGTGGTACATATTTAATTATGATGGTATTTCACAATGTCAAAATGTAATATACTAATGGAAGGGATATATTATCATATGAGAAGGAAAAACTAACATAGGAGACTGATGTATTATTATTACATATAGATGAAGTTCACTCAAATGTAACCAGTCTTGAGTGTTTAATATATTGCATAATTAAAATAAACACAAGGTTCCTCTGTACTTCATTAAAAATTCAAGATTGGCTATGCTTGATCCACCTTCATCTATATGTTATGTTGCTGCAATATTGACTCGTGCACTTGAGAGAGGTTGTTCTTGCTGCTGCACAAGTGCTATGCAACAGCAACAGCATGGGCTTTTAGGAGATGCTGCATGTGCAGAAAGCAGACATCAAAGCAGCTTTGGCATGAGTACAGTGAAACATCATGTCCATTTAGAGAGCTGCCAGTTGTGTCTCTGCTCTGCTGTCTGAGTGAGAGACAGTATATCATTTAAAAGGGGGGTGCATGGGGCTGTGACATGGACCCAAGGGTGGACGAGATTAAAGCGTTTTACATAAAGAAATAGAGGGAAAGAGGTTTTACTGTGGAGCTCGTGAGTCACCACGCTTGTGGAAAGCAGGGGACCACAAAAGAGGATCAGCGCCATCTTAAAAACCTGCTTCCAGCTTCAATTATGGCACCTTGAGCCTCCTCCACTCGTCGGATGGAGAGCATTGCGTGAAAAGAAGAATTAATTACAGAAAGTGTCCAAGAACGGCTGACCTCTTTCTGTTCAGTGCCACTTGAATGAGGAAGGAAGGAATCAGCAGGAAAGTGAGTGTGGGGGGGGAAAACGAGGGGAGGCGAGAAGAAAGGAGGAATCACGTGCGCTTTATTCTTTTCTCCCTACATGTGAACAAACGAGCTGCAGGGGACGCAGGGAGGGGAGCGCCACGATTAAGTGTTAAATAAAACATGGCCAGCTGACATGAATTGATCACGGAGAAATGTGGGACAGAGGAAGGTGATTCTTCAAGAGTAGCTAGCATAGCTGTGAAAGACCCCCACAGGGGTAGCGCCTGCCTGCTATTCAGTACTTAATACAACATCATCATTGGTCCTTGTCACACAAACTCAATTACACGCAATCTTCTGGCGCTTTGATATAGGCGTGATTGTGTTGTGGTGCGGGTTGTTGTTTGCAGTTGGATTCAATATAGGACAACAGATACTGTCCATGTGTGAGGGTATTTTTTGATGTGGCAAACCAAACCAGGGCAGGTGATGGCCGTTGTGTATTGTTAGTTATGTAGTATGGTCATACCCTCACTTGACCCCATTACTTCCTACAATGATGTATGTGTATAAAATCACAGGTAGGAAAGGTCAGTGCAGGCCATTAGTGTGTGTGTATGAGTGACTATGTGTGTGTGTTATTAACCCATTACATCATCATTACACACATCGTCTGGGGACTTAACACTGTCACATCCTCATCGAACTGAATAATCTCATGTGGACATGTTCAAACGTGCAAAACCAAACACGCGGCTTCAGACGACAAAGAAATATGTCAGATCGGCCTCAATGTTAATTAATGCTCAAAAAAAATAGTAATGGCTGTACACACATTCAAAAAGAAATGTAGTTCTGATTAATCAATTAATCAATCAAAACACATTTGGATGTTGTTACATTTATCTACAAACTGTTGAACCTGTATTTGCAAACTGCTTGACACATATGAACTTCACCGAATTTTTGTGTGTTTGTGTTATGAGACTCTGCAGCGGCTCGATTCATGAATGCTATTTTGTTCAGCAGGCATAACCGTAATGCGTAGTTAGCATTTTCATTCGAGCCTAAAATCTTAGAAAATGAGGTGTTGACGAAGTGAGTTAACTAGTGCAAGGTCATCTTACTTTAGCATGTTAGCGCGCTCACATTTCCTAATTAGCACAAACCTGAGGCTGATGGGGACGTCATTATTTTAGGTATTTGATCATAAAGTTGACCTGGTGATGGCACTAGATGAAAACTATGAGGTCACTGCAGTTCATCCTCTGGAGACCATGGATGTCTTTCAAAATTTCATGGCAGTCATTTCAATAGACGATGTAAGATGCAAGGAGAATAATCGAGACTCCAACGTGAAGGGAGTCCCGGGGATTTCTCCTCCAGCCTGTTAGATCCATCAGAAAGTTGTCAAGTATGAGCTGGCATTAATTATAGATGCCTTCTGTAATGGCTGAGCTGTTTGTTTAGTGTTCCTGTAAAATTGGACCCTGGGTTTGAAGAGGAACGGGTCAGAGAGGTGACACGTGAGCGCCGCGCCGCCGCTCTTTCTTTCCTGCTCCCCTCCAATTTAGAGCCGCACTCAAAGAATAATGAGAGGAGAGGGAAGAAATGGGAGCAAGAGAGAGAGAGAGAGAGAGAGAGAGAGAGAGAGAGAGAGAGAGGGAAGGTGAGAGACAATACAAGAGGAGACGTTGAATAAAACATAACTGAGAGAAAGAGATGGATGATTGGGGGAGACATGCAGGGCTTTCCAGTACCAGTAGCATATACCGTGCATGCTTTTTCACACACACGTGCACAGAGTCAACATACAGCATGCACATGTTTGATGCACATGCATGCCACTCACCAACTTTGGATTTCACCTCAGACCACAATCACTAGGGAAATCACGACAGGCTTAATCATTTTCACATCTCGCCGCAGCTCTGCAGGCCGGGGCAGGCTCTCCCCACCCGTGAGCGAGTCTCCCCGGACTGGGCAGTCCAGCTCCTGCCCCGGTCCAGCACCGGGGACCAGCTGGTCTGAGCAGGCTCTTATAATTCCTCTGTTATTAGACTTGGGAAATGGAGACATTTAACACGGCTGCAGCTGAGACTAAAGCCCCACGGCCCTGTCTGCAAATTACATTGCTCTCACAAACAATCCCATTGAAATAAGGCCACTCAGGAGGGTCTTTGGATTTGGAAAGCGTAGCCTTTGATGGCCCACTTTCAGCAGCTCTTATCATGGTGTGTGTGTGTGTTTGATCATCGCCACCAAGAGTTGCTAATCACAAAGTTTGATTAAATGTGCAGCAACTCTAAACACTGGCTCATAACGTCATAAATCCAGCTTTGACTCTCGTAGATATGAGATAAAGACTGTTCGTCATTGTGCACTTTGGCAAAAACTTCACACCCTCTCTGCTCTCACCTTCTCAACAGTTTCCATCTAATCCTCCTGTCCACTTTGATTTTCACTTGTCCGCTCTTGCTGATTTTGTGTAGAGCCCCAATCAGGTCGTCGGCTGTTTGCTGTTGTCTAGACCGACGTGTGTTTGTTTGCAGTGAGGCTTCTTCTATTGATCACAGCAGATAGCATCCCATTTTGTTTGATCAAGTGTGCACATCAGAGGCGGTCCTGATTCTGATCACACTGCTGGGCTAAATTGCAACGGTCTTGAGAATGTGTGCCTGGATGTTTCATGTAGCCCTGGTTTTCCAGCAACATGCATGTTTTTCTCCACAAATACACACATACCAAACTAATACTGCACTCTTCCTGGTCCTTGACATAAACAATATAAATATATGAAAATACAGGCAATGTTTGAGCAGCGCCAAAGGTTCATCCCACGTTTCCTTCATTTTTCACATGTGGTGGTGGAAGTATTCAGATGCTTAATTTAGTACAAATACCACAATGTAAAACTACTCTGTTACAAATAAAAGTCATGTATTGAAAATCCTACTTGAGTAAAAATACCAAATAAATTTAATTCAGTAAATTGTTCCCTTCAATTGACAGGAAAATACATTACTGATACTCATGCATCATCGTGTGAGCTGCATTTTACTGTGCAGTTAATCAAAGTGGATTTTTCAACTTATTTTATCCATTATCTTAAGTAATATTTTAATAACTGAAGCTGTCAAATAAATGGAGTTTAGTAAAGGGTTCAATTTTGTCCTTTTAAATGTAGCAGAAGAGAAGAGTTAAGTTTCATATAATGGAAATACTCACATAGAGTATAAGTACCTCAATCCTGTACAGTTCTACAGTACATGCACTTAATTCCACCACTGACTTTGGACCTGTCTTTATTTCATTTTTTCTACTTTTGATATGACTTTTTAATTCACCATGTTCTGTTTTAGTACGCATGTATGTCACAGACATTGTCTTCTGGATGAGTTAAGTATATTACTTTAGCTTATTATCTTTCATTTGCAGTGGTGGAGTAGTAAATTTACTCAAGTACTTTCTTAAGTACAGTTTTGAGTTACTTGTACATTTGTATTTCTATTGAAGACTGCCTTCTACTCCACTACATTTAAAAGTACAATTGTACATTTTATTGCACTAAATTTGTTGATTAACTTAATAATACAAAATATAATCAAAGATAATTATTATGATATAATTTAATAGATTAAGATAAAACTTAATTGATCCCTGGGGGAAACTGATAGCAGTACCCAACTCCCCCTTTAGAAGCTTCAACATTAATTAAAAAATCAGTAGTTATAATACATTAATATATACAGTATTCTGAAGTCACCCATCATGCATAATGAGTACTTTTACTTTTGGTGCTTTAAATATATTTTGATGCTTATACTTGTATGTGTTTTACCTATTTTGAAATCATGACTTTTACTTCTAACACTTATACATTGTGGTACTGTTACTTTCACATAAGCACAAGATCTGAGTTTGTTTGTTTGTGTGTTTGTTTTTGTTGCTGTCCTCTTTGATGGTTTGAGTTTTTTTCTTCTTTCTCTTGAACTAAGCTTTGATGTGTTGCCCTGTGAGACTGATCCTGCAAGACAACATCCTGTACTGCACAGAAACCGTCAGCACTGTCTTACAGCGCCCCCTAGAGGCTCCTCTTTGTCATCACACCCACCACAGACAGTAAACACTGGGAGGTGGGTGAGTGGCTCGGATGTGGTCATCATCCATTGCTTCAGATCCACAGGCCTGAGCCGTTCAGGAGGCTGCGGTGCGTTCAGGACCAGGTTGGACCGGGATCATCATCCAGTCCAGGACCAAGATATTCAGGTATCATCTCTGCTGTTGTTGTTTTGTCTTGATACTCAGACTCATGGTGCTCAAGAGATCCGCCCTGAAAACACTGACGGATCCGTTATAATGTGTTATGATTGTGTAACATTGTTGCAGCTTGTTGAAACGCAGCTTCCGGATTATTCCTGCAGGACACAAGATGCGTTCAGGTGGTTTGTGGCTCCTTCTTTGTTTTGTAACATCAGATGAGCTAAATGCTAGCAGGCTGAAACTCAGGCTCTGTGCATGAACACATTGTGCTGTGCTGAGCTGCTCAAAACGAACATTAGATTATATAAGATGCATCTAGTGTTTTGTTTATATAGTGTAAACAGATTGTTTACGAGGCCCAGCAACATGGCAGCAGAGCAACAGTGAGCTGCAGCTGCAGGAAAACTGCACCATCACTCATGATGCTATGAGGTCATTTACTGGCTCCTCATAAATGATGAAACACACAAAACAATAATCAGGATTATTATTGCATTTCAATGGTACTGGGAGGTTTGCTTTTCAAAATAAAGAGAAATTACAAACAATATTTACTAGAAAATCACAGGCTAAATGATCAGACTGCTCTGTTATTGAATTGCACAGTCATGTTACATGTATCCATATATTAAACACACATAAACACCGTGTTATGCAAACAACAACAAATAAATCTTGAAGTCATAAAACTGTATAAATAATGCCATATATTTATTTTGATCATTTAGAGATTTCTACAAAATACTTCAAAATCTAAAAAATGGCTGTGTGCTTTGGGAAATGTTATTTAGCGTAAACATGCAAAACCACCTGCATGGTCTCATTAGAAATCCTTAATTACTCTTAAAATACTTTAGTTGTTTTGACTGAAAAATCTGTCAGATTGATTCTCCAGTATTATAGTCTTTGCTGATGGATGCAGTGGTGAGGGAGGAGCTCTTCCAGCCACAGATGCAGCCATCATCTTCCAGTAAGAGTCTAATGGACCCTGGGCAGTCCTCAAACTATAGTGCTGTCTCCAGTAGCTAATGTGATTCCCTTTCAAAATAAAACAACGCTTCAGAAATGGCAGTGAAGTGAAGAAAGGCGAAGAATGGGGCCAATTATATCTGACGTGATGATGACATCCTTTAAACAAACAGCCATTGTGTGTTACAGGTGTACTGACTAATGCATCCTGGCCAAGGAAATAAACTTCATGAATAAACAGTGAGCCACCTGCTGCCAAACGTATTTCAACCTCATAAGACATTAAAACAACACTGACATCTCTCTCAGCCTCATATGTTATCCTGCTACATCTCATTTTATAATCGTCACATCTGTAATCTGCTTGCCTTGTCTGAAGGACTACACGACGATCCCTGCTGCACACCAGATCACGCTTCAGTGTCACCATGAGCTCCTCGACTGCCGCTCTGCTGTGTCTGCTGGCGGGGGCAGTGGCGGCCCTTCAGACCCCCCAGACAGGTGAGAGGGCCGGCACGGTGCCAGATGAGTCTGCAGAGCTCCACGACGCTGAGGTTAAAGAGGAGGAAAGAGATGTGAGGTCAAGATGGCAGAGTGTGACATGTCAGGCTCTGTCCGCTGCATCAGAAAAGAGCTTTAGTCTCGCATATTCTGCATATGTGGTTTAGTTTCATTCTGTTTATTGCTTCCAATTTTGGTCCTAAAGCTCCTATTTTATCAGATAGGAAAGGTTAGATTATCTTCATGATGATTACTGCCTTGTTTTTTTATCAACCAATGTAACAACTAGCAATTATTTTCATAATCAATTTCTAATCTGCTGATTATTTTCTCAATGAATTCTCTGGTTTATAAAATGCAGCTGATTTGCAAGTAGTTTGGTACCTGAAGATGTCCAATTTACAATTAAATAAAGCAGAGAAAAGCATCAAATTCTCACATTTGAGAGACTGGAAATAGGGAATTTTGCGAATTTTTACTTGAGGAATGATTCATCAAAATAGTCACCTTTTTTTTGATCGATACTCAATAAATAATAAATGTCTGAAAAAAAAATTGTCTACCCATCAAAGTGTTCTAGAGAGTGAAAAAACCACAAGAATTAATTTTCTAATGCTATGGAAGAGAAAAGTCTTAAGACAGCCTTAATCAATCATTGAAAAATTTCGGTGCTGCTGTTTTACAAACAATCAAAAACTGTAGTCTCACAAGATCTCTGCAGGTTAAAGCCTTTTCACTGGCAGGCAGCTGAATCTGCAGGCGAACAGGTTTAAACTGACCTCTGAATCTACTGTGGCTGACATGAACTGTTCCTCCAGTGTTCTTGGACAAGGAGCAGGCGAGCTCGGTGATCTCCCGTCAGAAGAGGAACATCGATGGCAGTAACCCGCCTGCCAGCCTGGAGCAGATTTGCATGGAGAAAGTGTGCACCTACGAGCAGGCCAGAAGCGTCTTCAAGGACTCGTACCGCACGGTGAGCTCCAGGATTCTTTTCTTTCCCAACCCTACTCTTCTTTGATCCCACTCTGCAGCTTTAACTGTGCACTCATCATGCATGTGTTCTCTTGCAGGATATCTTCTGGGCTGTCTACGTCGGTAAGTGTTCAAATTTCCCATCACTTTACAGTCTTTAGTAGAACAGCTCATAGAGAAGCTGCCTGTTTTCAGATGGAGACCAGTGTGCAGAGAAGCCCTGCAAAAATGGAGCCATGTGTTCGGACAGCGTGGGTGGCTACGACTGCGTCTGCAAGTCGGGTTTCACAGGGGTCCACTGTGAGAAAGGTGAGGGGCAGATGTCGACATCATCGTCGTTAATTCTACCATTTTGCTGTGTGAGTGCTGCAACCTTCCCCTTTTGTTTTCCACGATGCAGACGAGACTGTGTGCACCCTGGAAAAGAACAAGGGCTGTTCCCAGTTCTGTAAACCAGGCTACATGTCCTACGAGTGCTCCTGCGCTGAGGGATGGAGGCTCAGCCGCTCGGACAGGAATAAGTGTGAACCTTCAGGTCTGTTTCCAGTATTAAACCCCAGCTGCAATTAAAATGCTTTTTATTTCCCTATCTGCTCTGAAATCATGTGTTTTCATGTGAATATTCAGAATTGGAAAGAGACAAATTAATATTTTACATATGATAGCAGCAACTATCCTTAATTCATTTAGCTATTTTTTTCAGAGACACAAACTTTGAACAAGAAATCACATTAGCTTTCCTGCTAAACTCTCCTTCTTATCTAACTGACAAACATTAACACACTGCTTCTTGAATGAACCTAGCCCCAGTTTGCCTCAGTATACATTCAGGTCAGGGGTAACCATCATTTTCTCAAAAAGATAATTAACCGTAGATTTTTGAAAACACAAAGTCATCTAAAAACAATTGTCATTGTTCTAAGTTATTTAGTCTTCTACAACCGTGTGGATGAAAAAATATTCTATTAATTATGAATTAAAACAAGACGACCTATATAAAGGGGCAGAAGTGAAAATTGGTAAACAGTTTAAACTTTTTTATGGTGGTTAGAATAGTTTATCAGCCGCAGCACAATGAAGAGCATGTAAACATCCCTGCAAATGTTACTTGGTCCATTCAGACGCCATTTTGTCTTCCTATGGTTGGTCTTCAATTACTGGCCACTGCCAAACATATATTTAGGACATAAGTTAGGTCATAGTTTAACCCCATTTTTTCTTCCTGGGAGTACTAAAAAACTGTGAACATCACATTGGAGAGATAATCTAATGAGAGAAAGTAATCAATCATCTTTCTTCTCTCAGGACTTTTCCCCTGTGGTAAAGTCAGCAGGCCGACTCAGTGGAATGAGAGACAGCTCACCAACACACGCAGCAACTTTGAAGGACTTAGCTGTGCTTCTTCAGAGTGTCCCTGGCAGGTAGGAACACACACACTTTGGCACATTACAGATCAGATACACCAGTTCTTTTATTGGATGTCAGTGCTGCAGGGTCCAATTGCTGCTGTGATTCATCGTGTTGTTTGCAGGCTCTTCTGAAGAGTTCAGAGTCCGTAGGTTTCTGCAGCGGAGTCATTCTGAAGGAGAACCTGGTCTTGACTTCAGCTCAGTGCGCCAACAAATACGGCTCCTTCCAGGTGTCTGTAGGTGAGTAGACAATAGGCATTCCTTTATCACTGTTACTGCTAATAAAAGAAACAATGGCATTTAATGTTCCTACATTTAGATCTGCAAAATCTTTGTGAGGGAAGCATTTATATGATGAAAAAACAGGCCAGAGTATACAGTATGTCAGTATGTCTGCATGAGATTGAGAAACTTTGATTCTGAATGTCTTGTCTCACCTGCACCTCCTCAGGGAAGCGCAGCACCAACTATGAAACCGGAGAGCAGACGCTGGATGTAAACATAGTTCATGTCCACCCTCGCTACGTGGAAGGTCGCCCTGAAAACGACCTGGCCGTGATTGAGCTCCCTCGCCGCATCAGTTTTAACAAAGACGTGTTTGCTGCCTGTCTGCCTGAGCGAGACTTTGCAGAGAGCGTCCTGATGGCAGGGATGTTCCCGGCCACGGTCACCGGCTGGAAAGAATCCAAGCAGGTAACTTATTTCCAGGGCTCGCTCATGTTTAACCAGCTGGCGTACAGCAGCCTGCCTCAGTGTCTGGAGACTCACCCCAACCTGATCACCAACAAAATGGGCTGCACCACCGCCCGGACCAATGCCGACTGCTCCATGAGCTCCGGCAGCCCCCTGCTCACCCTGTACAGGGACGTGTTCTTCCTCACCGGGGTGGTCAGCCAGCCCCCAGGGGCCGACTGCACTAAAGGTTACATCTTCCAGAAAGTGTCGCGCCACCTTGGCTGGCTGCGGCCACTCATGGGCTCACGTTAGGTGGGGCACTCAGGTAGAACATGGAGGTTATCGATCATGGAAACGATAAGAAAATGCAGGTGAATAAATCCTAAACACAGGGAATCAGATACACATTGTCATTGTGCACTTTCTCTCTTCATTCAATTAGTCTTTTAATACTCTAAACGGCAGAACTATCTTAACAACCATATAGTCTCAATCTAGGTATTTGCTTCCCGTCATTCTCTGTGGAGTTCCTCATGTATCCACAAGGTGGCTCTCTGTTAACGTAAATAGACAAGCACTGCCTGTATGTATCAGGGTCAGAAGCAGTAAGAAATGCAGTGAATTATTCAGCATGTGTTTTGTGATGTGGACATACCTTTTAATAACCTTTAAGTGATGTTATTTTAAGTGACTACTGTACTGGTTGACATGCACCTTGTAACACTCCAGGTAATCACTGTTCTATTAATGTAATAAACTCTAATACCACACCTGATGTCAGCTCTGTTATTGTTTCAATTCAGCTTCTGAAAATATGGAAATATCGTTTGATATAAGTATAAGATTTTATTTTAAAATTTTTACGTTTGAAGATGAGCTTCTGGAGATGTGCCATTGAGGTTTTGTGTGAGTCTTCAGATGTGAAAACATGGACATTAACAGGGAAAAACAAATGTAATAGAAAACAACAAAACTAAAATACAACAAACAGGCTTTTCTATAAATCCCAATCTACACTCACTGTATCACCTTCACAATCTACATAAAACTAATAATGTGTGATATAAAGAGTAGACAACTGTCACACTATGTAAAATAATAATACAATAGTGATGAGATATAAAAGCTATAAACAAAAGGTAGAAGCAAACAGCTCTACTAGCTGTTCTCTGAGGCTGTACTTTGAAGCAATGCTGATGTCAGGATGCTAACATGCTGATGTTGTTCACCATCTTAGCCATCTTAGTGTGTTTGCATATTAACATTTGCTAATTAGGACTAAACACAAACTGAACTGGATTAAAGTGAGGCTCATCTTCTCAGGGGCATGAACGTGTGGACCAGTTTTAATGGCAACCCAGCCAATAGCTATTGAGATATTTTACTGAAAAAACACAACCTCATGGTGGCGCTTAAATATAAGTCAGTATGCTTCATCCTCAGGAGAGCATGAAACATAAAGACAAATAGAGCCCAAAACAAGAGCATGCATGTTTTGAAGCAAGTCTTAAAATGATAAAGTCATGGAAACAATTTTGATAGTGTTTCAAATTTAAAGGCTTTATATCTGCAGTTCTCATTAGTTTGACCTGTAAATAATGAGTAGCTGTGACCATCTATCTCAACTAGTCGTATATTCCCTTTTTTGTCCCAGACCATATTAGCTTGCCCTCACTGTCACATACTCCTGTGTTGTCTGGCAACATTTTCCCACAGACACCGGCCCTCTGCAGTCTTCTCACAGCCTCCCTGCTGAACAAGGCCAGGACCATGTCATGCCGGGAGAGAAAAGGAGAGGCAGAAGAATGGGCGAGAGAGAGAGAGTAAGGGACGCCACACAACAAAAAAAACCTGGCCTGCCACTTTTGATCGGGCGCTTGAAAAGGACAGCCCTGAAAGCTGGGGCCCACGTTGGCTGTTGCCATGTTACTCACCTAGGAGATGGCTCCTCGCTCCCAAAAATGGCTCTGCTCCTTTACGGGGCCATCCAGTGGAGATTAATTTGAGTGGAGCTCCTTCCTTCCTGAGTCTGGTCCTGCTCTCTGGTCCCTGCCAGCTCCATTTATATGCTCCAGCTTGCATATACACGGAGACGTACAAAAAAAAGCTCACTGAGCAGCTCAACTTAAACTTCACCTGCCCTGAGCTGCTGAATTCAGGCTGCGTTTAAGTCCTGTTCAATACATCGCTTAAATATCAAACATCCACTGCAGCAGTTTGATTTCATTGCCTGAGTCAAACCTAAAATCTGAGCAAACGGGGGGACGAGGACGTGACGTGAATACCGAGATGGAAGAGGGGAAAGGGGGGCTGAGTGAGAGATGTTTGACAGGCTGAGAAAGCAAAGAGATGAAGAGATGGAAAATGCCTCATGGGTGAAGAGCAGGGACGGGGACAAGAGACCTGGGATTTGCAATGTTGACACAGAAATGAAGTTAGTCGTCGTGTGGACGGGTTGATGGACCTACAGCTTATTAGACGTGAAGGAAAAGGCCTCGGAGAGAAACATTAGCGAGGCCATTACTGACGGAAGGAAGTGAAAGCACTCAATGGCAAAGCTTTCACTTTACAAATCAAATGTTAATATTACTGGACGAGATTGCTGCAAAGTGTTGATGCAGTTGAATTTTTCCACAATGTGTTGGGCATGTGGGCACATCTGGCTGGTGTCCTACTAAATTAATAATCCTTTTCTCTCTCTCTCCCCAAACCCAAAAAAGAGTTGCATGCTGTGACCACAAATCCCCTCCACCCTGTGTGTATATGCATAACACATACATGCTTATTTGTGTCTTGTGAGTGTGGGGGGGTGTGACATCAAATGACAGACTTTGGGAGGGATTATCTGTCTGTGTGGTGTCTGATTCCACGCAGGGGGTTTGCCATTTGTCTGAGCGTCCAAGCCAGATTGACTGAGTTAAAGTCTCGTGCTATGTGTGCAATCAGCGCTCCGCTATCTGTGAAGGCATGCCTATGATCTTGTCCAATAATCTCCCTTTTCCAAAATCCATGTCCCCAATCTTTTTCTCCCTTCAGGACTCCACAGACACGGGGGTGGGCTCTGCAGTCAGATTGAGTGGCAAAGCAAAGCCCCACTCTCCCCCCACACTGTCTCAAACTCTGCCCCATGCCAGACACAGCAGCTTCCACTTGGTTGGGTAATTGTGCAGGAGGGTGGAGGTAACGCAGGACCTCGAGAGGTTAGGCGTTGGACTGGGATGAAGTGTCTGGAGGAGGCAGGGAAAGACAGGCTGTGGACTTTTATATAACTCAGCTGGAGTCTCTTTTCTCCCTGAAATTATTTGGTAAACAAGCCTGAGAATCTACAACCACATTACCTAATGTAAAAAGTGACGTAAGATAAATGCTGACGTGCTGACAATATTGACATGCTGATGTTTAGCTGGCCTGATGTTTATCATGTTCATAATTGAGCATGTTTGCCTCATAACATTAGGATAAAACATTCAGGTCAGCCCCTGACTTGTAATTCTGAGTGGAAATATCAATCAATTTATGTTTGAAATATCTCTCAATTTCTGACAAATACAGTGTCTCACAGTGAAAAAGAAAAGATCTACAGAACTGAAAAACAAGTGGGAACATGGTTTCAAACATTAACAGTAAATAAAATCCAAATTAACAAATTGACTAAATTCTGCTAAATTAATAGAGGCTATACACTGTTTGTGCCAGGTTTAATTAAATGAACCATTAGGATATTTATCTGGTTTGACTGTGAGGCAGTGGGGGAAGCCATCTTGGAATAAACACCATCATTTTGGAATAACAAGGTTTTTCTGTTCTTTCCAATCTTGTGACATTGAATGCATCATAAACAGAAAGAACAACTGGGGCTGATGGGGATACTGGTCATAAACCAAAGTATCAGACAAAAATTAAATTTGATGGTGGCACACAAGACAATTATTTCAAGTCATCCTTGGGGGGACATGAAAGTGTGTGTCAAATTTCATGGTAACCCATCAAATAGTTGAGCTTTTTCAGTCTGGACCAAAGCAGTGAACCGACTGACAGATTTCCATCCCAGGAGCCACACCGCTAGCTTGGCTAAAAATCACCCAAGTAAGACAGACGGGTGTCCCTGCTGGTAAATAAAAGTCTCACTTCATCTGATCTTCAATGACTTTCCTGTATTCCACCTCCATCTCTTCTGTGTTGGGTAACATTTCTGCTCCACTGATAAAACGAGCATCCTTCATCCAGCTCTTGAGACGGGCTTTAAAAACAATATATCATTTCAGCAAGCGGACACAGTCGCTGGATGATGAAGGAGGGAGGTAAATCCTGGAGCTGCCTTTATTCCACTGACCTCACCCTGACCTTCCAAGGGTTAAACCCTGTTTAGAGCCATTGGGAAACCTGAGGAGCTGAGAGAAAGGTCTCCAAGGCTCACTGAGTGAAAACAAGTGCGCTACGGTCCATGTGAATTGGTCAGATAAGACCTCTGTGTCTGCGCAAGAAATGAAAACCTGTCCTCCAGATACAGAACATGCAAATCTGCATATAGGTTGTTTTAAGGTGACCTGACAATGTCACATTCAGGTGACCTTTAGTATATACCCTCCTTCTATAGGGCTATGCTGCTTCGAAAAGGTCATGACCCCTGCAGGTTTTTTAGTATTCTGAACGGCCCGTGACAGCCGGAGGGTTTAAGTCACCATGATGAACAGATGAGTTCAGGATTATCCCACTAAACATAGTAGCTTCATAACCTCGGTGAACTAGTCAGCACATTTCAAAGGTAAGCAAAGAGACTATGGGTAACATAAATGAGTGTGTTAAAGGCACAATTCAGGGATTTGTCAGACTCACAAGAGACATATGAAAGAACAGTCCAAATCAAAGCAGCAGACGTCAGAAGATATCTTGACTTTTAGTCCAAAGTATTTTAGATAAAACTGGATCCTACACTTCCCATAATGCAACCTGACAGCATCTTTCTGTTAAAAACCCCTTTTAGTAGTAAACTCCAACATCTGTCTGACTGGATCCTCCAAAGTTGGCTTTCTATTAAACATTTGTAGTCTCCAAGCAAAGTGATGGATCAATCCGATCAATGTTTCAACTTCAACAAAAAATATAAAATCCCAAGGCTTTATGAATCTGCTTCATAAGCATACAAAGAAAAAAGGAGAGATTAAAAGGAAAAAGCTGGAGTTTCTGGTGAGTTGAGAGATCAGTCCAAGGCTGAGCTGCCACACAAACACACACACACGCGCACACACACACACACACACACACACACACACACACACACACACACACACACACACACTGCAACACACATGGTCAGTGAATCCATTTCTAACTAGCTTGCATTTAACGTCTATACAATTTGAATATTGGCTGTTCGGGTCGAATTAACATGGATTGCACAAACAGTCCAGTGGTCAAATTTGTGCAAATGACACAAATCAAGAATTCACTTCACATCGACTGAACACATGTTTAGATTTGACAAAGCTTATCCAGAGCTATGGAAGACATTAAATAGCTGTTTTTCTCACCATGATGAGGAAACACACATCAATGTTTAAAATTAGTGGAGTGTCCCTTTAAGTGGAGGTTTGTGTATTTATATGAGCTGATCCAGCAGTGAGCAGATAAACCTGAGATATTGCAGTAAAACTCTGTTATACGATTCCTATATTTTACTTGGAGTCTGTTTTCTTGTACTTAGAAATAAATAGTCGAATCAGCATTTAAAAGTATCAGCATTTACACACAAATGAATTGTCCCTCTTGACTTTTTCTCCTCAACAAACAGCTACAACTCTTTCCCTTTGCAGCCCTGTAAGATCCTCTGCAGTCAGTTTAAAAAGGAATATGTGTCTGGAAACAAAGTGATCTTTAAAATTAGACTCTCTTCCTGCTAATTTTGGACACCTGCATCCTGTCATAGTTAATACATCCTGTGAGGTCATAGGCTTTCATCCTGATGCTTGTCACTGGAAACAGATGCAGCATGCGGGCCTGCATGTCGACCGCCCTGCTGTCACTACTGCGGTTCATTGTGTGGAGCCGGGCGAGATCCTGACTCGGTGAGGCAACCTCCGGGCAACAAGGGGGCACGTAATGAGGGGAAGGACGAGAGAGAGGAAAGAATCTACTGACAAAAACATGTGGAGGTTGAACGTTTTGGGGGAGAAAAAAGAACAACACTGAAGGAAAGTGAGGGAAGGAAAATCTTTACGCACAGTCCAACAGATGTAGTAGAAGGAAACATGACAGACAGCGGCTGTGACACCGTTGTTCCTGCAGGACACATGACACCTTAAGATCATATGCTTTCCTCATTAAAGGACAATA
The DNA here is from genome assembly GCA_037975185.1 of Centropyge bicolor. NCBI lineage: Eukaryota > Metazoa > Chordata > Actinopteri > Pomacanthidae > Centropyge > Centropyge bicolor. The sequence goes on along the minus strand of JBBMOC010000092.1, from coordinate 1,098,849 downwards.
ACTCAGCAGGCAGAGCCCAAGTTAGTCTGCTGCCCGTCTGTAAATCTATATTAGTCGGCGACTCATGATCACAGTGATACAGAGTTACCTTGTCACCCTCTATAAATACTGAAGCAGGACTTGTCCACCAGCTGCTTTTATCTGATGATGGCACCATAGCTATGAATGCAAACAGGACTACATGCTGCTCCACCACACAGCTCGATGAATGCGCAGAGTAATAAGTAAAAAATTCAGCAACTAAAAAACATGATTCAGTTTACAGGCTTTCTCAAGGAAGTTAGATAAGCTTAATTTATTCATGTCTCATAAAGATTAAGATCTCTTTCACAAAAGAGAGAGAGACCAAATTTGCAACGTCACAGCCAGACAATTCATTCACACAATCACATGCACATGGTCACATGAACTGCAACAGTCATACAAATTATTGAAAACATTAGCAAGTACGGCTTTAAAGAGGAACTCACAAAAAAATCCTTCATTTCTTTTGCAGATCATTCCAGTAATGTGGTGAATAATATCAAGAAACCAATCTTCCCAGGTCAACTGAGAATAAATCTTAGACAAAATAAGTCAATGATATCAAAAAAGACAAAACAAAAAAAAACAAAATACGTCTTTGAGTGATTCATGTTTTTATAAACCAGAGTAAACTACTGTTGGTTTGTTTGTGTATGTGTAGGTTTGCTAACTAATTTTGTTTCACATTTTTTAACTGAATTAATTATGTGTACAAGTGGAAAATTAAAGGGATATTTCAACATTTTGATTAATACACTTCTTGACTCTCTTGCCGAGAGTTATGAGCAGATCGATACCACTCTCCAGTCTGTGTGGTAAATGGACAGTTAGCATAGCTTAGCATTCAGACTGGAAAGAGTTATCTGATCTACAAATCAGCTTTGCAGTAACACTCAATAATACATGTTTGTTTAATTTCTTCAACAGAGGTTAATGTGCCAGACTATTTCTTTACCAGGACTAGTGACTTCCTGGAGTCTCTGCTGGTCGCTGACAACAAGACTCTGGAACGTTACTGCACCCGGCCGAGAAATAGTCTCACACATAAATCCTGTTAATACTGAAAACTGTTTACTTTTTTATTTTTATATGAATTAAATAAAGTAGTCAAACATGCTAATTCGTGAGCTTTCGAGAAGTTGATATGCAGATTTTCTTTACCTCTGGACAGAGCCAGGCTAGCAGTTTCCCCCTGCTTCCAGTCTTTGTGCTAAGCTAAGCTAACCTACATATTTACCCTACAGACACGAGAGATGATTAAAGTCTACTAATCTGTCAGCAAGAGAGCAAAAAGGGTATTTCCCCACGCACACAAAAACACACACACCACCAAATGGGTCTAATTCGTCTTTCCAATTCCACCTTCAGTAACTTCCCCCCTTAAATACACTATCATCCTACAAGTGAGGTGCTCTCACAGATCCATTTATTGCAATTAGTGATGTGTGATAGTGTAATGATCGAACACCATCTCTCACTGCTGATAACAAAGATGATGAGGACAGGCTCGGTATTGATGAAGCCTGCCTGCCAATAAAGTGAGAGGACCATTAATCTCCTCAGTCGTCCTCTTACGAGCAGTGACCCCTCCTCGTCCCCCACCCCCTCTTCCCATGCTGTCACTCTCCCAGCCTGCACCTGTCAGATTAGTCTCACAACCTCAGCTGCCACTCCATATGATACGCCTCCTTACTGCCCAGAGCCCGCATGTCATCTCACTTTGCATGTATTTATGCGTTTGAGCGTGTGAAAGGGAAAGTGATGGGGGGAGGGGGGGCAATAAGAGGGCAATCCCATGCAAAATGTGTGTGTGTATAATGTGAGTGTGATTGGTTCCCAGTGTCTCCCTCATGTTGCAGCTGGATTTGGTTTACACGATAAACTGTAGATTAACACCCCCAAACCACTGGATTATTTGAGGTCCCATAAAATGAGAGCTGGCTCTGTGAGTGGATGGAGGAGGGAGGTCTCCGTTGTCTGCTAATGTTTCAGACCAGCAGCAGCAGCAGCATGATTACCTGGTCAGAGGTGTCATGGCTGCCATGCTCTGCTCCTGCTTGTGTGGGACTGCAGAGGTAGTTTGGGAGGTAGTGCAAATTATAATTGCCACAAATCACTTCCATTAATGTTCACATCATGCACCAGAACATAAAGGCAGGATGGAAGTCCAGGGTGGGGGTGGAGGAAAGCCTCCCTGGGAGATGGACTGGAGCAGCTGAGGCGACAAGCATGTGACCAGAAGGAGAAATAATAAGCCGCTGTGTCAAGCACTCACATATGAGCAGACTGAAAAAGGCTGGGTTGCTTTCAAAATAAGAGTGTCATTAATTAACGACAAAGTAAGAATAACATGAGTCTTGGTGAAATACTCATAGTGTACTTTTATGGCAGATCTGGCTCTATATGAGTTCTGTCGACATGTTGAAGCGTCCTTGAGCAAAACACTAAACCCTAATAGGTTCCTGATGGTCAGCTTGCTTCCATTCTCTCTCTCTGTCTCTGTCTCTCTCTGTGTGTCAATGGGTAAAAATGAGAGGTAATGCTTTGGATAAAAATGCAATCAATTTACAATTCCTTTTTCTCCATGATAGTAAATTGGATTGATTTCTATTTTTAGAAGTCGACGATGTGAACTAAACTAAGCATCTTATTCTGAAAGCTATAGCCGGAAATTAAATTTTAATAGTTTAACTTGATACTATATTGGTATATTTTCTGTGCCTTAACAGCAGGGAAAGAGGCAAAAACCGGTATGAGAAATTGAAAACAAGCAGGAGCAGCTTTACGCAAACTCCAAACTGTGCGTAAAACCTGTGACACTGACATTCAGACAATAGATTTAGTTTAGTTTAGGAGTGTGTGTGTGTACGCGCGCGCGCGCGTGTGTTGGTGTGTGTGTCACAGCACAGGAGGAGATGGTCTAGAAAGGATTTAATAAGGCATTAATAATCTGAAGGTAAAAGAGTTAAAGGGAGGGAGGACAGAGAAGAGTCAGTGGAGCTGTCACTCTCTCTCTCTCTCTCTCTCTCTCTCTCTCTCTCTGTGTGTGTGTGTGTGTGTGTGTGTGTGTGTGTGTGTGTGAGGGGATTATCAGTACGCACGTTTTGGTGATGCATTCAGTCGGGAGATGTGCAGAGGGGAGCAGCAGTGAGCGTCGGCCCGGACATTCAGCTGCATACTCGGCGCAGTAGCGGGAGAGGAGTAGGGGGGGTCCGGCTGGTTTTTTGGGGAGGGGGCACCGCTTCTGCACATCCCATGACTTGGACTCATTTTGCGGTTCATGTGTTTTGATGAATGCACATGTGTCGGCGCAGAGAGAGAGAAAGTGAAAGATGCGCACCGATGAACAAAGGATTTAGAGGAAAAGCGTCAAGAATCGGCTCCGCGTTTGGACCCTGACACCCCGGGGGGGGCCCCTCTCTGAGGACAGCGGACAGGGGCTCGATCAGCAGCCCGGAGTAAGAGGAATCATCTGGGCTGGTCGCGTACAAAAATGTGCATGTGGATGGGGAGAGGAAACGCAGCTGAGTCCGAAATGTGACATTTTTCCTGCGCCCCCCCTCTCCACCATCACACCTGACAACTGTGCGTCTGCATTCGTCCTCCATCGGATCTGTTTACATCGATTAAGGTACGTGCAGCTCACCATGCAGCCCTATGGATAAGAATTGGGGTGGTGGGGGGATGTCCTTGTGGAAATGTGTGTGCGTGATGTAGTCTGTATTCAGTGGGCAGGACTGTTTTAGCTGGAGAAGCCACAGGGGATCTCGGTGTACTTGAACGCATCTCTCGGTTTGGGTTGTAGTAAAAGGCTGTTTTCGGGGCTTGTCACCACTGAGGTGGAAGTTGCATCACTGACAGCCCCTGGAGAAAGGCGATGTCGATGCACCAAATGCATATAGGTGTGTGAGAGGGCACGCGGTGTTGTAGACATGTTGCAGGATATTTACGCACAGGGCATGTTGCGTGGATGTAAATTTACGCACAGTTCATGTTGCTTGGATTTATATTTACACACAGGGTTTGGCGCATATGGCCTTGACCTCAAGGGGCATTTTGACAAAATCATGTTAAGCTTAACTAAAGACATGGAGGACTTTGACCTGTGTGAAATTTAACGACTGACTGGCTGTGGCACGTTTTTCTCACGAGGATGAAAACGCTGGTCTCTTTGAGTAGCTGCGCCTCCATTTTCATCCCACAATACATTGGGATATTTTAGGATTGTCAATCACTCTTCTATTCTTTAGTTTAGGGGTTAGATGTCATTCTTTATTTTTGGATCACACACACATACACACCTCAATAACAATGGTCTTACTGCTGCTCCCTCAAACAAACACACTCTTCTGGAACCCCCCAGGGACCCTCCCATGTGGCCAGTATTGTTAAGAGAGAAGAGGGGGAAACAGAGAAAAGAAAAAAGAGCATTCTCTAGATGTGTGTTTGCATTAAGCTGCTCCTTAGGTCAGCTAAAACCAAGGGTGCCCCCCCCCCCCCCTTCAGGAGCTCTGTTCCTCCCATGCCGGCCTCACAAACAAGAGGCACCGGTTGTCCAACCCAGAAAGAAATTGAACTTAAATGCCCACTTGAGTCCAATTAGGCAAAGGAAGTTTGTTTGGGAATGGAAGTCAATGTATGGATTGACTTTGTGTTGGTGACTAGATGGATGATACATGAGCCAGGAGCCTGTGTCAGTGCAGTATTTGTGTACTCAGAAAGCTCCTGGGCCTATTTTGGAGTGTTCTGTTTTCCGTCATTAATCAATATTCAGGAGAGTGGAGCTGTTTATTCTAAGGCTGTGCTTTCACGAGTTAGTTTGCTTCCCCATGGGAAAAGAGGATGCTCCAGTATCTCCTCGGGGCTTATGCCATATGCACCTTGTTTGTGTGTGTGTGTGTGGCCTCTTTATGTACACATGACACAGCTGGGCGTATGATCTGGATGGACTGTGATTTTCACATACATGGGAACTTCCCTGCTTCTGCTTTCATATGAGCATTTGTGTTCACATGCCCACTACTCCTCCTCCACCTCTCTCTCACACACACACACATACAAACACACTCTCCAGGCACAAGGCTCGCTCCAATTCTTCCTTCGCACATCCGGCTGTTCCTTGTTCCTCCTGCTTCTCTGATCACTATCATCACACTCTCTAACCGGATCTGATCTCTCTGGGCTCCTGTGATCAACCCACCTCATTCATCCAACTGCAAGATCCCATCACTTTATGACAGGAGATGCTCATTGATATCACATGGGTGCAGAACACATGACTCTGGACGTCTGCAGCTCTCGTTTCAGGGTGCGTTTTTGGGGGGGTTTAGATGCCTTCACATTTGACCAATCACCCCCCCACACACACACACTCATTGGCTGTTGTTTTTGTAGGAAGAAAGGGGGGAGTAGAGGGAGGGGTGTAAGGCACTGGCGCTGTTAATTGTTAAGTCAATTAGCATATGGTCTTGCTGTGAGCCCAGTCACATGGTAATGAGGCCTAATTAGGATGGCTAGGGGTGTCTGAAGAGGCTGGGGAAAATACTTCCACTGTCAGTTTCTTAATGCTGACACCCAAGAGGCCAGTGCAGTGAATGGACTACCACTCTTTCAGTCTCGCCATTCAATATCTTTTCATGCCTTTCCTCTCAGCCCTGCTTCTCCTGCCTCCTGTGTGTCTGTTTTTTTTTTCTCCAAAAGCTTATCCTCCCTGGCTCATATTCCACATTTTAGCACACCCTTACATCATACCTTGACATCTACCGCATCTCCACCCCCCCTTTCTTCTCCTTCATCCCCTTTTATTCCCATCTCTTTATCTGCCACTAACAGCTGCGAGGGATTGCTGACGTCACTCCAGAGGCTTACAGACGTGTTTGAGGTTGGAGACAAAGTCAGACGGATCAGAGTGTGCATTGTAATTCGTGGTTATTGCGCTTTTAAAGTGAAGTAGGAAGTTGGAAGTGTTTGCAGTGGTGAGCTCGATGCATTGCTTTGCATTTGTTGGAGAAGAGAATATCTATCTTACAGCCATCAAATGAATGAGACCATGAATGGGCTTGAATAAGCAGCTACAACATATGTCTTGTCAGAATGTTCAAAAAAAGCTGCGGCGTGCTCAGGATTGTTATTGTAGACGTGGTATCAAGTGTAAATCTATGCGCAGGGAACTTGTTCACTTTGTGTCTGCTGTATATAGCTGTGATGTCAGGTCTGTTTATCTCAAAACGCAGACTTGGAAATCTCATGTAAATTGGCCAGGCTTTTGCAATTTTCTGCGTAGGAGGTCTCTGACTCCAGCTAAATGCACGATTGGTGAGGCCATCTCTGGAAATTCACAAGTTTGTGGATTAACCGTGTGTGCTGTCAGAGTGGCCTTGAGTGAGAAAGAGAGAGCTTCTATCTGTTGTGGATCCTCGCTGAAAGTGTGTCCACATAAAACCAGTTAATTTTAAAAAGACGGATCTTTTTCTCTTTACCCCTCCGTCCATATCAAAGGGGTTTTTCTCACTCAAAAATGGAGCTGCTTTAAAAACTCTGGAGAGGATGAATGTTCAAACTCCAGCTTAGTGACTCCAGAAACAGAAAGAAAGAGATGTGAGAATCAAAGCGTCTCCTGAATCAGAGAAGAAAGACATATACAGTCTATACAATATATCCAAGATCTCAGGTGAGACAGGCAGATCCTTATTGGCACTCATTACACCTGTGATCTCCCTCCGTTTCGTCTCCTGTCTGGCCAATATTTCACTTCATTTCATTTCATTTGTTCAAGCCAATTACACCATTTTTACACAAAACTCATTTCCTATTGTCATTAGATGAGTTTGCCTTTCTGTTTTTTTCTGTTGTGTCACCTTCAACGTCACGAATAGGGAAGAGTAGAAAGCAGCATGGAGGCCAGTGACAACATTACATTTTCAAACTACACAGGACTTCACAATGTCGCCTTTCCATGTTGTTCCCAGACTGTAAAAAAACAAAAAAATAATGTCATAGCGTCACACTGGAAAAGGGACCAAAATTAGTATCCATATCCATGACGACTGCAGGGTCATTTGACCGAGGAACGAATGCCGATTGATATGCCTCATATCAGTGGGTGTTTTTATGGGTTTTTTTTGTCCAGTGTGAAAGTGGTATCTCTCTCACTCAGGACTCAGCTGAGAAGGTTAAGAAAGCTGGTTACAACTGATGAAAGACCAGTCTGAGATGACGAACTCAGCTATTAGAGCATACGAGCTTATTTAGAAGGGTAGTTGTGTTCTTAATCCACAGTAAATCTCATGCAGAAGACATCCAGACAGGCCGGGTTAATTTAACTTGACTGATATCTGAGGCCTTATGTAATCCCAGCGACTGATGTAAGATGTAAATTTATGCACTGTCAGAAAAGGAAAGGTCTATTAGCGTTCGAGAACACGGTGGGTAAGGCCGGACTCTCTATCAAGCAGATGCTAACTCAGGTCCTGCAAATGACCTGCTCACCCCGACAGCTGGATCAGTGTGTTCCCAGCCATATACCTACACGCACACACATTTTTTCCATTATCAACCCAGTAGTCTGTATAAATAAAACAGTGGGAGAAAAAATGAGATTTGAAGCGAGTCGTCAAAATGCAATAATCCTCCCAATTATCACCCCGGTAATTAGACAGCATCTGGTTGTGTGCTATGTCTGATAATTATAGGAGCAGGTAATTGTACAGGATGGCTCGCTAGATTTCCTCGTCCCTGCCTATCCTGGATCAGATTTGAAGGACTGCAGTGCTGCACGTTTGCACTCTCACGCCTGTATTCGTGCTGTGTGTTAAACAGCAGCGTTATAAGGAATGCATGCTGCATACTTGCCACATGCGGCTTTGTGTGAGAATGTGGTGCCTTCACACACAGATGCATAATACATGCCACCGAGCAGAGTGTTATATTTACATGCAAACAGAGCCGCCGCGCAGGGGCATTGTGCCAGCCTGTGTAGACGTGTGTGAGTGACACGTGCGGCACGAATGCATGTAACCCCGCTACATGCTGGATACACAACCAAGATGGACCTCCGAGTGCCAGCAGGCTGCTTGGCACCGAGGAAGACGATGCATGAGAAACAGCAGCCATGCAGCAGAACTGGCAGGAGCTGGATCCTTCTCCAGTTACATAAGATACACAGCCAGAATAAAGGCGAAAGGGGGGAGGGATGGAGGGAGGAGGAAGGGGCACGAGGAGGGAGGAAGGAGAAGCCAAAATGGAAGTGTTTTGGATTAGACGTTGGGGGTGAAAAGACTGAGAAAATGTGGGGAGAGGAGGTGTGTGAGTCGCATCTTTCACAGCGCATCTTCAAATGTAGCAGAGAGATGAGACCACTCCGGCTGCTCTGGAGGAGAGGTGGCATTGAAATACGACAGAATAGAGGATTTTAAATGGAGGGGAGGACAGAAATGGCTGCATGGAGCGGGAGTGACAGGGAGAGAAACATGTCTAGGAAGATGGGAGGGGAGGGGAGGGGAGGATGAGACGGTGCTCTGTGCTGCACAAAGCGGAAGGCCAGGGGCTATCTCTCTCTCTCTCTCTCGCTCTCTCTTTTCACATGACTCATATGAGTGAGAAGCAGGGAAGAGGACTCAAGTGTGTGGCATGTGTGCTTTAGGTGTGTGTTAGTGCAGTTTTTGTCGTGTACGTTTGCATGAGCACTTGTGATTTTACACATATGTGTGTGTGTGTGTGTGTGTGTGTGTGTGTGTGGCCACCGGCAGCCCTCAGTGTGCATCCTTCAGCTTTCGGTTCACCAGTCTGCCAGGTCACACTCAAAAAACAGCCAGAGCAACCATCTGTGCAAGAGGGAGTGACTGGGTGAGAGGGTGAGTGAGTGAATGAAAAAGCAGTCACTCACTGGGATACAGGGTCTGTGTGTCCTTGTTGCGAGTGTGCGCTCTGTCTCGACTGTTTTACAGGCTCTGTCATTAAGAAGTGACAAAAGAAGGCGGTGAAGAAAGACAAAAAGAAAAGTCCCAAAAAAGACAGAGGAGGAGCAGTCTGCTCGGTTTGTTGAGGATGAGCGAGCCTTTCTCTCTTTGTCTCGCTCTCCCTTTTGTTTTATTCCTGTCATTTAGAGATGGGGCGTAAACACGGTTATCAAGAAAAACAACATGGTGTTAGGAGAAAGCATGAGTGTGTGTGTGTGCCACTTGTGCAGGTATGCATATCGGTGTAAGGTGTACTGTGTTTTTTTTATGTGTGTTTTGGTGACTCATCCCACTATAAGCACTGATTGATAATGTAGACCAATAATAACCAGCGGCTTTGAGCTGCTGCAACAAGGAGACGACAGGAAATGAGCGAGCGAAGAATTTTAGTAATGAGGAGGCGTGAGGAGGAATTTGGAGGGTGTAAATCTCTGAAGGATACATGAAAGAGCTCTATGAAAAATGAATATGCACAAACATACATATATGCACACATGCATCTTTATGCCCTCTGGGGTCTCACAGAAATAAATAATGATATTGCACAAGTTGTAAACAACCGCTGCCTTAAAAATATCTTTTTTTAATTGATATTAGGGCAGATACATCAAAAGCTGGTGAATAAATGGATGCATGTAAAATTTGTGTGCACATGCGAGTTGAAAATTTTGAGGAAGAATTGTTTTGATAGGGAAAGTTTTAAGAGTTCACTCACTAATAATGTTAATTATGTTATTATCATATGCAACCTACTTATGTTCAAAAGTACCTGTAGTACGCTCAGCAACATAGAGTCACAGACACACTTTCTCTGCCAAAATATTATTGATATGATTACCTCATAGAAAAGCAGTGAAAGAAGTGTCCAGGTCGTAAAAGAACTAATCCCACATTAGGAAAATTACAGGTAAATTTTCTGCTTTTGAAATGTTAAGTAAAAGTGTTTAAGTATGATAAGGAAAATGGATTTAAGTGAAAGTTAAATGTGCTCAGCGCAGAAACATGTAAGCAGCATTTTACTGTTGTAGTAATGGAGAGATGGAGCCATTACTAAACTTTTTTATATTGGAAGTAATGATTATTTCTATTATGGATTAAGAACAAGTGACACCATCAAATTTTTTGAGTTATATGGCCAATAGTCCAAACTTCAAAATGTTTAGTTTACTTCAACTTAAGACAATGAAACATCATATTTTATAAGCTCTTCATTTGTTTTGTCTGTGAAATCTTAAAGTTGCAATCTTGAATATTTCAGTTCGGATGGTTGAATCGTTAGCAGTACCTTAATATAGCATGTTTATGAATGTCGCAACAGACATCCGGTTCCTACTACTGCAAATATATCAACACTGCAGCAGTTTCATCACAGGCTCAGTCAGTCACAGTCATGTTACCTCAATCGATGATAGATAAGTGACTGACAGATAACAGACATTCATTTAAACGGAAATCTTTGATATTCTAACTTTCATTTGTAAAGTAACAAAGCTGTGAAATCAATGTAAGGGAGTAAAAAGTACAATATATGTTAATGTGGGGGAGCAGAGTGGAGGAATAAATGAAGCATGAAATGAAGTTACGCGCTTCAGATTTGTGCCTGAGTAAATGTACTTTGTTACATTCCTCTGAATCAGGTCTAGTCTGAGTATATTTGCTGCAGAGACACCAGACGTCCTCTTGTAACTGATATAATAAATCAGAGTATCTCGGGGTCTGTCTCTTCCTGTCTGCCCCACTTAAACAGCTACATGTTGGATGGACTGTGTGTGGCCTGGTAGCCCTGGCTGGTGTGTATTTAAACCTGCCGCTCTCCCCTGACGGTTTGACCATGTAACTCTCCTTGACTTACTGGCATGGAAAGAAGAACTTGAAGCTGGGGATATCCAGTGCCCTTTATGTGGTATGTAAATATTGTGGCATAGTCTATTTGTGGACACTGGGGGATTTTTTTTAATGTTAAAACTACAGCAAGACTTTTGTCCTCTGAAATAAACAAAGTGTAGCTTCAAGCATCGAGAGGCTTAAAAAGTGTGTGTGTGTTCTGTGCAAGAGCAGATTGTTTGACACACTAATGTATGAGCCAGCTTGGAAAGAATTTCTGAGAGCGGAGCGATGTAGTGGAGAGACAGTTGACAGTAACCTGGCAAAATGATGTGCTGTATCTGTGCACGTGTGTGTGTGGTTGTCGTGGTGGCTTTAAATACGGATCAGCCTCTCGCTAAACACACAGCTTGTCAGGTGAAGTGACAGCGCCGATCATCCAGCAAAGACCTCAATGAAACGAAAGAATGTGTATTTGTGTGCGTGTCTGACAGTTGTGATGAATAAAGGAAGAGGTAGACGGAGACAGCATCGATTTGGCACGCAGGGTGCTGCTGTGTTTTTTTCTTCTTGTCTGGGACACAAAAGTGTACTAGTGTTTGTGCTTGTGCTCGAGGCGGCGAGTATTGGTGTGCAGCGTATTATGCCTTGTCTCCAGCCTTGCTAGATGCCCTTAGATGCCTGATAGCGAATAGAACTGCTTGTACGTGCTACTTCCATTCTCCGTATCTGTTTTTTTTTCATAAAAATATGCATGATGCTGCAGCTCTCCTGTCAGAGCCGTGGGCAGCCGCTTCACTGGACAAGTCTCTCCAGAAGCATTGTCGGTGCTCTGGCTCTGACCTCACTTCTCTGTGAATGAACTGAAGTCAGCTTATCTGGGCTTTTCTTTTCTTTTTTTTTCTCTCCATGTGTATGTTGTTTGTTTCAAGAATGAAACCCTAAAGCCTTTAAAGGGTTCAAAAAAGGGCAGAGCTATAGGCTACCATTAGTGAGAGAGGGTGTGTGTGTGTGTGTGTGTGTGTGTGTGTGTGTGTGTGTGTGTGTGTGTGTGTGTGTGTGTGTGTGTGTGTGTGTGTGTGCTTTTGTGTGGCTGGAAAGGCCTCAGTCATTCACCCTGCATGAACTACTGTCCTTTCCTTCCTCTCTAAAACACAGCAGTGGCTGATTGTCTGTATTGTCACTCGCAGGCAGATAATTACTGTGGGGATGACTGATTGCTCAACTGTGTTGCTTTTCAGACGTTTATGACCAGAATGACTCACTCTTTTTCTCCTCGTCTCTCCATTCTTCTCCATTCTCCGTCTTTGCTCTTTCATCTCCGTCTGTCTCCTGGTCTGCTGATCTCTCAGAGATGGCGTTCCACCCGGTCCTTCTCCTGCTGCTGCTGCTGACTGTTGCTCATCGCGCCACCAGTCAAGACTCGGAGGACTCTGAGGCTCTGCCTAGAGGCTGCGGCTGGGGCCTCGTGCGTCCCTACACCCTCCTCTGTGACCTGGACTCCATATGGGGCGTGGCTGTGGAGTCGGTGGCTGCCGGCGGGGTGCTGACCGCCATCTTGCTAGCCCTCGTCCTGCTGTGCCGTTTGCACCACATCAGCGAGGCTGAGAAGCGCAGCGGCGTGGGACCCATCCTCCTGCTGCTCCTCGGCATCCTTGGCTTGTTCGGCCTGAGCTTCGCTTACCTGATCGAGCAGGATGAGTCTTTGTGTTTGCTCCGCAGGGCCCTGTGGGGGCTCCTGTTTGCGGTCTGCTTCTCCTGCCTGCTGGTCCAGGGCGTCCGCCTGCGCAGGCTCGGCCGTGAGCGCCGGAGCCCCGGTGGCTGCGCCCTCACAGGCCTGGCGCTGGGTTTGAGCGCCGTGCAGGGCATCATCGCCGCTGAGTGGCTGCTCCTGACCGTGCTGAGGGAGGGGCGCGCTGCCTGTCAGTACCTACCACTGGACTTCTCCCTAGCCTGCAGCTACGTGCTAGCCCTCCTTCTAGCCGCTCTGACTGCCGCCTCCCTGGCCCTGTGCGGGAAGACACGTCAGTGGCGCTGCAACGCCGTGTGGCTGCTGGTGACCTGCCTGCTGTCGCTGCTGCTGTGGGTGGCCTGGGTGGGCTTCTATCTGTACGGTAACGCCTGGCTGGGGAGGTCCCCGGACTGGAATGACCCGGCACTGGCTATCGCTTTAGTGGCTCAGGGCTGGCTGCTGCTGATCTTCCACGCCATTCCTGAATCCCACATCTGCCTGAGACCCCCTCCGCAGCCTACCGCCCCGGATTACTTTGACACCTCCCAGAACTCGACACGCATGAGGGAGACCAGCTTTGACGAAGACATCCCTCTCTCTCACAGGCAGTTTGTGGAGAACCAGGGCTACGGATACAACGACGAGAACACTGCAGGTACAGAACAGTCCGATATTTTACAGCAGACAGGCTGTATGTAGGCCAAAGTGAGTAATAGAACACCAGAAAATATTTGCATGCGTTGCTAGAAATAAGTACAGGAGGAAACTTCTGTGGTGCAGAGTTACATAGCAAGTGTTTCTTCCTTCAAGAGAAACAGTGATGTGGTGAATCACAGTAAGCAATCTCTGTCCGCCCCTCTGTCTTTTCCATGCCAGGGTTGAGGAGCGGTAGCGGCGCAGGGCAACATAACAGCAACACCGGCGCCAGGCCCAGCGCTCCTTTCCGCAGCAACGTCTACCAGCCCACCGAGATGACCATGATCCTGAACGGGGGAGCGGTGAGTACATCCGCCCAGTCACAGGTACACGCCGCTTACACGCCGCTCTCTCATTCGACCACGCCGACAAGACTGCATGCACATTTGTGCGTTCCAGACCGTACGTCATTGCACAAGAATGAGGGAGAGGTGTGAGTGTGTGTGTGTGCATTATCAGTTTGTGGGTTTACGGCCATGTGCCTGTGCGTGTCGTATTTTGTGGGCACATGCATGGATGGGTTTGTCACAAATGGTCACTCATCTGACATTGATTTGTGTATGGGTGAGTGTGAGAGAGCTTCCATGCACTCCTGTGTGTGTGTGTGTGTGTGTGTAAATAAGCCGCGATGCTATCTGTCCACTGAGTGATGCGACTGTCTGCCGGCCTGTCACCCCCTTCATTATGCAGGATGAATGGGCACTCTAGCTGGCACAGGTGAACTTATTTCCGGCTAGTGTGTGTATGAATTAGGCCTGCGACACAACAGCACAACACACCACCTCACACACCACTGCAGGCTGATGCGCTGAAGCACACTCACTAGTGACTAAAAGATCATTTGTAGTCACTGTTCCTAGAGATTGCAGCGAGACGTGCTGAGTTAGCCGTCATAGAGAATGCAGAGACTTCTCCTTAAGCTGCTCCGCATAAAATATTCTAAGTTTGTACGAGCAGTGCCTCGTACTAAAAGTTCTTTCCATAAGGCATAAAATATATTAAATGAAATACACACACAGCAATTTAAAAGGATGTAATAAATGTAATAGATGAAAGCAAAGAATTAAGTAGAAGAGAACATAAGATGCGAGTGCAAGGTGAAGAGTGGTTGATAGCTCTCTTGTGTCTGTCTGGTAAATACCAACGGCAGCAGTTAGTTTAGCTTAGCATTTAGCATATAGACTGCAAAGAGGGGGAAACAGCTAAGCAAGAGTTAAAAGTATAAATGGGACCTGCAGCTGCTGTATGCATGTGTGCAAAGATGCATGTGTGAGCATGTGATACCTAGATTGTTAGTCATTTACAATCTCAACTTTTCCTTCTGCAGGTGCCCTCCGCCCCTCCGACCTACACGGGGAGGCAGCTGTGGTGAGTGGGAGGACTGGAACGAAGGTGTGTGTGGTAGAAAACGAAGAGAAGAAGAGGATGGAGAGGGTGAGGAGGGAGGGGTCCGGGACGAGGGGCCCCGCCTGGTTGAATTGGACTCAAAACATGGACGCCAGCGGGAGCCTTTCACTCTGTGTACAGACTTTTAAACACTGACTGTGTGCCAATCAAACCATAGTATGAGTGTGTGATTGAGACCAGAGAGAGAGTAGGATATGGAGGACAGAGCTAAAGCTGTTCTAGCACACAAATCTCCATAGAAGGGTTGAAAAGCTCAACCAGCAAGTAGCAAAAAAAAAAAAAACACGTGCCGACTCAGATCGGAAAATATCAACATGCGGTATTCTTTTGGTTTTGATTTGCTCCCCTGAGACTACAGCACTGTAAGCATCCTCGAAAACTGTGAAATCTATCGCTTCCTCCAATCTCTCTTTCTGTCAGTCAGGATTGTCTTTTCTGCCGCTCAAGTAGAAACATTTGGCTCTGTCCTCCATCCATCCACGGCGTAGGTGAAAGGCAGAGCACGTGGGCATCTGTACAGCTCGAGCACCGCCCTCTTAAAAAGAATCCAGCCTCTGTGGGTGTGTATGAAGAGTATATGAGAGGAGGAAAAAAAGAAAGTGTGTGTGTATTCCCTACACCTCAACTCCACCACTCAAGTAAACCTTCCCTCTCTGGACTGTTACCTCCTCTGCTTCACCCTCGAACATGCTCCTTCCTCCCTCTCCATCGCCGTGGCCGGTTTGCTGCACCGTCTGTGAATACAACTCTTCTCACCTCGCCTCATCCTCCCACCTGCATGGACACTTTGCAAAATGTGAAACAAACTGTGAAGCCCCCCAACTGTGGACGTTCCCAGTGACCACGCACACGACAAAAGCAGCCTGAACAGAGGGATCACAAGCTGCTAATGAACTGCTGTTAGATATATATATTTACTGTATATATACAATGGAGTAGAGTGGATTCTGATTGGACGAGGAGGGCATCAGTCATCAGTGGGTAGGCACCGCTTCATGAATCTAGGTCAGACTACTGTGTGCTGTTCTCCCACATCTCCGGTGGCCACTGGCGGTTTGAAGCAGCCAGGAGAAACTGTCACTTTATATCAGCAGGAAACGGAGCGAGGAAATGAAATGGTCTCCTGTTCTTAGTTCCTCTATCTGTGTTTTATGTGTGCGTACGTGAGTGTTGTGATTCTATGAGTGTCGGGAGTTGGATTCAAAGTCACAGTTGCTTTCTGGTGCTAAATATTATCCTCCACACGACTTCCCGGCGAGGCGCAGAAGCGCAGGAACAACGCTGATGCAGATACAGTAGTCAGACTGTGAGTGACAGACTATATATAGAGCTGTGTGTGTTGTTGTGTGGAGATATCCTAGAGCCTTAGGAAGATCAGATTTACAGCGCAAGGTAGAAGGAGATCAAATGGACGGGAAGAGCGAGGGGGAAGGAGATGGCGAGAGACGGGGGGGTCCGAGGGGAGACCCCGTGACTTCCTTCAGTCGCTCCGATGTGTGCGAGAAAATGGCTCCCCGCTCTGTCTGCGTGTGTGTGTGTTTGTGTGTGACGTGGAGGCGGCCTGTGCTGCTCTGCTCTATGTGGTTGTCTTCTTCATCTGGTGAAGTGTCTCTCCCTCCTCCTCCTCCTCCTCTTCATCCTCCTCCTGTCTCTCTGTGGTCGGCTATAGCTCAAGCCTCCGTGCCAAGACGGACTCTTGTTTCACTGGAGTCTCTGTTTCACGCCCTTTCCCTTCATCGTGACACCAGCTCTCTCTCTCTCTCCACCCGAGAAGCTGTGTACATAGTAGTGCTGTAAAGCTTTGCTTGCTTGTTTACTTTCATTTTTTTAACTGTAGGCTGATTTTAGACACCAGTGTCATATGACTGACCTCTGCAAACTGTTTTTATCTGCCCGATTTTTTTTTTAACTGGTTTGCTTTGTGTTCACACATTTGCTTGTTGTTACATTATGCTTTTATTTTTCTCTTGCTGGTGTCTTTCATTTTATAAACTAGCATTTTGGGACTGTTTTGCCAACACTAGACATGCTTTTATTTTATTTTTTTTTTGTTTGATTAATGTTCAAGGAAATGATTTGTCATTTATAGGGGTTTATGTTGGTTGTACCTCCTGCGCAGTATTCACACTCAAGACAGTGGTCCACTCTTTACTGTAACACTTGCGGGGATACAAACATAATATTTTTTTTTTCATCCAAATGAAAATGGCTGTGAATAACTTTTGGCACTTCATGCAGTAAACAAGAAACAATCTGTGATACTTTAGGGATACCTATAAAAAATACAGAGCAGGAAGGGGCTGAACTTCAAGCCCACTCACAGTCATTTCCTTGACCCCTGGTCTTATAGAAACTAACTAAAGACTAAAGGTCAACCTTTGACTGCTGCTCTATGTTTATGTCTTACCCACTGGCTATTCTAAAATAGGACTGGTACCAGCAGGCCAGCTCCATGCCCAAAGAGAGCATGTCCTGCTACGTCAGGCTCTGTTTGGGCTGGTCAGACACAGGCTACAGGCCCCAGATCTGTGCGTCGTAGCCCATGAAGAAGAACTGTCCTCAGGGTTTTGGAGGGTCAGCAGTGAGGAGACAGAGCTCTCTCAGAGCCGAGGGGTGGGAAGGTTTCAGTTCTTGTGATGAATTCACTCAATGTGGAATACAAAAAAAAAGAATAATAATATCATGTGACTTTGTAGATTTTGCACTTGTCGACTACCTATCTGTGCATGCTTATCACCATTTCTACATGTAAGACCTTTCTCAGACGTACTTTTGAATACTAACTCTATTTATGTAAGGGTCATGTGACAGCAATCATAATTTCAGTGTATATCAGATGACACACTTAATGTCTGTGCTTTCTTAAACACAAAAGAGAGCTGGTTCTTGAGAAGCAAAGAGATTTAAGTCAGGGGGGAAAGAAATGGTCCAAAATAGTATGATTCCCCAAAAAGGAACCAAATGCCATCAACGCTGGACCTAATAATAAACTTCCTCTGTTGGTTTGAAGACTCGAGATGGAAAAAAGAGAATCTTCTGACTGATGTCGTCTCTGTGTTTTAAATCAAATAGACTGTGGTGAAATTTGCACAAAACTTCTATATGTTAAGTTTGTCATCCCTGGGCAGCCCACTGAACACCCATCCTCCCTGGGTTTGACATGTCCTTGCCTGTCCTCTCCTGATTTGTCTTGCCTTCAGACTGTTCCAGTGGGGCAGCTGACAGGGGTGATATTGGTTTTCACAGCTGTGACTGTGCAGTGACGCAGCATGCCTATGTATAGAACTTTATTCCCCTGATTAGAAAAAGAAAAAAAAACAGTTAACTCTCTTGTTTCTGTAACTGAATCAGGAAAAAAAAAGTTCAATAAAAGTGTCATGTTTGTAGTTAACTTTTAATTGGATGTGGTCTTTTATTTACGTGGTTATTCTTAAGAGGGTCAAAATCTAAGCCTGAGTGATACTTAATTCTTGAGGCTGGTACCAGTAAAGATAATTGAGAGTTTAAAAAATTGAAAACAACATATTGTCCTATATTTGTTTTTTAATGGTAACGCACAATATCTTTTTGATAAGGATCATTTCAGTCAGGGCACTAAAGACTGAGATATGTCTCTATGTTGGATAAACTATGCAATGGAGACGACGTGTCTATTCATTGTTTGGCTTTTAATCAAAATCCCCATGAAATTTTAATAAAGCCGAGCTTTATTGTTGAATCCTTAGAGGAATAGTTTGACATTGTGAGAAATGTGTTTATTAGCTTTTTTTGATACCTATCTTGTAAATATAAAGCCACCGTGAGCTGAGCTTAGCTTAGCTTAGTTTAGCACAAAGACAGGAAACAGGGGAGACAACTAAACCATTCAAAACATATTGATTGTATTAGCTTCATATTTACAATACAAGACATTAGAGTGCTATTTCATAACTCTCACTAAGAATATAGCATATTTACCAAAATGTCGAAAAGCCTTCTTTCACTATTTTCAATATAACATCAATATTACAATGTAAAAGAGGTCCCTGGTCCTCAATATTACTGTTTAGCTTCACTCTCATGGCTCTCATGGTACGTTAAAAACGCTCAGTACACGATCTGCTCACAATCAAAGCGCAGACCAACAGAGTTAGGGACCAGCTGGTAAACATAGTGGAGTTTCTGTTGTGACCAAGTGAGCAAAAAACAAAAGCAAACAAACAAACAAAAAACAACAGTTATTGCAGGTTTTCTGTTTGGCAGACACACAAAAAAAATTTAGGATCTAATTAGAAATCGAGCTGTATGTTTCAATCTTAAAAGTCATGTAGTTCTGGTTCTACTGGGTTTTATTTTTAGACTAAGTCAAGGGCTCAAATCCTCTTTTGCACTCTAAAAATACATTAAACTCCCTTAATTTAGTCCTCAAATATTCCACATATTTAAGTGGTTTGATCAATGCTTGGCACACTGTTTACATCAAAGAACATGATGTTAAATTTGCTGTTACATTCATATATTTAGTGTATTCCTAGATCACACAGGATTACGTGCTGTGAACTCAGGATCTCTGTGTGTAAACACAGTTGTATTCTACACTTGCACCTTCAGCCCAGGACCAGTTGTTTTCTGGCTCTGCTCTCACAGCCCGGTGCCCACTCCCTCCTGCTGCCGTGTGATCCAGTTTCAGTCGGGCCCAGTGCTGCCAGACTCTGTGGAGCTGGCTGCACTATCAGATGTCCCCAGAATGAAATGGGCTGTTTTATCACTTTACCCAGTGGCAGCTGTCTCCCAGACATCCACATACCTGCAAAGGGAGATACATGACCCTCCTCATGCCTCGCTGTGAGGCGGCGTGCATCAGTGACCGGGATGCACAGGATGACCGTCCATCACAAGACCGCCGCCTCGCTGCTCTGCAGAGACAGCGGAGGGGAAACCTGAAGTATCATCTCAGGTACACAGGGTTCAAGGAGGGATGGAAAAATGCCAGGAGTGCACTTTATTCTCTAATTTTAATTGACATTCAACTCGGAGAAGACAGATATAACCTGTCTTTCAAGTTGGTATGAAGGAGAGTAAAGAACTGCAGAGTCAGTTGAGCAGCATGCAGCCTTTTTAACCTGAATATTTCTGCAAATTGAACTTTCCATGGCTGAGATGTGACATTTAAATTTATGTTTGATCTCTACCAGCTGCAAAAACAAGACAACTGAAGATGCTGGAGCCAGTCAGTCTCACTCAAATTCATAGAAGAGACTGAAAATATTAGGCAAGGACACCGTCATGCAGTCTTAAGTTTTTATGTCAGAATTTATATGTATTGTGATGTTGGTATTTTATGTCTTGATGAGTGTTATTTTTAATATTAGGCCAAGCGAAAAAACCATAACGCAACTTTTCTATCTTTAAAGTCAACATGGTGGAAATGATCATTTATCAGTTTATTATTTCTTCAATGACATTAAGGCAGCTTTATCATAAAATACAAATACTAATGTTAACAATATAATGTCCAGCCTGGCTTACAGAAGCTACCATTCAAGCCACATAGTGTGAGATGTAAGATATATGACAGGTTATTATCAGGTTTACAAATAGAGAGAGCTCAGTGAAGTTTTTAAACACACTTTTTTCCCTGACAGGGTAATTTCCTTTTCTGACAAACAGGATAGAAAGTTCTGCACGTCGAGTCACCTTTCACTCTGGCCTCACTTTCTGGCTTGGATGCTCTAACCTCTTTTGTGGAGTGATATGTATTGCTATGGAAAAAAGGAAATGACAAAGCAAGGAAATACGATTTGGTTATCTTCCAGTGGGCTATCAGCTCGAGGTGCGGCGAGGAAACATTAAGTCTGTCACGAGAGGTAGTATAATATGTGAACCGTGCTATATGCTGTTCATTTGTCGGGTGAGACTCGTGTAGGGAGGTGATCCATCAAAAAGGCAATAAAGGCAATCAACTAATTAGACATGGACCTCGGACCATAAATCCCTGCCTGGCCATATCCAATTGGTTACGGGCATTTTTAATGGCTTGTTTGACTGATTACTTTGGTCAGTTTGACATCAACCTAACAGAGTTTAATAGCCATTAAACACCAGAGAGACCTTGTACACAGAGCTAATGATTTCAGTTAATAGTACCACCAGTCTAGCTCAGGTTTTGAGTTCCTAGCAAATATGGAGATGGTGCATTTAGGGATTTGTCGCCAGGCTCAGACACAGTCATTGATGAAGGGAGGGAGGCCAGTTTCTCCATGCTGCGCAGGCTGGGGGTCAGCCACTCACCGCTCTCAGGGGTCATCTGGGTGGTGGGGGTGTGGGCCACGGTGCTCTGGGGGGTGGGGGAAACAACCTGGATGGACACATCTGAGATGTCGGGCTGGGGGCTTTCTGGAAGATCCGTCATGGCAGAGCCCACTGGAGACAAACAAGAGCTGCATCTTTAATATGTACAAGTTCATTGTTGCTTTAAGCGGACCGTGATAAATGTTCATCATTTAAAAATGTGCACAGCAAACCTGAACAAAGGGCTTTATTTTTGAGACAAACAACAGATTGGTGCCTTCAAAAACCAGAAAAAAATCTCCTTTTAAAAGATTAAAAGCTCACAGAACTGTCAGATAGATCCTTACATGTTACACCAAAAACATGCCCACAAGGCTTTTTTTTCTGTCAGGTTTTATAGACTTTATTTTGGACAACTTTCTGTTTTCTAGCACAAACGATGAAATGAAAAATATCAGTCAAACCTGTCACAAAGAACTGTTTGTAAGCCCCCTTTTTATCCGCAAAACATAGACAAATCTAATTATACTGTAAGCGTCCTGGTTTTGCAAGTACAATACCTGGTGTTGAAAGGCCTAGAACGATTGCAGAGTTAGTTTATCAAAAATAAAATATTAATGGAGTTGTGCTCTTTCCCAATTATAGTTGATAGGAAACACTATTTTAATAAGGCCTAGGTTGAACAAAACAGTGGACCTGTTTAACAAACCATGATTCAGCCAGCTACTGACACTTTCTTTCTGTGACAGCTGCAACTCCATTGTGGTGGCCTTTTGTTATCTGCCAGTAAAAGGCAATGGCTTTGACATCATGGAAGTGAAGCTATGATGAATAGACTGCTACATTTGGCCATTTATACCACAACCAGAGCCACAGACGGATTGACGGTGATGGCAGTGACAGTTGTTTTGCTTTATCTACACACTAATGAATGTAACTGATTGTAATTACAGTTTTCTCTTTGAGGTGCATCGATACCATCTGTACCATCAACATCTGCACCGGTGCCGCTCCTTCGTACATTTTTATTATCTGAAAAATGAATTTCTCTGTTTGTCCATGACTGATACTTTTCATAATGTGCCATCTATAAACATGGTGCGGAGGGTCTCTATGATAAGAGATGATAACTTATAATAGAAAACTTATATCATACATGGGAATAATGAGGGCATTTATATAACAGTTTCATGTTTTGTTACTATTATCACTGTTAGGAGGAAAAGTGTTTTCCCAGGCCAGGTTCCCCACTTCTTCATTTTAACACTGCTTGGACTTGTGGTAAACACCCAACACGCCAGGCTACAGTCAAGGACAGTCATGTGGTGATTCGTGAGCTGTTGAAAGCTGCACCTGTCCAACGAGCTGGGACCTTTCGACCTTGGTGTATCATCCTGTGTGTGCTTTCCTCTTTACTTCGCTCTTCCCCCTTTTGTTTTTCTCTCCATCTCTGACTAATTCTGATTTCAGACTATGAAACGTGAAATGGCAGACGAGGTATCGCATGCTGGTCTCCTCGGGTCAAATGAGACGAGTGCAGCTGTTGGGTCGTCTTAAAGAGCGTGTATACAGTCGGGAGGGGGCTTCCCTAAATAATTTCTCCTCTCTGGCTCACCCTCTCTCCACCACAGTCCCAAACACGGGTCATTTATTTGTCAGTGCTGGAGGGCAACGCTTGCTTCATTACATCCAAAACAACAGCAGGCAAAACCGGCAAACAAAGTGCAACTTCAGCATCCATCTCCTCCCCTCCCTCCTCCCCCCCTGCCTGCCTCCAGCTCACACATTTCTGGTTCTCTCCCAGTCTCATCCATTTCACTGTCAGAAAAATGGCCAGCATTCAGGACGGTCTGGGCAGACTTTCTTGTACACTCACACACGCACACACACATCCCCAGGCTCACCCCCTGCTGGAATGACAGGTCAGCAGTCGTGGTGCTTCAGCAGTAGCAGCAGCAGCACAGTGTGGCTGTGGAAGAATGTTCGTCGACCCGCCGGCACCTTTGTTGTGTGGAATGTGTCAGTGTGGAAGAAACCTGTGTTTACGATGGTGGCATTGTTTGTCGGCCACAAAAACAGAGATGCTACAGCTTTAGTGCGCAAGTTGGAGTGTGTGTGTTTGTCGTCATCTACACGCACGTTCGTTTAAAGCAGATGCAATCAAAGTTTTTGGATGGATGACAACTTGAATGTGAACTCATGGCTCTGCAGATCCAACAGTACACTAAATTAGTGACAGTCTACATTATTGTTACTATCATTATGCATTAGTCTACCAGTTGGAGTGGCTGCATCTGGATGTTTTAACCAGTTATCTATTACTTTTAGTATGAACACTGATTTTTGTTCATCATCTATTTTAACTTTTATGTCCACTTGCTATCTAGTTTTCATGCATTCTCAATCACAACACGTCATGGCACAATTCTACAGCTGACTCATGTGAGCAGGAAACTGAGGTTAGCTATTGTGACAATGAATATAATAAACAAGATAAAGACCCTGCAGCAGTACTTGCTTTGAGCTAAACGCTAACAGCAACATACTAAAGAACATGGTCACAAAGGAACTGCTAATATGCTGATGCTCAGCAGGTATAATGGTCACCATGTTCATCATTTTAGTTTAGTGAGCTTAAGTTTGCTAATTAGCACAGAACACAAAGTCCAGCTGAGGGTGATGGGAAGTTTCAGTTTTGCAGATATTTTGTCATAAATCACAATAGTGCACAAAAAGAATTCATTGCTGTTAGATATTTCAGTCTGGATCAAAGTGGCTGACTGACAGAACAAATGAAATCAAATTTTTCATTTTTTCAATGCAGCTGAACGTTTCCAGTCTTTTCACGTACCATCTGGTAAGTGTATGCTGGTTGGGAATCACTCGTACAGTATACCACTGTATGTGTGTGTGTGTGTGTGTGTGTTTTCAAGGGCAATGTTTCGTCAGTCTCATTGAGCTCCAATGCCAGTCAGTAACACTGGACACGGGCCTGCATTCTCAGCTGCTCTGTCCTTCATGTGTGCACAAACACACACACATACACACAAAAACACACACACACATTCACTCAAAGGCCCCGACACACTTTATCATTTCATACCTCTCTCTGTCTTCATCTCCCTCCGTCTTCGCTCTGTATCTCGTCTCTTTCTTCACATGTATCCCCAGTCCCCCTCCTCTGCTCTATCTCTGTCACACAAACACACCCTGAGCCCTGCGGACATTTTCTTTCTCTCCTTCACTTGCAATCGTCTCTCTCTTCTACTCCCCCTGTCTCTTTCTCTTCCTCTATCTCTGTCTCTGCCCTCATTCTCTCTCTGTGTCATCGCTCTCTGAATCCTCATCTGTCTGCTTTAACTTCAAAGCCTTGTTGGATGAACACTGTATCTCTGCAGTTTATATGTGTGTAACTGTGTGTGCCTTCAGACTGTACAGTGCACCGGTTGATATACGTGTGTATTGGTGTGTATAGTACTGCACAGGTTGACATCTATGCATTGTTGCTTGTTTGTGTGAATGTTATTGTGTGCTGGCATCCTGCCTGCCTATCAGCAGCTGTTGTGGGCCACAGGAGAAAATTCAAGATCAATGGTATTGTGTTGCGAGCGAGCCTGAGGCCTGGCATTCAGTGATACCACGTAAGTGTGTGTATGTGTGTGTGTGTGTGCTCTCACCTCGGCTCTCTTGTTGGGCCCAGAAGTGTTCGACGGTTTTGGATATGTCACGGTTTTCTCTCAGTTCTTTCTGCCACTGGCGCAGCTCCTGCACATCTGGGCGTGCCCTGATCTAAAACACACAGCACACGTGAGAAGGCAGCACATGCATAAATTCACATTAGCAGACGACATCAATAACTTCATGACGTTGCAAGCTAATCAGTAAAAGCAGCCATCAAAAGTGTGTCCAATGTGTTTTTAGTTAATACATCATTGACTTGTTTGGCAGTGAAACTGGTTCACGTTGCTTGGAGACACCACATCCTCCATCCTGATGAACAGGTCACATCTGTCCAGCTGACAATGGTTATGCTCTAACTAACTCATTTCTAAATTCATATTACATGATGAAATGATATTATCTTTCTTTTTAATGACTTAGTTTCAGTTTATTTGTTTATTTCACTATTTTTTATGTTAATTTTTTGCATCATGTTTTATTCCTTATTTATACTTTTATTTCCCTGATTTTATGCAGTTGTTCGATGTTAGTTGTAGCTTTGTTTCTAAATGTTCCCAAATTTATGAATTGCTACTTTAAGTCTGATGCCACGCCTTTGTTTAATATATGAAAGCATGTGTCTCTGTGTGTGTTATGTAAAGGTTTAGCACATCAATTAAATAAAAATAAATTAATTATCAAGCTACATTCTTGTTGATAGTAATGGAGCATGTTTTGAGACATATTTATGAATGCATGCATTTGTCTATCTGTGTCCAAATAGGTGGGTAAATGGGTCAAATTGTGCTCCAGATTCATGTCAGTAAGCTGTCTCTGATTCTTCCCTGTGTCCAGCCTGTAGTTAGAATGAGTTATGCTTTTGTTCTCTGAGGAAACCCTTGTCGATGTTATGTGCGTTTGTGTGTGGGCTGCTGGCTTTCCTGAGAGATTATTAAACAGACTTGCTGTTTAAGATGAATAGAAAATGTCCCTGAAGAGCTCACTCTCCTTCCTCTTCTTTATCTCCTCCTCCTACTACCACTCTCCCACTGACTCCTTCTCCTTCCTTTTCTTCCTTCCGCCTCTTCCCTCTCTCCTCTCCTTCAGCACACAGATGTGCCTCTCCCTCTCCTCACACTCGACCTCGGACTCTCATGCCAACACCTTATTCTCTCCTCATTTTCCAGCATGTCGATGTTTCATTCCTTCCCTCTCTCCTCTGTGTTCTCTCCCACCTCTCTTCTCTCCAATCTTGTTTTCCTCCCTCTTCATTCCACCCCAACTTTCTCCCGAGTGCCTGCTTGAACGGCTACAATAGCGTTGCTATTAGCAGTGGGTATGAAAGTGGGCCTGTTATATAAGCCTGGCGATGGGTTGAGGAATGGGTAAGACTAGTGGGCTCCAATAGTTAATTTGCTGGGTGTCACAGTGCCACGGCCGCCCCTCTGCTGATGGGAGCAAACCATAGAAATGGAAATGAGGGGTGAGGGTCAGGAGGGGTGCGGGGGTTGGAGTCTGTTGTGTTCGTTCACCATCGCTTGTGTGTGTGTCTATTTGTGTCTTTGTGGCCATTTCTACTCTGTGTCACTCTTCATTTGGTGTCCTGCAGAAACCTTATACCTCAGGTTCTTCTGCTGCTGCCGGCTACTGCTAAATGACAATTTAATATTTGACGGCCATCGGACCCCTGAGGCAATGCTTTCTAACGTGTCACACACAGAGACGAAATCAAAGTCTCACTTCTTGGAAAGCTGGCTTTCTGAATATACATGCTGACAGTTTGTGTGTGTGATAGCAGGAGACAAAGAGCTGAGTGTGTGTGCGTGAGCGTTTTGAAGCCTGTCTGTGTGCATCAGCACAGCTGATTAGCAGGGCTGCGGTATTGTTTTGACTGCGTGCATCAAGGTCTCTGTGTGTTTGTATATCTCTGTGCGCTGTGTGTGATTACATATGCATTTGAACTTGATTTACAACAGCAAATTATGGCTGTCTTCATCTATTCTTTCTAGTTCGAATCATTAATGAGCCTTTGATAATACAGTATCTTGTTGCTTTAAATCGTCTATGTCTCACATGACAGGGTCTGTTCCAGTGCGCACGTGAGTCAGTCCTCTCATGCCGTGTGTGTGCATGGAGGTTGGGATTAGAGTGATTAGAAAAATTAGTAAGACATTGCAGGGCTGCACGCATTCACACACATTATTTGACATGCAAAGGGCGAAGCCACAATAAACACACACATATTGAAAAAGGCACAAAAGCACCAAACACCAAAAAGAGGGACTCCATCCTCTTGCATCTTTCAGCAGCACAAGCAGAACCCCCCCCCAAACACTCACCCACAAAAATGCTTACGACCACACAGTGACACAAACTGTGCACTCTTTCTCACACACACGCACTTCAATCCCACTGCACAGCCTTTCAAGCTGCCTTCCTTTTAGTGCAAAGCTGCCTGTGAGACTGAGCTCCTCTCCCATTCTCACACTCTGCGGCAGCACAATGGCTTCTGTTTGGAGGAAGCGGCTGCAGTCACATCACCAGCCTCACTGACAGGCCGCATAAAGACACAGCCACCACAGCCCGCTCTATCTACGCTTCACACTCCATCCACCCACCCATCCATCATCTTTTTGTTGACCGATGCGTCCATCGAGGCTTAACCAGCTGAGCGGCCTGCAATCTGATTCATGCCTTTGTAGACTCATGCACAGTAAGTGGTTGCACTGTAAGGACACTTAAAGGTAAAGTAGATCTAAAGTACTCTCAATTAAAAATGACAGATCATAGTGAAAATCACAGGATCATCTGCAAAGGCCTCTCATGCTTTGACCAGTCCATCTCCTTCTGGGACAGCATGCCCCTACAGCCCCTCTGCAGGAGGGGGAAGTGAGGACGAAGCAGGGCCACCGGCTACTGGATGTCCTGAGCGGCTGTGACATATTTTCTGCATGAGTGTCGCTGCACGTGGCCCGTCACTGACTCAACCCCGGACCTCGGTTCAAACCATTCATCTATCGTTGCCCTCGGATCATTCAGCTGGAATCGCAGACCTAGTTCTGCTGTTGACTATAAAGCTCTCTGAGTGTGTGTGTTTGTGTGTGTGTGTATGAGTGTGTGTGTGTCTGTGAGATTCTTTCAAACAGCTCTATTAGTTTATGTCAGGAAGAATACACTTAGTACTCACACTGTCCCACTTTTAAACAATAACTGGGCCTGCTAGTCCATGAAGACTTTCCTCAGACATGGACTGGGACTGTAACATTTTTTTTTTTTCAAATAAAATATCACACTATTATTTAAAAAAGTATGCAATTATTTTTCCTTGTGCAGTAAATTGTTACAATTTCAATACCAGTCAGAAATATATTATCAGTTTTGGGACAGAAATGACCATGAAAATGAAAACAATTTAAGACTGTAAAGCTGTAGTTCAACAGTCTGGGAAATACCCTTATTCACTTTTCTGTGGAGACTTACTCAAGAAGATCAATACCACTCTCATGTCAGTGTGGTAAAAACAAAGCTAAAGCTAGCAGACAATTAGCTTAGCTTAGCACAAAGACTGGAAACAGGGGGAAACAGCTAGCCTGGCTCAGGTCAAAGGTAACAAAATCCACCTACCAGCACCTCTAAAGCTCATTAATTATCATGTTATATCTTGATTGATTCATTTGTACAAAAACCAAACTGTAAAAAGAAGAATTTTCCAGTTTAACAGGGTGTTATGTGGTGGACTATTTCTTGGCTGGGAGCAGTAACCACAGCTGGTTGCCTGGCCCTGCTCCAAATTGAGAAATAGTCTGACACATACCACCAGACAAGCAAATAAACATATTTCCCAAAGTGTTGAACTATTCCTTTAAGTTGTGAAAAAAAATCTGAACTCATAAACATCTTGTCTCACGAGGACAGAACTTCGTCTGCTGGATTAAGTTGTACAAGGCTATGCTGGTGGTGCAGGACAGCGCTGTGGTCAGGAAAAGGTCAACCACACTGTGTGCACGATTAATAAATGTACAGGCAGTGGAAATGATTATGATAAAAGCCTACTTTTCTACAAGACCACAAACCCCTAACACTGACAGCCTATTTGTTGGGCCTATTTATTGCATAGCAGCTACATTACTCCGACTCAGCTGACAAGACCTGAGAGAGGCTGAGAAGTCTTAGTGATCCGTGGTGTGTTTGTGCATGTATGTGCTGTATGTGTGCATTACAGTAGCAGGCATGGATGAATGGATTAGAGTCGGGCTAAGGCACACAGTCTAAAGAAGATTATGCAATATGTTTAGACCCATCAGCTCTTTATAGTCGTACATGAGTGAAACAAGAGACAATCGCATTGTCTGGGTCATAGATGTGAGTTTGTGCGTGTCTGTGTGTGTGTGTGTGTGTGTGTGTGTGTGTGTGTGCTATACTCTGCGGCTGCTCTTCTTCAGCCCGCAATATGTTTTGATGAAACATATTAATAATGGAGGGATAAAACTCCAATCTGCAAAAATACCCCCCTTTCACTGCTTCCTGTCCTGGCTCTCAGTCTGTGTGTCTTTCTTACACACACAAACACACACACACACACACACACACACACACACACACACACACACACACACACACACACCCTCTGCAGTCAGCGCTGCGTCAGGCAGGTTATATAACAGCAGAGGGTGTAAGAGTGAGGGGGGAAGAGGGGGTGTGGACGAGGTTGAAGAGAACACTGTACATTGATAAAGGTATAGGATTGCCATTTGGATCAGATTCATATCAGGATCATTATCAAAGCATTATCTTGATATCTAGCATTTTTAGTGAAGTACTCAAAAACCCACTCAGAAGACTCAAAATCATCAGTGAGTCCGATGTTTTTTTAAAGTGTTTTCTAAAGCAAAATCCCATAATCCTATTACACTCTTACAGTACAAACCCTCAAAAATATTCTCAAGTATTTAAAAATCTCGCATGAGGATGGTTTACAGCGAAAGATAACTTGTTATTGTACACTTGGATGTTAAATCTGTCAGCTCTCTTGAAATGAGAGTTTTGTCAGGACACATTTATAATGAGAGGCATTGTTATTCAGTACGTGAATGTTCTCATGCCAGCAGACACAAAATGAAGTTTTACAGTGCATCAGTGCTTCACAGCGGACTCTGTTTGTGCTGATGTCCTCGTCTCTGCTCTGCTGCCCACTGAGCTGTTAACTGCTCTTTTTTCTCCAGCCAAGGTAACAGCAGCCGTGACACACTACAACGCCTGTCAAGACTCAGTGCCTCAGTGCCTACACCCAAAATATCTCCACCCCGTGTATCCTGAATAAGTCATGATCCTAAGAGGCCGACGCTAAACTTCGGGCCCTGATTGTTCTACGTTCACAGCCTCCCTGTGCTCCTCAGATGCCTCCATCTCTTTCCTTATTCTCACCAACTACAGACATTTTCCTCCATCCTACCTCATCCCTAATCTGAGGCCGCTATGCAACATCATCTTGCCTCTTTCCTCCCTTTCTTCATCCATCTGAACACATCCTGAGCTTCATCCTCCCAGATATATCCTCCCTTTCTCTCACTACTGACTCTCTCTTTCTGGCTGTGTCTCTCTTCCTCTAAGTCCCTTGGGGTGCTGGGCTGCAGAGCTATCAGTGGCCCTACTGAACCTCTCTTAGTTCAGGGTAAACACAGTGAGGGTTGACTGGCAGCTGGCTCAATGCTGCCACCTCATGTGAGCAAAGTTGTTTTTGTTGTAAGGGGAAAAAAAAGGAAGCGTTGCCCCCTGCTGGTGCAGAAATAATCCTGGATGCACACACATTCAACACATCTTTTCATGCACACACCCACTAATTAAACAACATAGTTGCAGATCATTCAAACAGAATGTAATTGTACATGACAGGTTAATGGTTTATGCAGCGACACTGACGTTGGATCCTCCCACAAGCATGAAGGATAAGAAGCAGAAAATAAGAGCTTCTGATGAAACAAACAAAAATATGACTCCCGCTTACATCCTTACTCCACACAAGACTGGGTTTATTTGTGTGTGAGTGCGCAGAAATCGCTGCTGATTGCCTCTGGTAGTGTCTGTTTATATCTATTTATATCACAGTACAGAACACTTCAGACCACAACGCCCACACAGGAAGGAATTAAATCCTGGCATCACATGATGACATAATCAAGCTGCTGAATGAAAATTGCAGTCCCTGTGGTAGAGGGGCTTTTCAGCGGGATGGGATTATACAACAAGATTGGACTGTGGGCCAATGCACACGCAGGAGAGCGCCTATTGTATCCTAACAGACCCACACACCCAGGCAGAAAGGCTCACTGTGGTGTGTGGGGTAAATTGCAGGGTTCCTTCACGCTTCCTACTTCAAAATCCAATTTTTTTTCCCACACTGTGACTTCTTAAATCAATCTGAAAAGAGGTGATAATTAGAGTCGGTCAGTCCGACTAACCCAGACAGGCACAACTAAAGTTTTGTGTAAATATGTCAAAAGTCATGTTGTAACATAATATGTATCCAGGAAAAGGGAGCATTTTTTTTATTTTCTTACAGACTTTTAATTTGAAATTTCCCACATCTTTTTAGACTTTATTGTTAAATTTATTTTCCTTTTTTTATTTTAGCCTCTTCAGGCCTATGTTTTCATCATTTTTTCCCCACCTCTCTCTCTCTCTTCCTTTATTCCTAGTCCTTTAATATACTATCGGACAGAAAGCCTGCAATGTCATGTCATGTCTAGTTTACCTTGTATCCCCTCCAGAAAGCTTGGATGAGCAGAGCAGCCTGGTCCTCGCTCAGCAGCAGAAACAGAGGGAGGGGAGGTCGGGGACTGGAGTGAGAGAGAGAGAGAGAGAGAGAGAGAGAGAGAGAGAGAGAGAGGGAGAGAGAGAGATAGATAGAGAGAGAGAGAGAGAGAGAGAGGGAGAGAGAGAGAGAGAGAGGAAATGCTTGCGAAATTTCATTTTCCAGTTTCATTTCTTAGCAGTTAACTAGCAGGTAATAGCTAACACTCACTGCACGCTGAGCCAGTCTTTTACAAAGGGGATGTCATGGAAGTTCACTGGGACTTGTCCTCGCCTGCAGGGGTTGTGGCTGAGGAAAAAGGAGGAGTGAGAGAGGATGAAAAAACATGACACACACACAATTCTTTGCACACAGCACCAACATTCCAACACCGATTCCAAAAAAGTTGGGGTGCTGTGTAAAACGTAAATAAAAACAGAATGCAATCATTGCAAACAAACTGTGTTCACTGACAGCAGTTTTGCAAAGTGTTCCAGAGACCATGTTTTAATCTTCTTGATACAATCATATGTTTGACAAAGTGTTGAACCTCTCTCCATCCTCGCTTGGGAGTCTTTCCAGAATAAACCTTTCATACCCAGTCATGATACTATCACCTGTTACCACTGAACCTGTTTACCTGTGGAATGATCCAAACGTGTTGCTGCCATCAAATTCAGAATGAGCAGATATTTACAAAAATCAATGAAGTTAATGAGGTAAAACATTAATATATTGTCTTTGTACTGTTTTCAATTGAGTATATTTCAAAAAGGATTAGTAAATTATTACAATCTGTTTATGTATATAATTCATGTTGTGAGAGAATTGATGGGATGGATGAAGGTGAGCATTATACCATGAAGATAGAGCTGTGTGTGTGTCTCTTACTTGTAGAGCCACTCAGTAAGGAAATCACATGGGTTAAACGCTGTTATTTTTCTCTGCAACACAAAAGAAAGTAACCTGTTTTCAGATTATATTGCTAGATTATTATTACTGATGCAGTAATATGTGAGCATTTTCCTGCCACAGTTAGTCAAGGTGAAGTGAATTGAAATGATCTCTTGTACGACTGGGTAATTTAATATACAGCAATATTACACATTTTTAAGATGATCTTATGATCTGTGCATAAAATTGAACTAGCAAAGGAATTAACAACTGTGAAATTAATTTGGTGAAGTAAAAAAAAAAAGAAGAAGCAATATTTCCTATCTGATGTGTAGTGGATGGTTTAAAGTAAGGTGGTTTAAGTATAAAAAGGCAGAAATGGAAATACTCAATTAAGTACAAGAAACTAGTAACTGTACTTCAGTGTGCTTTGACTGTAGACGTTGATGTGGTTTGCTGTGGCATATTAACAGGCCAACTACATACATGAGTTCCTTTGATTTTAGGATTTGAATCAATCTATGGCCACTTTAACAGTAATGACCTCCTGTGGTTTGTTTACTGGTTAGAAGAAGGAAAAATTCAGACCTCGAAACAGCCATGTTTTTGAGCTTCTTTCAGCAAAGCCTCCAGTCCAGGCAACAACACCGGAAACACTCTTCTGTCCAAAAACTGCGTGACAGGGCCTGTCCTGACACAAACGTAAACATAAATTCATACAACATATGGATTCAATATTTGCATATGTCCCAGTTGCCATTCATCGTACGCTCAGGTGCTTGTGGAGGTGATGTGGTTTCAGCTGTTGACAGGCCTCTCTGGCTTGAAGGACGAGGTTTTCCTAACACAGAGGAGCCGGCGAGAGCAGGGTGGCAGAGAAGAGGGTCAAAGTCTCTCAGAGGATCATCATCGTCCACAAATGCCTAATGAAACCAATGATGATGATTTCAGAGGATGATCAAATACAGGGATGGAAGAGCTGAACAATGAGCTGACCTTGGATGTGAGGACTGGTGTGCTGGTGCTGTATTGGGAGGACTGGGTGCTCACTGAGCTGCCATTTGTCCACACAGTACTGGGAGGTCTGGGCTTCTCGGCTTCAAACTCTACAGAACACATTCAACAATAAAACAACTTTTATGTTCAGTTCACAAACGCTTAAACAAAATGTCATCATATTACCTTCACACACTTCCTGCCAAAGTGATTTTTGGGCGTCTATCATCGCTGCCATTATTCTGCCTGTAGTTGTGCCCAGCGGTTGCCAGGGACTCGCTTGTTGCTTAGGAAGAAGTCATACGACTTCCGGAGTAAATGCGCGTTTCCTCCTATCCTGCCCGGTCGATACTGCGCATGTGCGTGATCAGACCAGTCCGGGTTCACTGAATAAATCGGGTTTCCGGATTATTCAGTGACAAACAGAATATGTTTGGCGCAAGAGATGATAACGTAAAACCTAAGAGACGGGGAAAAAAATTTTGTTTGGTACAAGCTAGTGTGGTTTAATGCTACAGCTCCCAGAATTCTGCGGGAACTCCAAGTGGCCTCGTTTATATCACAATAAACAACCTAGTGTTTTTAACTGTTCTTAAAGTAGAAAATATTTCCCTCTCAGTTATTTTGGTGTATGAAAAAAAACTGCAGCACTTCTTTACGTAGGTCTGGCATTGGTCGCTAGATGGCAGCAGATCACTTACCCTTAACTATTCAAATTTATCCTGGATGATTTTTTTTTACTCTTTTAGATGTGATTCTCTGAGTGAAGACTAAATGTTTAAACATGTCTGTCTTTAATGAGCCTACTGTAGGTGTTTGTACCAGTAAGACCCTCACCTTGATTGTTCAAGGCAATATTGCATGATAAATAACATTTCACTAAAACATATAAAATAGCAAAAAAGATAAAGCTGTAGCTGAAGAGAGCATAATAATCTTAAGTCTTAAGCCATGGTTATGTTATTCAGAAAAGTTCTTCAAAATTAAAGTCTTTATTGGAATATATTCCAAAGCAGTTAAGTCATCTCATGACTGAACAAAAATAGCCATTTATCTTAAAAAAAAAAAAAGTCCCAAGATGGTTCCAAAAAGCACTGAACAGCTTTTGACAAAATATACATTGCAGTAATTCATATCTTGCAGTCACTAATTGACTTGTTAATAAATAAGATTGTGAACAAAACATAATTTTATACAGAACATTTTAGACTTCCCCATATTTGCAACCAAAAAGTGATGACTACACACACCCCCATTTTTTTTAAATTGTGAAGACCTGTGCCACAAATATTTCTCTAACAAGTTGTTGCAGTGCATCCTCTGACATTAACCCCCCAAACAAAAAAAACAGAGCAAAAAAACACAATGTAGAAATAATGGTAGTAATACAATAATAATAATAATGATAGTAACAGGATGATTTTTTTTTATAAAGCAACACTGATAAAAGCAGATATTATAAAGGACCAACTATCAACAATAAAATATACAGATTACATTCCTTCAGGGTTTTAGAATAGAGGGAGCCCATGTGAGGAGGACGTTTATAACTGAGCTAGAGGGAGACAGAGAGTCTCCTTTTCATAGAAATGCAAAGGGGACAAAAATCACACTCTTGTCTACAGGAGTAGTTCTATTATTTAGCTTTCAACATTGATTGGTAATTTGATCCAGGCACAGGACCTTCAGAGAGGACACTCATGTCAATCCATGATGCATCTAACAGTTAAAGAGTATGTTAGCGTAGAGTCACATGCTAGGATGAATCCCAGAGTCCATCCATAACCGTACACATATTTTGTCTAATGTACAAAGTGAAGAGCCTCCTAGTACTCTGAACACTCAGAGATCAGGTCAGTGGTTAGATAGTGTTGCCGTGAAGTTAAAGGACGACTTGCATCAAAGCCTCCACTTTTGAAAACATTCAAAGCCTGTCCATAGGCAGCATGTTCAGTTCCAAAAAAAAAAAAAAAAACGTCGTTATGGCTATGTGGCTGCATGATGCCAAGCCTTGAACGTAGTGAACCTTTCATGTCCAGTATACACCTGCTGTGAGTGTGATCCAGTCCTGCAGGCTGCACAACTCAGTTAAAGTCATTACAGAGACGTGACAGCAACAAAGGGAGTGATATGCCTGGACAGTGTCACAGGCAAAGGTGCAGTGGCTTTGATCCTGAAAATAGTCGACTAAGAGGAAATCAAATTTAAATACAGATGATTAAGAGACAAACCAAATCAGACTGAAATGCAGTGTGTGAGGAAATGGTGGAGATGAGTCTGTAATCCCCCACTTCAAGAGGGGGGATGGATTTGTCCGCTCAGTGGAGACTGCTGCCCTCACGAGCTGATTCAGTGCAAGAGACCTTTTACAAAAAGGGGACTGGGAGTTTCAGCTTCTTCCGTGGTTCTATTCCTCCTCTGCAATCGTTAACAGTCCGTACAGACTTTCCTTTGATTCTTTCTATTTTACAAAACACATGTTCAAGATTCAGTCTGTGCACGTTCCTTTAACAATCCTCAACTTCTGTTTTCTTCATGACTTTCATACAAAAAAAAAAAAAAAAACGTCCATAAGGTATAGCCAAGTCCCCTCCATTTGTTAAGAAGTTGGCGAGAGCTATGTACAGATAGTGTGATATGTTATATATGATTTGTGTTAGTGGTTTGGTTCACTGAGGCCGAGGTTCTCCATGGACTCTGAAGCGGTACATGCAGGTGTATTCTGGATGACCCCAGTTAGACAGCACCCGCACCTCAATGATCTGGAAGGTCTTGTCATTCTGCTCCTGAAAGAGAAGAGGGGAAATATTCAGAACTTGTCTGCAGACAAATAATTACATTTTTGCTTCTAACAAGTCAGGAGGTCTGTCTTAAGTTACCATAACAGGAAAGGTTTGCAATGATTCCCCATCTTCCTGGTATATGTAGTGCCCCAGCAGCTTCCCTTCTTCCTGGTACTCATCATCTAGACCCTGTACGCAAGCAAATATCAGTGAATATTGGCACTCATCACTCACGAATTAAATGAATTGAATTAACAAATGTCCAGTTGAAAGGCTTTTTGTCAGCATGTTTTTCTTTACATAAACAGTGAAGTTGCGTGGGGCGCTGGTGATGTTCCCGGTTGGAGACAGGGCCTTGGGGATGTGCTCCACACAGAAGGATGTGGGCAGGATCCTCAGCGACAACCGGATCACCAGGTAGCCCTGAGAGCCTTTGAACGCCCAGCAGTTACCTGGGTACACATCAGGCTGAGGAGGAGAGAAATATTAAATAAGTTTCATAACAGCTATGAATTGCTAGTGAGTGTTCTTTAATTTCCGACCAATCATTAAATGGCAACGATATTTGAACAAGTGACCCGAAGATCTTATCTTTATCATAATAAGATTAAAAGATAGATTCGCAATTTTTAAACGTTGCTTTAAAACAAATTGCAGGAGCCATTTAAACAGTTTTTACTTGCTATAATCATTCTTCCTGTCAGCAAAACAGACATTTCTCTCATAGTGAGGCTCACCTGGATGACGACACGTGGAGACTGAGAGAAGTACCAGAGTGGCAGGCCGAATAGACTCATGAGGGCGGTCTTAGTCTCATATGTCTCAGAGCAGCGAGTACTGAGGATGCTGCCACCTGAACACACACGAGAGGAAACAATAATTATGCTGGAAATGAAGTTCTAATTTTCTCCAGATTTATCATGTATTGATAGCAGAAGTAGAGACAGCTAGGAAATATGAGGAGAGAGATGGGGGTGAAAACCAAACTAAATAATAATTGTTAAGGAAATGTGCAATTAAATGTGCAATGCAATTAGTTGCAGCCCTATAGGCTATCATTCGCATGTAGGTCAGACTGCTCGGTAACACATATGACAATGGAGCCTGCTCTGTTAATACCCTGTTGTCCTCGAACCTGGCTAATGCCTGCACCCTCATTACATAAGAGACATACATTAGAGCACAGTACTGAATTATGGAGCAGCCATCTTGCTAATCCCTTCTAAGCATTTCAGGGTTAACTACTGATTTGTGTAAAGGCCCTGGATGGACAGACACTGATACAGATGTGAGGCTTCCTTCTAACCTCCAGACTCCAGGGCATAGTCCACCTGGCCTGTTCGATCCTGGGAGTAGAGCCTCAAAGCGTTTTGGACAATCAGCTTTACATGCTGTGATAGAGACCATAACAAAAGAGTTAAAGATACATATGGTCTTCAAACGCATGGCAAACATTTTAACCCAGCTTAGATTATGTAATCAAGATGGAAATCCATGTTGACAGCAGGAGTGCATGTTGCTTACCTCTTCAGTCAGTCCCTCAGTAGCTGCAGTGTGCTGGACTGTCCCGGTTACTGTCTGAACGATGGTCTTGGCTTGGGACTCAGCCTCACCAAGTGTTTGGGCCCGGTTAAGCTCCAGCTGCAGGGACACATTTCTCAGGATGCTCATCTCCAGTGAGGCCAGCAAGGCCTGCAGGTCAGGTGTGCTCACGTAGCGCTGGGACAGCCAGTGGACCAGAGACTCAGGCACCGCTCCCTGCTCCTCTCCTGACCCACCATAGAACAGAGCCTGCAACTCCTTACGCACCTGGGAGGACACCTGGGCCGATATCTGGGAAAGAGAAACACAAAATCACAATGACCTAACGTCAGGAAAACGTAAATAATTGATAATGAAATATGAATGTGCATCATTTGATATTACTCTAAGCCAAAGCAGGAGTCAATATTTGTGTTACTCACTGTCTCCTGCAGTGTGTCCAGCTGCTCACACTTGCCCTTACATCCCACAACACCCTGCAGGTCCTGTCTGACTTTGCCCAGCTCCGCCTCAAGTCTCTGTACCTCCAGTAGCAGAGCATCATGGTCCTCTTGCTTCACACCCACACTGATTGAAAAATAGACATGTGAGCTGCCAAAATTTTTAAAAACTTGCTCACAAAATGCGTAAAGCACTTAAAAAAAAAAAAAAAAAAAAAAAAGATTTCAAGGTTAACTTATTTCTTGTTTTTTTTATTTTTACCTGACAGGAACTGTGTCTGCTGCTGAAGTGACCGCCTCTCTCTCTCTTTCCTGTTTCTCGTGCTGATACTGCTGCTGCTTCTGTTGCACCTCCTACAGCACATAACATGTATGAAGATTACTGACAATAGTACAGGAAATACAAACTCATTATGACAGATGAACCAAATCAATGATAATTAGATTTCCAAGGAACACCCTCTCATTAGATATTTGATATGGTGCCACTGTTCCTTTGTGTACGCTGAGAACCAGATCTGCCCTCATACCTGTTGTTGTCTGTCCTCACCTGTTTGAGCTTGTCACAACAGTCTTTTGTCTTTTTAATACTGTTGTTTCGATGGTTCTGGTACATGTGGCACCACCTTATGTTACTGTAACAGTTTTTTTTTGTCAGTTAATAATTAGCCTCCACGCTTTGCATGACTGCACATGTTGTGCGTACTTTGTTAATGTTCAGCATTTGACCTGTCCTCTTACGTTATGTACTGTCATGGATAAGAGGCTTGTGATTGCTCGCCATTATGATTTATCCAGTTAGCTTTGTTTCTATTTATAATTCTGGCCAGTTGACAATTAGACATTTAGATCACAATGGCAGTGCAATTAGCCTTTAAAATGACAAATATCAAAATAAATAAAAAAAAAAAAAATTCACATGTATTCTGCATGCATGTTTTCAAGACGTTTTCTCAGTGGGGTGGATCTGCCATATGTACCTCAGTTTTGGCAGCCAGAGCGTTGAGAAGCAATTCCAAATCAGCCAACCGTGTTCCTTGACTCTCTTGGTGCTGTTTCTGCTGCTCTGCACTCTGCATGAAGCAGGGATTGAGAGAAAACAGTGAGACACATGTAAGCCTTTAAATCAAAGCAACACTCTAGTATCTCCACATTATCCTCATTTCTCTACCTGTGCTCTCTGTGTGCTCTCCTGCTCCAGCTCTCCGCGTAACACGCCTAGTCTGTGCTCCAGCAGGGAGGACACCCACAGTCCCAGGCTCTCTCTGTCAGTCTGAGTGTGTAGTTGCTCCCGCAGGGTGCTGTAGAGACCCAAGATGTCACCATGACGCTGCTCCTGCTTCTGGTCACCCTGTTGGACTTGCTCCCACAGCAGGGCTAGTTGGCGCTCCACACGTTCTAGTCGCTCTAAGTCCAAACTAGAGAACGCCACAGGGGGAAGCGCTGGCTGAGAATGAAGGAGTGAACAGATAGAACACAAGTTAAAGTTTTTATTGGACTTGCAAGACAGACACTGCTTTGCACCTGACACCCAACACATTATTTACCACTTAAATACACATTGCCTGTATGCAAATGCAATAGATACACCATGTAATAAGGCAGATTATACACACATACACACACACACACACACACACACACACACACACACACACACACACAATCACTTAGGACTTTCTAATAATGCTTTTGTTGTTTCATCTCTGTATCTTACTGGTGCCTGTGAGACCGGGGTAGCTGGGGTTTGCTCCACTGGAGTCTCTGGACCAGGGACGGGGACTGACGCAGGAACCGGAGCAGAAGCAGGCACCAAGTTAGACAGGAGGGTGAGGGGAGAGGCAGGACGCCACTCAGTGAGGTTTATGGCTGGAAGATAGGCAAGCAAGGCAGCAGTGGACGGACCCCACAACCATAAAGCTGCATATAAATGGAAAGGTAGAGAGGATTAAACCACACTTGCCTGCTGGTTGGTCACTCATAACAATTTCAATGTGAGGTTAAACTTTGCTCCAACCCTTCAGAAATGTGTTTTAAATTCTGGTTAGCTGAACTGTGGGTTCATGTGCATAAAGTAAGATACCTAGAATACTTACATTTAATGTAAAACTAATTTCCTTTAATCTCAACATCATAACAGCTGCAATTCACTGCAACAAGCACATTTAAACTGATTTGAATGAAAAGAAAAATCAGGATTCACAGGACAAGTATGTAAATTATGAAGTAGTTCACCCAGTAATCAAAGAATAACCAGATAAATGTGTTTGTGCTTTATTGCTGTGTAAGTATATGTGGGCAGTGCTGATCCAGAGAGTGGAATAATTCGACTAGCAGCCCAGAGAGACTGACCTGAATCTGGTACTGGAAATGCACCCTGGGGATGTGTGCTGGTTAGAACTTCTACTGCTTCACTACAGACTGATTTTTCTCTGTATGTGCTCAATAAATGGGCTACACCTGTGATAAAAAGAAGAAAGCGAGTACTTATAAACTCACCGAGGAGGAGCAACAGGGGCAGAAGGAACAGCAGGAGTCTCCAGAGTTTAGGAAGGCATCTGAAAACACAGAGTCAGACACTGCTTAGACAAACACAAGGACCTTTATAAAAAACTGTCAAAACTCCTCAAAGGAAAACAGGCACTGTTCCTCATGATGTGTAAGTGATAAATAATTCCATCAACATTGCTATCACAGCTATGAAAATGATTCTTTACTGAAAGAAAAATGTACCATTTGTAAATTTTATAATAAAGTTAAAGTTACTTCAGTATTCAAATGAGAATAAAACTACCAGATGTCTATTCTTGGAAAAACTCAAAGACAACATCTTTTGTTAAAGCAGTCATTCAAGGATTTGGGGAAGAGGAAACAGCATAACAATGGCATAATATCACTTTATTTAGTCCACTGTGAATTACATTTGCTTATTTACACTTCCAGCAGTAACAGAGCAACATTAGCATTCGTCGTGTTTCTATCCACCTGATGAATTTAAGTATAACATTCACTCTATTTTAGCTCCGTTTTGGTTGCTAACTGCGTCTGCTGTTTGGTGCTGAGCAGGTATTGTATGGTGGGTTTTTAGAGTCAGTGAATACAGCTGCCTTGTGTGGCTGAAAACAACACTATGTGTGTGGTGAGAGTGAAAAAAGGCAGTGAAGTTGCAGCCAGACAGTTCAGGGGAGCTACAGCGTGAGGTGATATGATCAACATCCTTTATACTGTCATTTGATATATTGCAATGATAAAACACATTAAATATAGCCACCAGATACCGGGGGAGGCTCTTACCGTGTCAGGAAGAAGATGTTGAGGACAGACATGAGAGATACCAGCTGGTACCATCCTGTTGCAAGAAACCACAGAAGTCCCCTGCCTGCCTTCACTGCACAGAATGAATTAAAAACAAAAAAACAAAAAACACATACACACACACACATACGAACAGAGAATGAGAACACAATCAGACTATGTTGCGCAAGAAAGAAGGAGAGAAGATACATATTTTGAAGATGACAAAAACAGTCACCAACCTGGAGCTACCAGGAGCATCCAGAACAGTGAGAGCAGCCTCTGCACCAGTGTCACAGCCCCGGACCCCAACGCTTTGCTGGCTCTCACCACACAGTAACCTGGCTGGAGGAGGCAGTAACCTGGGCAACAGGGTGAAAGAGGGAAACACTTTAATTAATTGCAGCATGAATGGTCTATACCTACAAAGCGGTTAATTATAAACTATACTTGTAACAGTGTGTCTACAGGCTGTCATCAACAGAAGTGAAGTGCTGGTTAACCTGCGTAAGCTAGGACGCTCCACAGTGCCCCCACCAGACGTTGACGCCTGGAGGACTGTGTGAGGAGGACGGTGTGTGTCTCTGAATGCTGCTTCCCTTTACAGTCATCACCTGTGTATTGTGAAATGATGGACAGCAGGCAAACAAAAGGGAACAAAAACCAAGGATGGGTGAATGAATGACAAGCATAAAAGCAAAGGCACAAAAGCAACAAAAAATGAAGTATGTATGAAAGTATGTATATAATAAAAAGAAAATACAAGTGGGCCACTTATATGCAATACTGTCTGTGATATGCACAGCTAAA
The DNA here is from genome assembly GCA_037975185.1 of Centropyge bicolor. Lineage (NCBI taxonomy): Eukaryota > Metazoa > Chordata > Actinopteri > Pomacanthidae > Centropyge > Centropyge bicolor. The sequence continues at coordinate 1,056,730 of JBBMOC010000092.1, read as the reverse complement.
TGTGTGACAACATGTCCTGTTGAACTCCCAAATGCCCCTGAGGTCATTCCACAGCTGTGTGACAAATGCTTTTAACTTTCACTTCACTGTAACACTGACTATCAGCTTATTTTCTGCACTGCTTTTTATATACATTTTATTTTTCTTTATGTTCATATGTTTAATATTACACCTTTGTTTTAGCATTTCATGTTTTTTGTATTTGGTATTTATTGAAGATTATTTCTTAATTTTGGCAAAGGTTTTATAAGTGCAAAAAAACTCAAACTAAAAACCAGCAGTTATTTGCCGAGGTTTATCTATGTTTTAAATGAACATCACTTATGTTATGTTCTGTTGTTGAACTGGTCCCTTGAAATAGGTTTGGAGGACTAACTTGACCGAAAGAAGCATCTGCAGGTCACAATGGTCAAAAGGCTGCTGCAGTTCACACAACCTCTGCTCTCCGGTGCTCACACAGGTCACGCATATAATTAACTCAGTCAATCACATCTACCACAAAAAAACGTATTTAGTATAGAGAGAACATGAGTGTGTGTGTGTGTGTGTGTGTGTGTGTGTGAGAGAGAGCTTACACAGGGAACCATTGAGTTTAAGATGCGATGCATCTTCAGTCATCAGGCCCTTCACATTCATACTTCCACAGAAACTTGAGTGATCTGCAACACACATACAACACATTTATTTACATAACAAAACCATGTTGCGTGAGAAAATTAAGATGGAACAAGTGATGGATGAAGAAGAAACAGAGAAAAAACACATGTCATCAGTGTGATGACAGAGGAGCTCTATGTCTTCATGAAGAAAATGAGAATATGAAAACAGTTTAAGAGAATACAGGATGGCAACTCTTAGAAATACGGCAAAACCGAAGCTTCAGAGTTGATTAAATTCTTCAGGAGCTGTGAAAAGAACCAGCTTAAATCAGGAGTATACTAGAAATAAAACTGACCTTGTACAAAATGAAACTGCAGTCAAACATGAGGTGCATGCTAAGCAAAACTCAAATTTGTTTACTGACTGAACAGCATATCTGAGGAGCTTGAAAACTGCAGAGTTATCAAAGAGGCAGGAGTCAGGGTGTCTTTTTACTTCTGCTTCTCACAACAACCTCATGAACTAAAAAATTCAACATATTATTTTATAGCTTTATCGGAAGTTAGGAAATTTTGTTCTGGCAGTTTTAATTTTGTTTCTAGTATACTTCCTTCTTCAGAAATAGAATGTGTGAAAGTGAAGGCTGGATGGAGAGAGACGATAAAGGACATCCGTCAACTACTTAAACAAGCAAAAAAAGTAAGTAAGATCTAAGACAGGAGAGAAATGGTGATAAGAAAGTTTATTAATAGAAGATCAGGAGGAGAGGTCAGGAGCTGTGACCCTTAACCTTTGGAGTATTGGCTGGTATCGTGTCCTTCATAGCCATCAGTCCTGTAGCCCATCACCCTGTGGAGAGCGTTCTGCTTAAACAGCCACAGTTGGGACAAACTGGAGGACACTGCTCGTCTCGTTGAGTCCGAAAACGACACAAGGATACCTGGTGACACACCCGCCCCATACAATCACTGTTAGTCAAAACACACAGTCGAGGCATGGCTGAAGACACAAAATAAGACAAATAGAAATGGGTGATAGGATGAGGGGGAGGTGAAGCGGAAGACGGAAAAATCCTTAGAAGATATCCTGTGAGAAAAAACAACAGGAAGCTATGGAAAGGTAATGAGGTTAGATGTGAAATAGAAATAGACCATGACTCAGCCAGAAACATTAAGAGTGATGATGAGAAGCCCGCACAGCCAGAAACCAACAGGGAGTGGGGATTTGAAATTAGCTGAGAGATGAGCCTAAAATCTGTTCTTTCCTCAAGATCACTGTGAATCTCACTCTGAGCTGTGCGGCACAGGAAAAACTGCAGCCGCAAAAGACAGAACAAGAAAGAGAATGATGGGTAATGGGTGAAGAGCAAAGAACATCTCTTGTTGTATACCTTTTCCTGGAGGGCTCTTGGCCCTTGACCCCAGCCAGAGCACATTGTTGAAGACCAGGGTGACTAAGGACACTATGGGGGCCAAGGCTTGTTTGCTGTAGCGCATACACGTGTTAGACATAGACACCAGGACACCTAGAGAGAGACACCACTACTAATTATATTCTCATTCTGACAAGTTCGTTAAGACATGAACATATTGGATTTTCATCGCCTTCCAGCTAATGTTAGGAAAAACAGCAGTCTGCATTTCTTAAGTGACATTTCAGTCCTATTCAACAGCTTCTCACCTGTCCTGTTCCTTCGACTCCTGTCTCTGGAGTATATACTTGTGAAAGGTGACGAGGAGGTGGCGAGGGCGTCTGAGGAAGCTTCTGCAGCCTGAGATGATGACGATGGTGACGATGATGAAGACCGTGTGATAAAGGAGTCCATCTTCTGAGAGTGTAAAGAGCAGTCTTTGCAGATGTAACCATTGGCAAGCGAGGTGTGGGACTTTGAAACACTTGCGTCGCCGTTGACACTCGATGAGCTGTGGTCAGCGCTGAAGCTCCTCTCTAAGGGTTAGCAGCATGTACACATATTCAAAAAAAAAAAATCATTCTTAAGCACACAGGAAAATAGTTACTTTTATGAAGTATTAGTGCAAAGGCATTACTAAGCATGTTACTGCTTCACTTGGAAGGAATTCATTGCCAGGGTTACAAACAGATAAAGTAAACACGTCATTGGTGCAGGAAGTATCACAATCTTTTACTTAGCACTTAAAAATAACTACAATCTAAAAATACTCCATTACAAGTAGAGCTCCTGCATTCATAATGTTAGGTATGCAAGTATCATTTGAAAAATGTATTTACAGTATGAAAGTACTCACTATACAGCCAAGATATCCTCTGTGTTAGATTAATATACTTTTGGACTATTATTAATGTTGCACTAACATGTAAGCTGCATTAGAGCTGGTAGCGCTAATCTTACTCATTCTATATACTATTGGGTTTAATTTACTACATAAGGATGGATTTCATTTTATGAGCTCATTGTTGCTTTTTAAAATCTTTAACTGCAAAGTAACTAAAGCTGGAAAGTGGACTAAAAAAATACAGCAGTTCCTGAAATACAGTGAAGCAGAAATATAGAGAAACATAGAACTAAAATACTAAACTTATTAAAGTAAAGTAGAAGTAACCCAGAAATTTAAATCCACTACTTAAATAATGTACCACTGAAGAATTAACATGTATAAGTCTAGCTTTTACTTAACATACATGTCTGAGCAACAGAAATAACCACACTGTTAGAACTCATACTGAAATTTTTGAAGTATGATAAATATCTTAATTTTGCACAAATCATAATAGGTAACTTATAATGGAATATTTTTTCAACAACTGACCCCATTGTCCATCTACAGAAGTAGAAGTGGTGGTTGTAGTTGTGGTGACAGTGCGTTGTCTCAGGTGGGACTGGTCCAGGATGGAGGAGAGCAGAGAGGCATCAGCTGCTGTGTTGCTTTCCTGAATAACCATGCTGCTGCTGTTCAGTGGGGTACTAACAGCTGAGAAGGACAGGGTTTTCCTCGGTGTGGCGGCTTGGCTCAGGGATAGAGACAAGGTGCCAGAACTGGACTGCTGCTTTTTGCTCCGCAGCGTCCTGAAAGAGCGAAGACAGGCAAACATGAAGAGGTGTGTCTCTGTGGCACCTAAATGCATCTTTTATAATGATGACACATTTTACTTTTATCAAATAAAATTGCGGCTAATGCAATTTGAATATCGCACTTGGCCACATTGCAATTTCAATAATATTTTGATTAACTGTTCAGCCCTACTTGCAAATACTACAAGTGTGTAGACTAGCTCAGACCAACATAAAAAGATGAAAACATTTACTCATTTACTGTCTGGTAAGCTGACATATGAGAGTGTTAGTATCCACTAAGTCTCACCGTGTCTCCCTCCTGGTGCTGCTGTAGCTGCTGCTGTGGTTCTGGGAGTAATCAGCCACGCTTTCACTGCCATAGTGGCCAGCACCGGTCTGCAGACGCAGGCTCCGCCGTGACATCCTGGGCGACTCGTACACGGCAGCAATCTGGTGCTCCTTCTCAAACTCTAACGCTGCTGTGGAGTAGCTGGAGCTGAGAGAGAAGGACAGGAGGAACGAAGAAGAGTGGAGCAGAAAGAGCGGGAAAGTTAGAAAGTAAGGGAGGAAAAAAAGAGAAAAAAAGTGGTTTGTTGAAAGGAGGCATTGCATGACAGTTAATCCCAAGGCAGAATGTTTCTTCTGTCTGCCGCACGGAAATTCATTTGGAGACAACAAAGAGCAAATTTCAACCTCAAATCAATAGCCAACGGAGATATCCAGCACTTTTCTTGATGTGTGTCATCCTCAGCGAGTCAACTTCTGAGAGGCTTTCTTTTTTTTTTTCGACGAAAACAAACACAACACGGGGATAGACAGTCCGTTTCGAGAGCTCACTGCAACTGCCAGTGGGCCTGACAGGAAGTGACTCACTCACAAGGGAGAGAGAAAACGAGACAAAAGAATAGGCACAGTGTGTCTCTGGAAGTCAAATTGGAAAAATAAGCCAGATAAACATCCTTAAGTATGCTAGTAGGCTGAAAAAAGAAAAAAAAAAAAAACTTACTCCACTCGCAGCAAAACCAACGGTAAGTGGAAACACACCATGAATGTTGTAAATTCTGACTTTGCCATGCGTTGTGCAGCTGTGACTCAGAGGGCCACACCCACCTGGCAGAGTAGGCACACAGAGTCAGGGCCAACGTTCAGCCTTCACTAACAGGCAACAGGGCAGCAATTGTGAAATCCACTGGAACGTGATCAAAACTAGATTTTTTATAATCCTTCTTTACTGTGGCAAAAAAACAAAGCTAAATAAATAACAGCATGACGAGGACCTCTTTCTCAACAGTGGTAGAATTTTACAGTCAAAGTTCATTTACAGCTTACTATACTGATTTTGCGTGATCTATTCTAATAAGACAAACTGAGCTGAAATGACCACGCTGCACTTTGCCTGCAGGTTGCGTACACTCCTTAGCATGCGGCTCAACTGGGTCAGGCAGAATTACTCCACAGACATGCAGGGCGGGTGGGGAGAGTGGATGAAGAGGAGGAGGCAGAGCACTTCATCTGTCACTGGAAGACAGAATCAGCTTCCTGCCAGATAGTTGAAAAGGAGGGACTGTCCCTGGATAAACAAGGGTTGTTTGGTTTCAGTGCACTGTGCACAGCAGTGGGTATATAGAGGCAGAGACTTGCACACAGGACAAACTAGAGTGAGCCATATCAGCCGTATGTACATGCATGTGTATATGTTGCTCTGTGGCCCTCCCTCTGGCTCTAAACCCTGAGGATTACACTCCCACTGAGAGCCAATTATGCGCTTTCGTCATTGCTCTGCCTCCTGCCCACTGCTCCAACTGGCTTTTCTCTGAGCATGTGACCAGGGCAGCACCTCTCTCTCTGTATCCTGTCTCAGACTGACCGTAGCTAGCTGCATTATCATCTTCGTCATCATGATCATCATCATTTCTGATTAACATGACCCTCTCCTGATGGCTTTCTGTCTCCTCAGAAAATATATACAGATGACACTATCAAGCTCACGAAATCATTTAAAAAGCCAGTACAATAAATAGTACTGACATTATTGCTACATGCAGAAGAAAGTTAGCAATATCAACTCATGATACTTCCAAATACTTCACTAACAGATAATCATAGCATATGTACATGGCCTGAGAGGGAGAGTTACACAGCAAAACAAGAGGCCATACAAGGACAATTGTGCAGAGAGTCCTAAAAGAAAAGAGAGAGAACGGTGTATGTAAACACAGGTGGGTCAGATATTAACAGAATTATCATCTTTCCATCACACCATCTGATTGTCTCATTCAAATTCGAAATTCAAATCTGAGAGGACAGCTGTGGGGCAGTGCAGAGTTTGTTTTGTCTTTGCATTTCAGACATTGAAGATAATTATATTCATTCCAGTGGGCCTAATGACTCAAAAACAGTTAATGCAGCGAGTCCAAGTTAGAGCACTACACCACAATATCTGATTGACAAACCTCATCGTTGCAATATACAGCTGCAGAGTTACTCAAGTTAATAAAACTTGCCTCCAGGTTACATCCGGAGCCCAAAAAATACCACTGTGGCATGTATCTATGTGCCTACAAACAAATACAAGCAACTCAGTTTATCATACCAGAAAATAATGGTTCAGGATTCCTTGGTAATGTCACAGAGTGCCTGGGGCAGGGCAGGGTGTGTGTGAGAAAGAAAACCGACTGCCTGTCTGTGTAGCTTAGAGCCAGACACAATCATTAATGCAACCTTCTGCTCTACCTGGCAGCTCATCAATAGAGATCTTTATTTGAAAAACACACCCACAAATCCCCTATCTGGGCTGCACAAAATTAAAGTGTGTCTTTCAAACTAAAACAATATTTAAAAACTAGTGACTGTTCAGATCCCAGTCTGCCTCATCAGAGGCTGTAAACAATGTTTAATTAGTTTGCAAAATCTTTTCAGTCGTTCTGGGTATCCAAATTGATCTGTGTGCCGCTCTCTCCCAGGCGGCTCCCACGGCCCACATCAGTGCTAAAAATAGAGACGTGAAGAAGACACAGATGAAGAGACAGACATACAGTATTGAGAGAGAGAGAGAGAGAGAGAGAGAGAGAGAGAGAGAGAGAGAGAGAGAGAGAGACACTTCCATCTTGACATTGAGCTTCCTGGAATCTCTCCTTACATAACACTAAAGCTTTGATACTCTTCCTACACTACAGTGGGCACAGCCAGCTTTCTTACAACGCACAACTAAACAGAGCATCACATCAGATAGAACTCGACATTTTAGTGGCTTATGTTGTGCTTTTTTTTGTTTGTAGCGCAAATTATAATGCAGATCATGTAGGTGCAGGGTATAATGCAGACAGATACTTCATTGGGGAAACTGGTTTGTAGCACAATCACAAGGCATTTCACCAAAACATCACAAAAGCAATGAGCAGGCATGATGGGGTTCAAGGTTGGTAGGAATAAAAGGATAAGGCAAGACACAATACTATCATGATACAGGACCACAGGAAACAGCCAAGCATTGAGATCCAAGCGCACTTGAGATTGATAATGAAAACAAGCTCAGTAAGAGTTTACTGAATCAGATTAGCTCTACAAACAGGTCCATTTAGCATTAGAACATGACCTGTGTCTGGCTTAAGTAAAATTACTTCAAGGTGCACAAACATGCACTGCAGAAATGGGATCAGATCGTCCAGACAGCCTCAGGATAGGTTGACTGGATTTCAGCTATTCATCCAAGTATAAATGTGCCATGATGAACATGTTTCATTGAGAAAGTATCTGCCTGTGGGGTGGAAGCACCATCACTTTAGTGTCTGCTCTTTAATGGCTCATCAGGATATCATACCCTGGAGACAACAAGAAACTAGATATATTTATGGCAGTGTGGGGTTCAGAGCAGCTGCCAAGACGACAGAGGCAAAACCTGCTCGTCATCATTTCTTTCAGATCCATCCAGAGCTGCAGAAGACAAATCCCTTAGTGACGAAGAAAAAGTAACTCTAGTAACATAATTTCTGGTGAGTCTGCACCTCCGGTACCATGTTTGGTTTGCTGCCACTAAAGGAACTTGCCACCCACCCACCTTCTGTCTGCTTTGCATAGTGTATGCAAAAAAATAATATTAGATCCCATCACAAAGCACAGACACAATGAGGTTTGCATGCAAAGAAAATAATCTGTTTTTTTGCCATCTACAAAGTAAATGTGGCTTAGATTTAAACAGATCAAAAATAGCTTTTGGATTCAAAGAAAAATTCTGATTGGTTTGCTAGAGCAAATATGTTTGATGCCTAACTTTTAGGGCAGCAACAAATGATTGTTTTTCAGATGAATAAGTTAATTGGTTTATGCCTGACCAACAGTCTGACAGCCAAAGCTATTTAGTTTACTATAACAGAAGACAAAGACAAGCAGAAAAGTTTGACAATTTAGCATCTGAAACTAGGAAATAGGAACACACTTGCACCACAAAAGCCTCAACAGAAACACTATCATTTTTGGGCTCGCTCACGCACGCACACGCGCGCACACACACACACACAGATTATAGAAACCATGTGGGTTGTAAATCTCAGCTTCAAAACCACAAGTGTGGTTACAAAAGCCTTGTCAGATTCTTGCCAAGCCCGTACCCTCTCTTACACTCACACACACAAACAGAAAAAAGTTTTTACAAGATGAGGGGGCGTGTTGTTCCCAATGAAACTCTTAGGAGGAGCAAAACTGACATTCAAAGTTGCTGGAAAACATTGGTTAGTTAGCCGTTGCTGTGTGCTGCATGTCTTGGTTGTGACTACTCTGAGATTTTTGTGCGACTGTCTAACAGATTAAAAAATTAATACAACTAAATGTTATGCTTGCAAATGTAAAGTCAGACACCAGATCTTTAATCACGTTTATGTGTAACTTCTACCCTGTAGCTGGCATCTCTTAAAATGGAATTTGGTTGGTTGGCTCAATAACCAAATCACAACTACATAAGTGAAGTTTTTCTTGCTCTGTTTTAACACGCAGCACAGAATGTAATATATGGGAATAGTGCAAGCACAAGCAAACCTGAGGCAACCGCAGAGCATCGAAATCTTTATGTGTTAGATCAGTGCCAACAACAACAAATACTTTCAGAGGCTTGGGATGCAATAAGTGAGTGAATATTTTCTTGCCCAATCCCAACAATTTATTTAAATCTCCTCCCTACGATAATTTGGGCAATGGTGTGTTTACTGAAATCATACTGCTCTCAATTTGTTTCCCTGAAATTCAGCTGTGAGTCTCTGGAAATCCGTGGGGGAAATACAGAATTGTAGCACAATCTGCCTTCCTGTTTCCTCAAACTGTTAGAGTGGAGAAAGTATTCTCCCCTGAGGTGCTGAGGCCTATATTTACCAGAAGCCAGGAACTAGGAGTCCAGGACAGAGCCTTCAAATTTCCAAACCGACTATCTCAGGGTGGGCAGAATATGGCACTGCGATTAGGATCACTCCAGCCCACCCTCATTTTCCCTCCCACAGACAGCACTTTCCTTCAGCCCCTCTCTCTTTGTAGTGTCCTTCGCTCTCCATGTTAAAGCGCTATAGCGTGCTATTTCATGTTGCTGTGGCTCGATGGGGACTGAGATCAGTAGCAGAGGCTAGACATGTACCATTTACCAGCAGACAGATGCTGTAACACACAAAAAAACAAGTCTGGCTGACACAGAAACAGAAATGCTTTATGCATGTAAGGAGTTTTTTAAAATTGTAAGGGATTTTTCCAATGTAGTTGTTAGAGAAGCAGAACAGCTATAGAAATATCTGTGCGTTCTGAGTTTAACCCCCAAAAGGAATTGGACTCCGGCTGCTGTCATTTGCTTGGCACTTGACCAGTGGTGCATGAACTGAAACCCACTCTGACCAGATGTCAAAACAACTGTGACAGCAGTGTGAACAACAACCGCCCAACTGGCACTCAGTGAATACAGCTTTAGTTGCAAACCTGAACCTCTTCTTGCAGAGCATGACTCGCATGTACAAATGTCACAGCAACAACTGTATTTCATATGGTTTCTCATATTTATGTTGCTCAGATGTTAGTCATGAAAAAAAAGACTTACACTAACTCACTAAAAGTGTAGCTTCAACCAATTTTAGGCTTTAAAAAAAGCTTTCTTATATTTGTGTTTCTGTTTGCATGTCAGCAGAACTTTGTCAGGATAAGAGGTTGACTTTGTATGTGTTCTACCTCTTATCATTTGTACATTTTTTTCTACCTTTTACATGAGTTATTTGCAGCTGCTGCTGTTCACAGGCAGCCATATACAGCATCAGATAACTCCATCACTGCCGCTGCTTACTACTGTCACAGTTCAGCTATCACTTGTGAGGGGAAAAACACTCCAGCCAGGGGCACCAGCCCCACTGACCCACTTCCACGTTCATAAAATATGAAGGGGTCTGCGTGAGTCAATACATGGCACACACAACTGCTTTCAGCTGGGAGATGGACGCAGCCAGTCAGCTTGTCAAGAGGTGGAACAGCTCAATGCTGAACCCCAGAGTGTGAAGAACCACTGTACCACTTTCCAGCAGAGATGCAAATCAAAGCTTTATCAATGTAGCACTTGTGTGTGTGTGTGTGTGTGTGTGTGTGTGTGTGTGTGTGTGTGTGTATGCATAGATATTATGCATAGAACTAAAGGAGTAATGAGGTCACACATTAATTTCAATTATAGTATTTCAATCTAAGCGCTTTCTTCCACTTAAAAGTATTTGTCTAAATTGCTTCAGTAATAATACAAAGTATTTAGACAACCATTTCAGGTAGGTCACCTGCTTGTAAACAAAAATCTAACACATTTTCAATATTAAAAAGAAATGCAAGAATTAAACGTGAGGCCTCACAAATTAAAGCCTTTGCTAAATTTACCTGAGTTATTTAAGACCTGTGAATTGAACATTCAGATACTGTAGCTTTTTCTTGAAATCCCATAGTATACAGCCAATAAAAAATTTTCATGTCTTCAGTATGATACAGATCCTGATCAAACAAACCCTACTTACGAATCATACCTTGTATTTACTAAAAACAGGCAATGAGAGTATTGTCTGAGGCCTTGTAGTCTTCCTTACTGGAAAAACAAAATCAGTCCGAGAGGAGGGTGAGAGCGCTCAGAAACCTCCCAACTTACTAATAAAAAACTTGTTTGGTCATAAATCTATGAATAAAAGCATTTCCCTCACTGTGTTTACAGTATTGATGAAATTAGCACAAGGTTGGTGGTCCGAGTTGTAAAGCTCTCTCAATGGTATGTGTGTGAGGCAGAAACAGAACATGACTGGCTGGCCTCCTCTCCCTCTTCCTGGACCATTCAATGCTACAAAACGTGTCACAGCCCTTTTGAGTTTTGACAACAGATGGGCCAACGGTTTCTGTCACCTGACCCCGTCGGTCTCTGCTCTGCTCCCTTGTATTCATTGTAGGCCACAGACACACGCAGACACCCACTGAAGACTGAACACAATCAGCTGTCAGACTCTGATGGGTTGATACTGATTCTGAACTTTGACCAAGTAGCAAATACAGTATTTACTTTCTGGCTGTTCTGCTGTTCACTTAGCATACAGGCTGCGACAAAGACATGAATCAGTTAAGTGATTTCAATTTCATCAAGTTTATTTCTCAGGAGAGCTGAGGATCCTTAGCTGCTCAGCTGCAGCGCACCCAGGCTAATAAAAAACACTGATCTCTACACTAGCTGGGCAAGAAGCATAAACTATTAGTCTAATCCTGGGATCAGGGCAACGGTTGTGACTGTGACGTTCATTAATAGCTTCTCAGCTGACCACATTCAAAGGAACACGATTAGCTTGTTCCAGCCTTTCAGTCTACCTGGCAGATTCCAGCGGGGTGTCAAACGGGCTTTTGTACATTCATCTTACTTCAGTCCACAGTGTGACTCATGAGACGAGTAACCAAGACTGGATTTCACATTAATGGAATGCTGAACTAAAGCATGAAAACATTAGGGGTTTGCTTGCCTGTTTTTTGCCACTTGTGTTGTGATTAAATGTCAGCATACATACTATTCTCCATCTTAACTTGACAAGACACAACAGGCAAATTTCCATTTCGCGCACTAATGCCATACCCACAACCTATAAAACTATAGGAGCTGCTGACATATAGAATATAGAATGGAACTAATACAAGGTGACATTATCATATTATGAGATATAATTATTAAAAAGAGACTGCAGCCTAAACTTGCATTTCTGGAAACACAGCTGTAAACCTAATAAGAGGTCTTTGTTTGAACTTGAATTTTTTTTGGTTCTACAAGACGCTTTCATACCCTCACTTAAATGATGACAGGTCTCTGCTCATGCAATAACTCTTCCTTTCCCTACAGGCAGAAAGTGAGTTAAGCATGGGGAAAGGTGAGATTTAAGATCCTGACCTACACACACAAAATGCCTTTCTCTGTTCTGAGAGCTGCTGACATCGAGAGTGAAGACAGCAACATTCCTGCACATGCACAGACCTTCCTGGTGAAGTGTCGACCACGCCTGCAGTGTGATCTGTGATTAGGAGTTCAAGAAACAATGCATGGAGCACCATAGGAGAGGTTGGTTTTGCAAGAACAGTTTGTACTGTCTATCCAAAACTGTTTTCATTAACTTCTCAAAAGCTAAAAAAAAAGTTGGCTCATTGATTCTACAATGTAGTAAAAGTATGCCCAGAGAAATCTAGGGGACATGCTCTGGTTTTACCCTGAGCGAGCCTCCCCAATTCCCCGCCAAGCATATAAACACACACACCAGCTGAATCATGAGGCTGAGTCATCAAAACCACAAACAAGATTTTTTTTAAAGAGTAGCCGGCTTACAAAATCTCTGACATTAGAAAAAAAACTATGGAAGTAAGCTGCACCCTAAAAACACCATACAGACATACAGTCAGCTCATTGCTCTTAAGGCTTTTGTCATTAAACAGGACACAGGAAACCAGAACACAAGTTATGAACGTAAAACAACCACAAGGATAATTTGGCAGCCTAGAAACATTTAAGTATATTACACTTTCATAATGACATGGGTAAACTGACAGCTGTTATTATAATAGCATCAAGGTTGATAGCACTCAATATCAAGACAAGAGCAAACGGAATATGGAGCAGCTGGTTGACAACACACTCCCAACACCTTAAAACTAATGCAGCAGGGTGTTGGAGTTAATTCTCTGAGCTACATGTAGTCACAAATGACAGGCAGGGTGTAACTGAAATGCCAGAGTTCTGACTGTGTGATGCTGCAGCCAGCGAACTGCAGCACGGCACTGAGGTCTCACCTGAGAGAGTAGGTATAGCCGGTGTTCTCTGGAGCACACTGTGGCGGCGTATATGTGTGCAGTTGAGAAAAATCCATGGTCATTCTTCTGTGTTCAGACTGCAAGAGTCAGGATGCAAAGGATAGGACTCTTTAGCCAAAGCTGACATGGTGGAGAGGGATAACAAGCACAAACTACCTTACACGTTCACAAAAAAAATGCATAGACTGCCTTGTTCAGCCTGTCTGTTGCAGACAAATTAGTTCTGCTAATGAGCTCAAGTTCTGCCACTGTGCAATTTGATTTTAAAAACAGATTCAAAACCGCATCTACACATTAAATACAATACGGCACTGGTAAATTCCCTGCCTCTTTCCAAGTCAATTCTAGCGCTATTCACTGGGCTGCTCTCCAAGAAAGCACAACCACAGGTTACTGCTATGCTGTACAACCATGTCAGATAGCCCAGGCCAGGCAGGCCCTAATGAGAGCTGCTGGACATTCCTTTTCCCCAGGAACACAACAAAGCTACTGTAGTTCCAACAGTGGACGAGAGTTGGCCGACCTCTTCCTGCATGTTGACGGAGGCTACGGACGCCACTGAAGCTGTAATGAATGATTTGTCTCTTCTCCTCTGGTCGGCGAACCGGTGGCAACTGGCAGGAAAGGCTGGCAGAGGTAGGACAGAGAGAATGACGATCCTCTCTCCCCTGGTATTAAGCAGACTCCTCACCAGGACAGCTACTCCTACAGTGGTAAGCTCCACACACTGAAAGAGCAGTATTATGAAACCAAGTAAAACAGCAAGGGGTGGGGCTGTGTTTTAGGCAATGGGCGGGAAAAAACTGGTCTGAGGGTTGAGATTCTCATAGTGAAACCTGCATTATGCACAAGCTGTGCAAATACCATCACCATAATACACACCATAGTGCTGCCAGTTTATCAGGTATACCTAGCAAAAATAACGCAGTCTAATGCAGCAGACCTGCAATAAATCCTGCCTTTGTGAAGGGTATAATGTTCCAGTTTTGCTGGAACTGTTTGAAAGAAGTGTTGATTCAAGCATAATCATTTTGGAGGCTGCAATCTGTGGCATTATTGGACTGCATTGCATTATACAAAGAAGTGTTTCTGCAATTTTGTTCACCTCATTTACATCAGTGAGGGTTAGCTAAATCACAGGTTCTCAATGTGGGCACTGGGGCTCCTCAAGGGTCAAAAGTTAAATCTGAGGGGTCATGAGATGACAAACGGAAGAGGAAACACTCTAATGAACAAGTTAGGTTATTCTTTCAGAATTTCCACTAGTTTTTGATTCTTTGTTATATATGGATAATTGAAGTATATATAGAATAAATGTTACATACATATATAATAAATGTTATATATGGATATGCATAATATATGGATAAGGATAATTAACTAAGGTATAGGGGGAAATAGTTCTTTGGTAGAAATACTGACCACTCATCTTAGACATTTGAAATGTGACAAGGAGCCCCAGCAAATCACCGATGTACACAGAAGGGGTCCCCAGCACAAAGGTACGAGAACCACTGGGCTACATATTAGAAATACCTGTCTATACACACACACACCACAAACTCCATCCTCCAAAATGATAAGAGTTGAATCAACACCTCCCTAAAACAGTTTTGTCAAAAACTGAACGTTATAGCCATCATGAAGGTAGGATTTATTGCAGCAGTGCTGTGTTACACTGTGGAGGTTTTAGCTAGTTCTACCTAATAAACTGGCAAATGAGTAACCATGCAGTAGCATACCACTTTGTCAACATGGCCAATACTTCCTCATATATCCTGACTGAGAATGGGACTCTCCAACTTCTACTCAGCTATTCAATCAAACCCAGAAATGTTGACAATCTGGAGCAGCAAATAAAAACAGATGGCTTTTGCTAAAATCCACCACCAAAATCTCAACCCATAATCTTAATCATGTTTCAAATCCGCATTGAAGTCTCCAAGCCGAAAAGAGGGATAAACAGAAACAAATATCCAAAAGCCAAGAGGACTGCTTTAATTCAGCCAGGATTACTAGTCAACTGATGCAATGAATCATGAAGCAAGTGCTGAATGAAATCAAATGCTAAACCTCCTGCAGTTTTCATCTTTGCATAAAAGTCTATATTGAAATACATGAAATATCATGGCTTATCCTCGAGCTCATAATTGAGGTGACAGGTTGAACAATAACAGACCACGCAGGCAAACACACATACTACACAGTGACTCCTCTCCCACAGTGCTGGCTTTCTCCTCACACGTTTGTTTTGCTGGCTCATTGACGCAAACCACCTGCGACGAGGTGGGCAAACTACAGAGTCCTGTGGCTGTTCACAGTGGCGCCGTTTAAACACACATTTCGTTTAATAATAACTGCAGATAGCGTCCGGCCAAATGACATATAAGCCCAGTTACATGCTCACATTCCCCGGTGCTAAATTTAGACGCCATGTATTTAGACAACGCCGTCGCTCACTGACTTACAGGCTTGTGCAACGACGCACTATTTTCATTTCTGATCTTCCAGCTTCATTTAACATTCATCAGTCAAAACACGAAGTCGGTGATCACAATTAGCGTTGGATAAATTATTTTAACTGTCATAACATCGCAGATGTGCAAATATCACCCTGGAAAATAAGGCCTGAGATAGTAAAGGAGCTCAGCAAGGACAAAACAAATCTGGACGAAACGCAGCGACACATTCACAACAGAAATCTGCAGCTACATTGAGACTATGGGATGGTATTGATAACAGTATGTCAACTTGCCCTCGTGGTTAGAGTCCATGTATGTTATTATTCTTTAAGAGCGTAATCCAAAGGAAACAGGTCCTCCCATTACTAACACGCAAGATGCGCAAACTTCTGCCAGCATCCCGAAGCACCGACACTCAAAGGTGATTTATGACTGCGGGCGCGCGCACGCTTAACGCTGTTTTCCTCGCAAAAAAACCGCAAAAGTTTACAAGTAGCTTGTGCCTGTTATGCTAGTGCACAACAAGCAGATTTCCAAAATGGCTTCCCGGGCGTAACAAAGCCAGAAGGATCGCTGCCGAGATGATCCTCCCACTCCCAGGCCCTCTATTGTCGGCCGGGGCGCACACTTCAAATCTATTGGAGGAAGAGCAGCTCTGGTGCAGCGGCATGTCCCGGACTGCTGCTGGAGCTCTGACCAGGGAAAGGGTCCACACTATTGTTCAAGTTCACAATGAAACCCCCACCCCCTAACCCATTGGAGATCTCAACTGAAACTGAAGCCCCTCCATCACATCTGCCATCAAAACAACCTTCAACACATTTCTGACTGCATGAATAATATAAATGAATAATCCCATGAATACTAACTCTAATCAACAACAACAATGATGACTTCTATACATTTCTAGTAATAATATTATTTTTTTTTTCTCAATTATCATGTAAATAAATGCCATATTCTGCCATATTTACTGTAACTGCAGTGGCATAGTCAAGACTTAAAAATGCCCAATCCTTTTAACCAGACCCCAAAAGGAAAATCTGTAGTCTATCCTGGTCTATTTGAATTTTTCACGTTTTATTTAATAACTGTATATATTTTTTTGTAAAAAAAAAAAAAAAAAAAAAAAAATCACATATGAAGGTCTAACTGCTGTCTCAAAACCAAAATACAAATATAGATGACATGGTCTCAGTGTTGTCTATGCACTGTCTAGTTTATGTCACATTCAACACTAAAACACAGTTACAACAAATCATTTGATTGCAGTAAGCAGAAAAGTTGGCATCGTGCAGCATTGCAGTATTGTTACAAACATTTAAAAATAGCATTTGACCAATGAGTGACTGCACTAATGCCATAGGAAAAAGTTATTACAATGTTCTCGCTCTTTAACACAAAGATGTATGAACACTGCTCACAAAAATGTCACTTCGTAAACAATATCAGTAGATTCCTTAAAAAGGTTGCTATGAATTATACAATTGTAAGTGGTCAAGCAACAAACTTACAGGAGAACCAATGAAACCCCAAAAATGTTTTTCTTATCTTCCTACACACAATAATACCTAGTGTGTATTGCAATGCTAAAAAAGTTGAAGAACTCTTTCAGGACCTTTAACACTCTGAAAGGGGCAAATTTCCATCATGAGTATTTTAAATCTTATACTTTAAGTACGTTTTGCTGGAAATAGTTATGTACTTTTATTGAATAGAATTTTGAACGAAAGACATTTACTTGTAACAGTATTTTTACACTATGGTATTCCTACTTTTATTTAAGTATCTCAGTGATTGCACTATTATATTTTACATATAGAGGTGTGCGTGTGTTTGTGTGTTGACAAGAGGGTAGCACAACATTATGGTTTAAAACACACCCTCAGCTGGATGTCAGGAGGTCAGGGTTTGGAAATATTCCACAAAGACATATGACATATTATTGATAGCTAAACCTGCATCCTATAATTGAACTGATGACAAGGAATAAGGGTATAATTGAGGCGCCATCTGCTGGACAGCAGCGTGTATACCCTTCATTGAGATGGACTTTGGGATCCAATCTCACAATGACCTTTGGACTTCAACAGCCGAAGGCAGGCTATCCCTCTGCCAAAGACTAAACAACAGAACTATTCACACCCCATATCAGCCTAGATTAGGCCTTTATTAAAACTTCCTCATGCAGGTGCATTCAAGAGGAGCAAAATCCAGTGGTGGAGGAAGTATTGAGAGCCTCTATTCAAGTAAAAGAACAAAAGTATCACCCACAAAATAATCCCCGAAGGGCATATTATTATATACTGCTAATATGGATTCATTAATGAATGAGCAGAATTATACTGTAGCTGGTCAAAATGAAGCTAGTTCTTAATACTTTACATATTAGGTAGTCAAGTCTGGTGATGAGTAGGTGGGGCCCTCCAATAGGTCCTAAAATAAATTTGAAGGGTCATGACATGATTAAGTTTACCTTGCTAGGTCTCAAACTGTTATTCAAATGAAACCAGGAGAAGGTATTTTGATGGGAAATAGCTATAACTGCATAAACTCAGAGACATTGGGAACAAGAGCAGGGGATCCAGCCAGATACTGTTTTCTTGTAAGAGGTCACAAGCCAAAAAAGTTGGAAACCAGAACTTCAACAAATATCTAATGTATGTGAAAGCACATGAGTGTTTTATTTACCATATTGATCTGCAAAGTAACTAGTAACATTAACGAACCATAGTAAGAGTAATGTAGTGGAATAAAAAGAACAATATTTCCCTCTGAATAGTGGCAAAGTAGAAGCATAAAACAGCAGAAAATAGTACCTCAAAATACCTTTGAGTAAGTAAATGTACTTGTTAATTTTCACTTCTTCAAACCACAACTCCAGCCCTGTGTCTGAAGCAGCTTTGGAGCAGGGAAAACATCCCATGCTCATGCTTGTCACTGAATAACAGAAACCATTTTGTCCAGTAAACAATCCAGTAGTTGCTTAACAAAATAAACAGTTAGCCAAAAATGCTACAGATTAAACGAGGGCGGAAGTGGATAAGAAATTAGCCCCTAGCCCCCTGCTGAAGCTCCAGCCTTCTTCTTTCTGCTTTTTTTTAAATCAGTAAAAGTTCAAATAAGACGGAGACACATGAACGACAGTCTAAAACACGTGCTTCCAAAATACAACAACCACAGAGCAAAACATTACAGATGCTATTAGCAAACTTTAGCCTCATGACAGTTCAGCGCCTGGGAAATGAACGTACATAATTATCAACAGAAGTTCAGAGCACTCACTTGTTGACCTTGACTGTTGCAGGTAAACGCTGGCGACAGTCTCACTGGTTTATCTTGCAGTTTGTTCCACGCATTCAGACATTAAGACATTAACTCTCTGAAAACAGGACCTTTGCTCCAACGTTCGCCTTTTCCCGCACACGCTCATATTTTCCGTTGCAACGCCGGCGTCACACGCGTCAAGCCTTATATGGTAAAAACGACCATATATGGATTCTGGCTTTCTACAGACAACAGCACCACTCAGTGGCCGTTTATAAAGACAACTAATAGTGATATACTGAATAGTAATAATAATAACAAGAAGAAGAAGAAGAAGAAGAAAAGACATTTAGCTCTCAGGTTTTGTCAGCAGACGCAATTTTAATGATGTTTCTGAAAGGATACAAAAAAAGTGACTTAATTTTTTCCAATGAAATCTCTGTTGTATGCCTTTATTAATATGTGTTGGATATGGCATACATCATACTTCTTCTTTGGAGTGGACTGAATTTGCTCTTTTATTTCACCTATTTAATGCGCACTGTAAGAGTACACAATAGTACATTAATGTCACCGATCTTGTATTACTTTCACCACTGGATCCTGATCCAGACAGATCCCATTTGACCTGAACCCAGGACAAAAGGTTGTTCCTTTACTGGTTCTGCCTGTCCACTTGATGCAGCTGTCAGACCCAAGCATTAACACCTGAGAAAAGATTAGTCAAGAGTTCATTATGACAAGGTTTTCTAGGATACAGAATACTCCGTTTGTGGCCGCACATCTCACTGTGCTGCTCTGCACTCAGCTGGAAAAACAACATTTTTTACACTGATACCTCTTGAGCTACACTTGATGCAGCTGTCTGCTTCAACAGACTCAAGCATTTACACATGAGAAAAGATTATTCAAGTACTTGTTATTACAGGGTTTCCAATACACAAAGTATATTTTATGAAGCTTGATTGTGATTTAATTTCACTTATTACCAGTAACAGTCACTCTTCTTCCACTTTGTGTTTGTGCCTCTTTTGTTTGAGTGAAATTCTTAACCATCCCTAGCCTCACATTGGCCTCTCCATCATGTGGCTATTCCTGAAAACTGGTTTTGTCAGCAGTCACCAGCAAATGGATTCTCCTGACTGACATCAAATGGCCTTGGTGTTCCTCGTCATTGATTACATCCTCTCTCATTCCCTGGCCAACTGCTGATCTAATTAGGACAAGTCAGCCCACATGATTTAGACATATTATGTAGGTCTCAAAAGAAAAAAGTGTCTTTCCTTATACCTTTGACTTAATTTAAACCATGTGATTATATATCTCTCTGTCAATATCTGTGTTTTATGCCTGAAACATGTGTCATGACTTCCTTCTTATTGTGATTGTGAAGTGTAAGCAATGATTGCAAATGCAAACAAGCTGATATTATAGCTATCTCTAATTTGCAACTCTTGTTGATTAAGTCCATATAATAGCTCAGAATACCTCAATGCTAAAATTAAAATGCACCAAAAACATAGTCTGGTCCACAAATTTCCAGTGATGAAATGCCACAAATTGCTTTGTCAGTAAATTACTTTAGTCCCTCGTATCATCCTCCTATATCTCTTTGTATTGTTTTATATGTACTTTGAAACCTCTTTTCAAACACCACCAACAACTCTGTCTGTGAGAAAAAGTTTCAAACAGTCAGAGAAAACCTGAAAAACCGGACACCTGTCATTTGTGGAATGATAATGATATGAGCCCATTGTCAATGACATCACGTGACGTGAAAGATGAGCTATAGTTTAAGCAGAGTTGATGACTCCTTCTTAGTGTGCACAGAGCTGCAAGTTCACAATGAGCATGTCTGGACTACAGTCACTGGCCATGAAAATCATCATTTTTGTAATGTGTATGTGCTTCTTTCTTCCTGTGCAGCCTGATGACATGGAACGCTGTAAGTAAATCAAACACTGCAATTCTGCTAACTTGATTTCCTCAGTCGTAATACTATTTGGAATTTGTCGGTCTAATTGGCTGTGCCCTGTTGACTGTATTCTTCTTAACAGATGCCTATTGTGAGAGTTGTCTAACTGCAGCACAAGGTAGGGTGAATAACTTTTCAGTACAGTTCTTAACTTACAGCAAGAAGCAATGGTTAAAAAGGATAAACACTGAATTGTCACCTATGATGCACATGTTTGGCCACAATGTTTTCTGAAAAACAGTGTTTATTGTTCCTCCTATGTAATTTCTTTAAGTCATAGAAAATAAATAAAACCATATGAATCCTGTCCTACAGTGATTGAGAAAGCCATGAATAAAGCCCCAGCTGAGAACAGAAAGACAGTAGTTGAGAAGCTCATCAGTGGGCATGTTTGTGAGAAACTGCTGTCCTACAAACATGACCATGTCTCTCAGGACAAAATGATATCCTCCTGCAGACACTTGTTGGGTAAGATCAGATAAAATGACATTGGATTTGCATATCTTTTTACACTCCAATTAATGATTTGTTTATTAATTCCTATACAGAGTCTCATTATGACCAGTTTCATGAAGCTTTGGTGAATAAAGAACCAAAGCATCTGCCTATAATCCTGTGCTATGAGCAATCAACAGCATGCGTAGGGGTGAAACGCCAGTCTTTTGAGGTAGGCTGTGGGTATAATTGTGAAAATATAAACATTAATATCCATCTAATAAAAACTAAATTCCTCCTATGAAAGCTAACATTGTTTCCCTTTTGTGATAGGACTCCAAAAAAAACACCTTTAAAGAAAGTGACATCGAAGCTGTACTTCAGAACAACAAGGAAAATGTGCGCATTGCTCGACCTATACGTTCAGGTTCACCTGTGAACTCCAGAAATGAGCTGTGAAAGCAACAATGCCATTTTGTTGGTGTGTTTGTGAAGGCTTGTCATGATACAGTGTCTCTGGGTGTTAATAAACATACCATTGAAAAATGTTGTCCTGTTGGCTTTATCTTTTTGAATACACTATGTTTCAGGGCAGTGGTATATCAACAGTCATGGTTCAATTGAAAAAAAAAGTATGTCTGGAGTAGCTAGACAGAAAGCTCTTAGGATGAATGAAAAACAAATGTTTCACATTACTTAACATACAAAAATTTCGAGCCCCTCTATAATACAGGTCACAAAATTGCATAATAATACAGGACCCCAATTTGTTGCCAAGATTTCTAAAATAAAATTGATGGAACCACAAATACCTCAAGTACCCTGGACAGCTCTCTAATGGTGGTCACAGGAATGTACCATTGGAAGAGCATCTTCTAAAATGAGTCACTTGAGCTGAACAGGAAAACAGGTAAATGCAGACAGTGAGCTGATCTTCTGGCAGTCTACAACCATCAACACAGCCAAACCATGATGTTAGTTTTCAGTCAACCAGTCCTTGTGGTCCAGATGCTTCAAAACAAATGCAGACACATTGTATGAGTTCCTGTACTCCTGTACTCAAGTATTGCTGCAAAATGAAAAAAAAAAGAATACATTTGGATCCATGTCATCTTAAGAAATATACATAATAAACAGCTCTTCAGCAGCTTGAAAATGTCTCACTGTGAAAAAGAAATCACTCTGCATTAATTAACCCAAACAGAGACATAAATATTTAGTGCATTCATCATACTGGATTTACAAGGAAGAGAATACAATCATAGATGCATTAAAGCGATGTTACTGCTTTATAAAATAGATGAATATGGCTGGGTTTTCTACCTGTGATGATCATCCTTAAGCTGCGTCCTTACTTAGGCAAAGTGTGCAACTTCCCTAGGGTTCCAGATCCTCAAGAGTCAGGTTGGGCCTGAGGCTTTTTTGTGGAAGCTGTTATAGTCCTGTCATTAGTTTTTTTTCTTTTTGCTTGTGACTTTTGGAATCAGCACCACTAAAGCACAATATGAACTGAAACAGGACTGAAGGTGAACCTAAGAGGGGTCTTATGTCAAAATCTAAAATTAAGAACAATATTTTAGTTTAGAGTGTGCATTCAAGAAGCAAATTCCTGAATTAATTTTAATTAATGTGCAAAGCTGTAAAAATGTCTAGAATAAAAATACTGTCCTGAATGCACAGAAAGGAGGGGAGACTGGGAGATAATCAACCCTATGATGAACAACAGGATTTATCACCAATGACATTTTGAAATGCAAACAAAATAGCTCTTAGACAAATATCTGTCTCCATTATCCCCCTGTGCCGCAGGTGGGGGGCGCTGTTGGAGCCCGGAAGAATTGAACATGGTGATGATGGACGAACCGAGAGGAGAAAGCGAAGATTCATGTGGTCACTTTGTTATTTTTGCAGCCACATTTGTGCCTCTCTAACGGGAGGAAGCACAGGTCATATTGCCTTTTCTCCACCGTGAAGGTAAGAAATACATATTTATAATAGTATATATATAGATGCAATAATGCGCCGGTGTATCGTTATTAGCTGCTATTACGCGAGGACACATCTGTACTGAAACGACTGTGTGGCTCTAAAAGATGCAGTGAAATCCTGCAGATTATTAGATTATACCTTCAAAAGTGATGGTGGCAGGCTTGCTTTGTAATAGCTGGATGCAAAAATAAACCCCACCTCTGCTGTGCATGAATCAATGTGAGATCGCTGCTGTAATAAAGCGACTGAAGACCTTGAATTGGAAACCTAATGGAGGGATTTCAAAAGAGGAGATCTACAGTGTGAATGAGTGACACTGATTTCATTGACAATGTGTTTTAATACCGTCCATGCAGCAGCTCAGGCAAACGCCCTGTGTCACACTACCTGCCTCTGAAAGGGTCTGTACCATCCATTTGCTGACAGACATATCAGAAAATAGAAACTGTATTGATTGGACACATGCACACCCATGAGACACAGAGATGGAAACCAGCCACCAGCAAGGTCTGATAGAAAGGAATGGCAGGAATGTGATGAGTGTGATAAAGCCTCTCAGAGCAGACAGACCCTCTTTTGTTGCAGGCTGCTCAACAACTTATGATGGTTTCCTCCAGTGATCCACACCCAAATGCAGTCCAAAGCTCACATGTCCCATTGACTTGTGGACGTCCATCTAATTTCCACACTCTCCGTTTGATTTAACAGCTGGCTGACGAGGCTACATGGTGTGTGTTTCCCATTCAGACCGTGGGTGTGTGGGTGTCCAGAGATGGAAAGCTATGAGGAGTTCTGTCTGCGGAGTCTGGCCATACTGCAGGAAGGGGGAGCGTTCAAGAAGAAGAAGACATGTGAGCCGCTGTGGTCCCTGAAGGCTCGCTCTGTCATCCGCTTCCATGGAAGAGCTGTGCTTTCGCCTCTGGTAAGGAAGAAATAAACAGACAGGAGAAATTGTCCTGAGGGGATGACACAAAATGGAGCAGAGGCAATTCAAGATTTTAAAATTTCTCCACCAAAAGTAGATGTTTTCAAGAGGTTTGCTTGTTAGTCAGAAACAGTAATTGGTTGCCTCAAAGCTGGCTCTGCTTTTTAATGACATGCGTTTGGTTGGTTTCCAAAGAGAGTCTCTCTATCCGTCACTGTTCTGCTGTCTGTTTGTATCTCTATGATGCGTGGTAGCAGAAAGCATTGCTTACACTTCACAGTCACAATGAGAAGGAAGTCAAGACACATGTTTCAGGCATAAAACACAGATATTCACGGAGAGATATATAATATCACGGTTTAAATTAAGTCAAAGGTAACATTTAGAGAAAGACACTTTTTTCTTTTGAGGCCTACATAATATATCTAAATCACGTGGGCTGACTAGTCCCAGTTAGATCAGCAGTTGGCTGGGGAATGAGAGAGGATGTAATTAATGACGAGGAACACCAAGGCTGTTTGATGTCAGTCAGGAGAATCCATTTGCTGGTGACTGCTGACAAAACCAGTTTTCAATGTGAGGCTAGGGATGGTGGAAGGAAGAATTTCACTCAAACAAAAGAGGCACAAACACAAAGTGGAAGAAGAGTGACTGTTACTGATAATAAGTGAAATTAAATCACAATCAAGCTTCATAAAATATACTTTGTGTATTGGAAACCCTGCTTGAGTCTGTAGAAGCAGACAGCTGCATCAACTGTAGCTCAAGAGGTATCAGTGTAAAAAATGTTGTTTTTCCAGCTGAGTGCAGAGCAGCACAGTGAGATGTGCGACCACAAACGGAGGGCGGTTCAGCTGGAGGTGGACAGGCAGAACCAGCAGAGGAACAACTTTTTGTCCCGGGTTCAGGACAAACGGGACCAAGCTCAGGTCAGTAGCAGACTATGGTCCTGGTCACAGGCCTGGCTGTGGTCAGGATCCAGTGCTGAAAGGAAAATAAGATGTTCTGTAAGATTAATGTGTCACTGGATACTAATATAGTGTGAATTGAATAAGTGACATGAAAGAGCAAAATCAAATGTCACTTTATTTGGATTTTTTCATAAATATGCAAAATCATCAAATATGTCTGCATGTGAAATGGGTCTGTGTGTCAGTCCCACAATATAACACAAAAACTGAATTACAGTCTGGCCTAGAATCTCTTGTGGCATTTGCAGACTTGAATACAGGTTGTCTGACTGTCTCTGGCAGGCTGTGCTATTTTTACACAATGATGGGTGTGTGTATTTTTTTTTTTGTCAGCTCAATATCCAAAGCAAACTCAAATCAGTTCTAGTTATGAAATTTCTGCTCAGTTATCATCTAGTTGTTACTGCTGCCTCTGTGATGTGTTTGTACCACAACCAAAAGGAAGTAAATGTATTTGTACTGAAAAACCAACATCAAAATTCAAGACTGAGCTGTTAATAAATAAATATCAAGTGTGTGATGATGAAATAGCATGTAACATTAGCATTTCTCTTGTTTGTCATCGTTACCTATCATCTCTGCACAGGCACATAAAGTACCAAGTGAAGAAGTTGAAAAGCTGCCAGCTCGTAAATCTGCGACAGTCGGTGGCTACACCCTGGTCACAGACTCTCCTGGACTTCCCAGAGACCCTGGATTTGGGCTTCAGACCAATGATCGGCCTGTCACTCCGAGTTCTGAGACCCCCATTCTCAATGGCTACAAGGCAGTGGAGGATGTGATGGTGGAGAAGGAGGAGAAGAGTGAGGAGGAAGAGGAGGAGGAGGAGGACATGAGTTTGGACAGCCTTCTGAAGAGATCAAGGGAGTATGTGAAGAGAGAGCAGAGTCAGCAGGGGTCAAAAGTTGTCCATACAGTCACCAGGACTCCCCCGCCTGAGACTGCCTCTGACAAGGAGAATAAAAGCTGCAGTCCCATGGGGAACTCAGGCATTGAGTTTGGATTCAGTCTGCACCATAGCCCTGTAGGCCCACCTCAGACCCACATCCAACATCAAACCTTGTACGACTCCAGTCCCCAACAGTCTGGCTGCCTCTCACCTGGTCTACCTGACCGGTATACTCGTCTTCCCAGTCCGGAGTCCAGCATTAGTCCCCGTCCACAGAAACGAAGACCACGACCAGTTTCTACTGGGAACATCCTTATTTCCTTTCCCATCGGCCCAGCAGACCTTATCCCTCGAAGCCCAGTAAGGTCAGGGGAAGGTATGGCAGATTGGGGAGAAGCTCTCTCAGGGGCCACAAAGTCCTCTGATCACTGGGGGTCAGTGGGGAGTGAAGGTGGGGCTGGTGTTAGCAGGAGTGGCAATCGTCGATCCAGCCACTGTGGTACCAGTCCAGTGCAGGAGGCCTGTAGCCCTGTTAGTGCCTCAGGTCCCAGCCCGAAGGGACACCACGACCATCTGGTTGCAGGATTTCGCCGGCGCTGTCAGACCCTGGACAGCCAGCTGCATGGCTATCACTCTGGATTTGAGCACATAGACCGCAGCCAAGAAAGGGTTCCTCGCTTCATGGCAGGAGTTACATGGAAGGCTCCAGGTTGGCGCACCCCTGCAGCGCCCATAAACCAATCGTATGAGGTAGATAATCCCTCGCCATCTCTGCTGAGACCCCGCATGACTCCTGACTTGGCTCAGACCGCAGTCAGGATGGAGCCTGATGACCCACAGGGGACAAACAATGGAAGGATCACGCCAACTGTCTTCAGACATGCAGCTGAGGCACAGGCCAGCAAGACAGGCAAGTGCCTCTTGAACACTTCCTGTAATGCACGCTGTATTCACTAAAATCTACAGAGTTCAACCGTGTGCATTTCATCCACTGAGAGTATCTCCAGCTGTAGCTTTTAGATTAAATACAAATTAAAATGATAAAGGATAAAATATCAATGATTTGGTGTGTATTTATTTGTTCACATCAACAGAGGAGACCCAGAGGCGGGCACAGGCTCTGGAGGACATGCAAAGGCGTCTGGAGGAGGAGCATGCCTTGCAGATGTCATTACTCCTGGCTGAGCAGGAGAAAGAGCAACAGCGCCTCTCTCTGGTCAGTTTATGGAATCACACATATCTATTCTAAATAGAAGTATATAAAAAAATGTATTAGTTGCACTTTATTTTATCTGTTTTTTATCTACTAAAATTACTTAGTTGTTTAGTTGAAATGCAGAAGTGTGAATTTATGCTCTTTTGCTTAAGGTTGAGTACAGTGTGTGTTTGTGATACATATATGCACACATGTTTAGGAGCTCGAGGAGACAGAGAGGAGACTGAAGGAGCAGGGCTGTGCACGGCGTTTGAGTGGGGATGCTTGCAGGTGGAGTTGTAGATCTGTGAGTGAGACCTGTCCTGTTGTGAGCCCTTCCTGCCCTGGACTGAGCCCTGCCCACACGCCGTCTGAGCGCTCACCTGGACACAGCATAGGTACCACTTCACTACTGCTCACTTTTTACTGTGTCGGAGTGTATTAGATTTATTCTTTTCTTTTTTTGTCTTTTTTGAAAACCTCAAGAGATTTCTATCCATACATTTTAAGCTACATTTGTATTTATACAAAGTATCTGTTTCTTTCTCCAGGTTTTCCCAGTCCTGTAAGTTCCAGTGTGTCCTCTCCCTCTGTCCAGCCTCCTGTCTATCTGTGGGGGCCCACATGGGTAACTAGTAAACCTAGAGCAAGGTTAAGCCTGGTGCGTATGTAGAAATAGACAAGAGGGTGTGTGTGACTGTGTGTGTTTATACAACAGATAGTATTCTCAAACCCTCCCAGTGTTCACATCACTATCTTCCTGCATTTTGTGTTGTGTTCTCCAGGTTCTGACGGCAGAGCAGCAGAGAGCCTTCTGTCGAATTGGCGCCATCATCCGAGGCTTCCTCATACGCAGGCTGCTCAAAACAGAGAAGGTCAAACACCTGCGCCAGACCATTGTGGTGAGCTTATACTCTCACATAAAAAACACACAATAAAAAATACACATTCAGTCGAAAATCACTGATGTGAGTGTAATAAGAGTTAGTTAATGAATGAATCATTATGTTAGTGACTGTGGAAATAACTTTGTTTATACATGTGTGCTTAGGATACACAGGAGTTCATCCATTCATTCCAGACTGAAGCTGCACACAAGAGAGCCACGTACTCTGCACAAGATCGCTCCCTGCAGGAGAGAGTTCGAGCCCAGGTATTAACGTGTACTTACTGTCTATAGACAGCAGAGGACCGTCTTTCTCTATTTTTACGTGTGCATCTTTTCTCCCTCAGTTACGTGCAGCCCTTTATGACATCCATGACATCTTCTTTGAAATGCCTCTGGGGGATCGATTAGCATTGCTGCAGCAGGACAGGGAGCTCCGAACCGAGAGGAAGCTACGAGACATGGTAACCTGAAAATACAGGCCAGTAATCAATCACATAGCCACATTTAACGACAAGAAGGTGACATGTTGCTCTTCTTTTAAAAGGAAGAACTGAAAGGAAATTCCAGACATCTTGTTATTGTTTTTCATATGTGATTTGCAATGTTTTTTTTTCTTCCAGGACAGCTACAACTTTTAAGTTGAATGATAATTTGTCCTGCTGATAACTGGTGGCAAAAATCTTAATCAACAATCTGTATTTACAATCCCAATTCCCAAAAAGTTGGGACGCAAAACATAAATAAAACAGAATGTTTTTGACATCTCCTCAAGTTTTACCTCATCAACTTCATCGATTCTTGTAAATGTTTGCTTTTTCTGAATTTGACACCAGCAAGACATTTTAAACAAGTTGGGACAGGAGCAACAAAAGACTGTGAAATCCAAATCCAAAAACACCTGTTTGGATCATTTTGCATTCTGTTTTTATTCATGTTTCATACAGAATCCCAACTCTTTTGGAATCAGGCTTGTATTTAGCACCTTGATTGCCACATTTACAAAGTGACTGACAGTGAAGCTTATAATACCAGTTTTGTGGCAGCCTTATAACACACTTTATCTTATGCTGTCCGTATCCGTCCTTCTATCATTAACTATTTTCTTTACTGACTGTTTCAATCCTGCAGGAGAAAGCCAAATGCCCCAAGGAGAGAGTGGTTCTGTCTGCTGCCACACAGAGGTCTCTGGACAGGAAAAAGAGGTAGATGGCCTTACTGGATTTTAGATGTCAGTGTTTTTGATGACGAGATCCAGTGAATCAGCAGCGTCTTTATTTATGTATTTTTCTTAAGGATTGGTGAATCCCCGGCACAGACTAGGAAGATGCAGCAGAAGCCAAAGAGCCCCACTACTGGCAGGTGCCAAATACACCATGTTGATGACCTTTGTATGTTTATGTGGTTTCATATAGTCTTCTGTATTTTACTTTTTTTTTTCTTTCTCAGGGTCCTGAAGCCAAGCCAAGGCCAAAATTCTCCTGTCCCCGGCCAGTTGAACCGCCAGGGGTGAGTTTATACCTCTTCTTGTTTTATCTTGCTTGACTTTTGGGTCCTTATCTTATAACTGCAAAGGGCCTTATCTCGCTATCATATTTGGAGAAACATGATTAACAATGCCAAAAAATTTCTTACGCTGTATTTCAAACATCTTGCTAAATTCACCAGCATACATAAACGTATTGATTTCGGATTTAATTGGTGTCATTAAAGTCATCATCATATGACAGTGGCTGTTTCCTCTCAGGAGCTGGTACAGAAGAACCCCAGAAGAGAGAGTGAGGCGCTCAGACAGCCTGAAGAAGCAGCACTCTCTGGGTTAACAGGCGACTCAACATCCTCTGACATGTGAACTTGAATTTTTAGTCTTTGAATACAAACCTTGTACCGCTAAATCTCCAGTCAGTGCTGCTAATAGTACGATTGTCTTTCATCAACTGTACATTCTGAAGTTCAAATGATTGTATTCACTACCACACTTTAGCTCATCGATATACTCCATCACAATGCCATTGTTTGTGGCTGCTGTAGCTTGCTAAAATGGTTATTAGTAGCAATGACTGATTGTCTTACATGCACAAAACTCACAAGTAGCTTGATGTGGAGTAGTTGACTAGGTAGCTACATTTTACTTTTTTTGAATGAGTATCTGTACTAAAGTGCAAGCTAGAAGAAGGAAATGGAAATCTTTTTTTTTATCTGTGCCTTTGCTATCTGCTGTTTTAACATGCATGCATATCATAAACATTTAGTGCTGTGAGTGAATTTACAACCATCTATTTCATGCCAACAGTCCCATGATGTAGTTGCCATAACAATAGTATTTGAGTTTGCTTTTGCTTCAAGGGCTTTGAGTACCTGTTTGTGCTTTATTTATTAATTAAATGGTGCTCAGTTTACAGTACTCTGAGACATTTCAGTGTGTTTCAACATTTGGCTTAAATCAATGCCAAGTGAAAAAAAAAAGTATTTGTTTACTGGCAACACGGCTACACAACACTGGCACGCTGTTACATTAATGTAGCTCGACGTAACAGGAGATGCACAGCAGACACAGTGTGAAGTTTCCTCTAGAAAAAAAGAATATTTAAGTGAACATCTTATCTAACCACATGTTAATGAATTAGCACATCAACTTGTTCACTGCGAAACCACATTGACCTTATACTTCTGTGTCTGTAGTACTCAGTGTGTTAATGCTGTTTGCTGACATTGTAATGCTCCCTTTAAAAAATGTTGTTGTTTTTTTATTTAAAATGCCAAATTGTCATTTTTGTATGATCACAATAAATTCTGAAATTATTTGAATTTTTTGGGCTATGATTCATAGTTAAATGGAAAGATATTTACAGCGAAACTCACTTGACTGTCACAGTTCTACAAGCCACATCTCTGTCCTGTCCTCTTTAAGTTCTCAGTGATATACAAGATAAGATATACCTTTATTCGTCCCACAGTGGTGAAGTTTACATTTTACTGTTTTCGTTCTATGTTCTGGTCCCAATACTTTTCCACTCGCCATGCCTCTGCCTCACCTCACCTGCCGACCACTCCCACCTCATCCGTTCACCTTTGTTCCTGGCTGCAGCTCATGACCAATTAATGTTGTATTTTAGCCGCTCCATTACACTCACCAGCTGCCACAATGTTCTCTCTTGTTTGTGTCAAATTCTCCATAGACCACATTGGATTTATTTTGTGTTGCCTTTTTTGATCTACCTGCCTTGTGGTATCCTGGGATTTGCCTGCACCTTCTGTTCCCCTCTTGTTCATCCTTTGCATTCATAATTTCTGTCTGCCTGTTACTATGGCTTTTTGTGTTGCCGTGAGTTGGTATATTTCCTCCTTTTGAGTGGACCCACAAGCCACACCCTGTGACGTTGACTCAATAAGCCACACAGTGGAGAAAATTGCAGATAAAGATCTCATGATGCAATGCTTTTGATATTAATATAATTCAATATTAGTTTTAGGGCCTTTAACGCACATGAATCCACATTAAACTAGTTTTGTCCTATTTGCTTTCAGATGGTGATAACATTCTTTTGGAAAAACATTTTTTGTCATGTGGTTTCAGGTATTCTGTTTAAGATATTATTTATCATTTCATTTTGACCTATGTTTAGGTCTCAAAGCCAACTACACACAGTAGACATAGTAAGACTTTAATAACAATGTTATATAGGTAACAGGATACACATTGCAATGACAAGAAGAGCACTTGCAGTCTGCACTTTTTTGACACAAATCTACATTTTCAGTCTATTTAAATTTCAAAAGATTGGCACACATCTGAAGATCATATGGAGTAGGCATCATCAGCACATGATATACGAGGCAATATGATCCTCTTCACTAAATAAAGGTAAACAGGATTCATCAGTAGTGCTTTCAGTACAGTAATAGTGACTTTCATCATGATAGAGCTGAAACACAGAGTCATCCAAAACCATATATACAAGTATTTTTGCATTGTTGTTAAAATCAACTTAATGCATAACTGTTGACTAAGTCATTTCGAACTATTTCAGTTGGAAATACAATCAAGATTATTATTATTATTACCTAGTGAACCTAATAGGTCAAAAGTAATCTCAGATAAAGAAATCGAAGATTGTTTGACCAAAGCTTCTAAAAATGTTTTGTAGCTATACACTTTTTACATACAATCATTGAAAGAAAATTCATCCTAACATGCTAAGGGCTATGCATAGATGACCACATAGATCACAAAATGTAAGATTGCCCATAACTGGCTAAATATTTCACTTCCTATACTGGCAGTTGAAGACTGTCATCAGGTTAGCAGTGGTGTGCAGCAATGACTGCCATGCGTGCTCCATCCAGTAAATGTAGTTTGAACTTTAGCTGTCTAGCTAATGTTTATAGTCAGTTATGGACAGATATGTTATTTGGCATCCACTGTAGTAAAATATTCCAGTCATTGCATTCTTAGCACTTCACCTTAATCACACATCAAAGACAATACCCAAGAGTCATAGTTTTAGACCTTCCTGTTTGACCTAGCAACTCACTTTCTGGCATGTCTTTGGTAAAACAACAGAAATACTTCAAGGTTGTTGAAGATATTTTTACAAACTGATGGAAAGGCACCAACTTTATGCAGTTACAGATTGCGATTTTCTGCCACTATAAATATCCAAATATCCCTGCTGCTGTGAGCACTTACGCTCTGCACTGACTCTAATATCTCTCACACGCGTTTGGTAGAGTCACAAACCAACCATCTACATACACGCATTTACACTTGATGTCCTCTAAGAAGAAAGCTTTCAGCTGATCTGTCTTTTCAGCTCTTGCAAAGATAGCCCTTGATGTAGCGTCTGGATGTATATTGCTGATCAGTGTACATGGTTTGATGTCATACAGGTGCAACACAATGATTGGAATAGCCTGGCACAAACAGTTGGATGCACAAATGCAGTTCTCTTTCAATAGTAAAATATACTGTATTTCTCCACAGCAGCCATTCCTGAGTTTAACAACACAGTCTGTTCTGTCTGACTCTTGGCAAGCTGAGCTGTAAATGGTGTGTCCTTTAGAGAAGCTATCATAAGCTTCTATGGATTTGACTGGTCGCTTTAAGAGATCTTGTATTGCCTGATTCATGGATCCTGTTAGATCCAGATGGCGTGCTTTTCCAAGGGGTTTGTCAGAGCCGTCGCCAGCTTTTCCTGGTGTGAGCTTGGCCAACAATTCACCAAAATCTGACTGTCGGTTAAAAACTGAAGAACTAAGGTGTCTGGGTAAGTACTGCCAAATGAGAAAAGTCCGGTAAATTTGTTGAGGGTCATTTATGCCTTTAAGCAGAGTCCTTAAATTTCCACTGTTTCTCTCAAAATGAAATGCTGACGTTGCCCAGAGAGGCCCCCAGTTCCTTACACTTTCAGTTAAGTGGATCAACTGATGGCAGTTAAAAGACACATTTTCTTTTCCATAAAGTACTTTCATTTGCTCTACAAAGTGCACCAAGCATTCTTGGGCTAGCAGAAGGTCATGCTGGGTTATTGATTCTTGCAGCAGAATGTGAATACTAAATGACAAAACAAGAAAATGTTGCAGATACTGTGTTTGCAGGACACCTGGCAGGACACTAATAGCATAAAATAAGAGAAATGCTCGCCACTCCGATGCTTTCCAACTGTCCCTACACTTCAGTGATCTTGGACGTCTGGTTATTTCTGATGGGGGCTTTAGATCGAGAAGACGGGAGTCCATTTGTGAAATATGTTGACCTACATACCAAGGTTTGGCAGCGTTGACTTCGTCCAACCACAGAGACATAAGTTGTTTGGACACACCAAGGAGAACTGAGTGCATGTACTCCGGTACAAATCCAAAAACAATGTCAAACAAGGGGATTTCAGTAAGCAAGGACAATCCTTTTACTCCTTTTTTGGGGGTACCAGAGTTTTCAGCCTGTTCTGCATTTTCCTTAAACATTTCATTTGACCTAGCTGCTTGTTTGTTTTCATCATATGGGTAGGACCTCATGTATCCAGTGTGTTTTTCAACCATCATGCCAGGGTGTAAACACCAGTCACAACCATATACACCATTGAACTGTTTGCAGTTCCGAAGGAGTGGCCTTGCCACAGCATCAGAGGAGCAAACCAAGCAGAAGACTTTCGAGGAGCGAACTGTGCCATTGCTGTCTATCCACTGAAAGGGACTTTGGGCTAAATCACGACATTCATCTACGAAAGGCTTAAAAAATGTGTCCATCTTAGGTTTTTCCTGGCCAAACCAAAGTCCTGCAACTATTACATTTTCATTCCGTTGTTTGTAAGGAAGTTCGTTAATGGTAAACTGAAGGGGCCAAACTGAGTATTTGTCTGAGTTATAAATTGGTACTTCATCACAGTTCCATGACAGTGTAAGGTCATCTGCAGCCAGTGTTCCTTGTTGAAGCAAATTCTGGTACATCTCCCCATCCATCACATCTTTAATGCCATTCCCATTAGTGACTGTTTTAGGTAGCAACTCAGTGCTATAACCCTTAAGGATGACTTTCAGAAGGTCTCTCAGTGATGTAAACAAAAAGAAGTGTCCTGTCTTACTACTGCGTTTTTTGTTGAACATTGTGCCACATTCCAAACAAGGACCCTCATCAGCATTTTCTCCCATGTAGTTTTTACAGACATCACAGTAAAACACAGTAGACAAGCCGAGAATCTTAGATGCAACAACGAGGTTACAGCTGAGAAGTTTCAGTAGAGTGATTAATTCACCCACAGCTGCAGTTAGACGGTGACGCACAATGAAGAGTATCAAAGCAAGAAGGCCTGTACTCAAGTTACTGTTGGACATGGGCTCCTCACTCTGCAGAGACATAACACATATTTTCATATGATTCACGCAATGATTTGAAGAAATGTGCAGGTAAAGAAACATCAGCTCCATTTGGACGGAATTAACATTACAGGGGGATGAAATATTCACTGTGATCCAGCATTTTAAGAAATATCAGGATATGGTGTGTAACTGACGTGGACATTAAGTCACAAAGTCTTAACATCATAACTTAGCCAAATCTTAATAGACAGACAGGAAACTATGTTGATATTCCCTTTGACTTAATCTTCCCGAGGATATCATTATCTCAGTCGTCCATCGCAAATAAATGTCTACTTATAAATGAAAGAAAAACTGTGTCTGCCTGAAAAACCTAATCAGAGCTTTTAGTTTTCTCCAGTACCAAGCAATCCAGTGATAGTTGTCTGTACATCCATGGATACCTCGCAAACAGGAACTGCTAGTATTCTGTATGCTTTTATTGGTGCAAGTTTAGCAAAATGTAAGCAGTAAAAGGATTTAAAGAGAAGACCAGAATCCCAGCACCTACCTGTAACTGACATTAGCAGCACATGTGAACAGCTTTTACAATTTTTTCTGTCAACATATTGCTTCTCAATAAGGCCATCATGCATGAGTTTCTAAAACTAAATAGTCACATGCCCACTTTACAAAACAATGAAGGAATTTATCAAGTTCACAGAAAATCACGTAATTAAAAATTGTGACTACTACTGAGTTGGGGAGAAAATACCAACATATGTGTTCCAGATAGGATTAAAAACAGTGATCAGCTGGGTTATGTAATAGGAATACTTACTATCTCATTGTCACGATCTGTGTCAGATTTTGAAGTGTACTCAAAGTGCCATGGAAAAATTGTTGGGTCCTGCATATGGGAACATACAGATTAAATTTTATTCAACTTTATTGTCATTGCACAGTAAAAGTACTCAAGCAAAGTGAAGCACTATTAAGGTAAGTTATAAAAGCCTCAAGTGCACAAAAGGATGATTTGCAAATATAATGTCCTGACATTTGACTGGATCAGTTGTGGTCCTTCACACTGACTTTGCATATGCTGAATGTTTCTGCATCTGCTCAGAGTTTGAACAAGGGTTACTCAGAGAAAAGGTTGGACACTTTGAGAAGTAGGGCTATTCACTTTCTTTCTGTCATTCTTTCACAGAGTTAAATGAGAAGATTGATACCACTCTCATGCCATTTTGTTGATATGTATCACTCATGAATTAGGCAAGATTTCAGTTCTTAGTCTTACAAAGTTCCAGGACATTAAACTTGCTCCAGTGTTGACTACCTTTAAATCAGGGTTTAAATTTTGTATGTTCAGCATTGCCTCTGTGTTAACCTTAAAGACTCATCATGAAGCATCTTGCCCTTACTTCTTCACCTATCCTCTATGTACATATGTCTCTGTTCATAACTTTTTAAATTTCTCTAAACAAGGTTTCTATTCAATTAATTTGTGTTAAATGGTTAATTTAATGCATTATATAAAGCACTCTGGATTGCCTTTGAATAAGAAATGTGCTATGCAAGTATACAGGTGTGATTCCATTCGATTTTCATGTGTGATCACAGAACAAACCATTTCAGAGTTGTCCTCTTGGTCCGAATTCGTGTCAGCTTCTGTGTCTGTCATCATTTCGGGAGTATCAGTGTGCCTTCTTTTCAGGGCCGGCAGTTGGGACACCTGCTTAAATTGGAGACATTTAACAAGCACATATAAAACTGAAAGTGAGTAAAGATAGTAGTAGTGTGATCTGCTGCCTAAATACCATTTACACTGATGACTCCAGTTGAGAGTTTGACATCAAATTGTTCTTCACAAGTGTTTTGTCTTGTCAATATTTTTTGTTGGCTCTTCTATATATGATCCTAGCTTTTTGTTATTGATAGTTATATCCAGCTGCTTTCATCTTTTCTATGTTACTGTGTGCCATTAGTGTGGTGGGTGGGTGACCAAAGTCTAACAGCTTGTTTTTCCTACAAGAGACAAATGCTGTTATTATTCCATTTAAAAGTAAGTAAGAGCGATAGAATTGGACTTGCTGCAACATTCTTCATTTCCTCTTGTATACCTTTTTCTGACAAATGATATATACAAACTCAAAACAGAAGCTTATTCTCCCTTAACTTAAAAGTATTCTGAGTTCTGAGTATTCTGAATTTCAGTGTCTCTATAAAATACATATAAAATACAATAGCACATTACCTTTAAAAATTCTCTGAGTCTCTTTCGGAATTTCACTCTTGGTCCAGTTTTAGGAATAAGGTCATCAAGGTTGCCTGACTCCTCAAGACTTAAGAAAGCTTCCTTATCAATGCCTTCATCTGAAATGAAAAAGCAAAACAAAACAAAAACAGGCACATATAGAAAATATCAAGAATATGACTTTTTTTTTTGAAGTGTTGCCTGTCAAGTTGGATTGTTTATTTATTTATTTATTTTATTGTTTATTTGATGTGGACAGCACAATTACATTGGGCAAACTACATGTATTGTTTGAGTGTGTTAGCACACATGCTAATTTGCAACACTTGTCCACAGGAGGCTTTTAAAATAGTAAAAGCAGTAAGAGTTATAAGAACAGAAAGACGAAAAAGAAAAAAGAACTATTGTGTTGGAATTGTTTTTCATTAAAAAAGGCTTAACTGATGTCAATACACAGTGCGCACCTACCAAAGCACAACCGTGACACCTCATTTTACCTTCAAATCTCTGAATCAACTCACTGAGATTCCATTCAGTCAATTTATCTCGGACAAAATCACACGCCTCCGTGGAATTTTCCTGCAGAAGTGTGAAACATATAATTGTTTTGTTGCTGAAACCATTTGTAGTGTATCATTAATGTTTAACAAATCACTACTACAGTGTATAGAAGGTATGTCAAATACACAACAACTAGCTTTTTTAGTTTTTGTTCATACAAATGGAAAAAGTTTGTTGAACTCAGGTTATTATATATTATATTGCTCATTATGTGAAAACAATGTTTGCCAAACAATCAGCAATTGTCTCGTACAGCAGTTTGTTTCATTATTTTTATTTAATTTTGTGAAGTGTTTTTTTCAGTGCACTATGGAAAATGATGTTATCCAAGATCTAATCCAAGTTTAATGTCCTGTAGCCTTGGAAACCAAGTATGTTTTCAAATGAGAGTTTATTAATATAAGAAATCAAGAAATATGATATTTAAGACATAGTATCAGAAAACAATTGAACACATTACCTGCAGGTATTCTCTGAGTCTCTTTCTGAATTTTGCTCTTGGTCCAATTTTTGGAATCAAAACATTGATTCTGCCCGAATCTCCAAGACATAGAAAAGCCTCCTTGTCAATACCTTCATCTGAAGTGAAAAAAGTAACATTTTTTTGATGATAACACATTGGATCCTGTTTTCATACGGAATAAACACACTCTCTGATGAGTCTCAAGTTATTGTAATGTCTTGACTGTCTGAATATGCACATTTAAATCTCAGTGTCTAAAGTTGCAGAGGGCAGTGGCTGAATTGGAGTTATGCTTAATCCCCATGATCGCTTATCTTGACTTATTTGTCTACTCCTAGCCTTCCATATATTCTGAATTTTTGAATTTTGGAAATAGAGTAGAAAATAGAGTACAAAGCTGTTCCAACATTTACATACATATGCAAAAATGAAGGATATGTATTGTGATTTCAGTGTCATTAATTGCAGAGTGAACTGTCATTAAAGAAGCAGAATGGTGATACTCTACCTTTAAATCTCTGCATGAACTCACTGAAGCCCCATTTAGTTAATTTGTCCCGGACAAAATCAGATGTCTCCATTATCAGTTCACTGTAAAAAATGGTCAGCAAATAAAATTGGTTAATATTACAAGTATGATTGACCAATGTTACGACTGCGGTCGTATTGTGTTTTGTATCACTGTCATATTCTGTCACTCTATGTTTTTATGCAGCAGGTATGCCTAGGTGGTAGGGATGAGCCGGATACTCGTTTCAGACGAGTATCCGTTACGGATAAAGCATGTTTGACGAATACGATTATGATACGAGTAAAATATGTTAATATCTGTGTTCGTGCTGAAGGAAAATCCTCATTGTGGAACTGACTGTCTTCTCTCTGCGCTCTGTGATTAGCCAGTCACACACAGCGCCCGCCCCTCCCTACACAGACACGTCTCTGGTCTCTGTCATAGACTGTATGGTCTCTGCACGTCTCTCCCAACCTGCTCCCAACATACGCGCGGTGCATTTGACAAGACAGAGCTGAAAACGGCTCGCGTCGCATCGGTAAATGCCGCCGCTCCGCTCCGCTTTTTTTTTTTTTTTTAACCGTCTGCTTGCTCTTAGTTTGGCTGGTGATATGAAGTCAATTGAAAAACTTTGCTCGTACTGAATGCGGTGCTTTTGAGAAGAACACAGTGAACAAGGCTGACATATTATTTCCCTGTTTGCCATCACTGGATGTTTGCATGAATCATGAAGTTCACACAGATCATTAAAAAATAAACAGTCTCACAGACCATTTACACACATACACACATATAGCTGTAGCTGAACACACAAAGTAGCCTATATTAATATTTTTATTGTATGTGGCTGCATGCAGTATCTGACACTTTCTCTCTGCAGTTCATGAAAATAATATTATAAATATTATTGAGATATACTGTATATAGGCTTTGAATACAGTTGATTAGCAACTTCTGATCAATCCATGTCAATTTCAGACTTAAAATAATGTACAGTTTTAAGCCTCACCCATTTCTGCACTCACTTCCGGTTTAGGCCCCGCCCACTCCGACTACAGATACAGATACAGATAATGTAGATGGTTAAACAGATACGAATACAGATACAGATAGTGGTGTACTGGCTCATCCCCACTAGGTGGCTAATTAATGATGCGCCATCCCGCACCCAGGATTGGCTGCTGCAGTGGCGGACCGACGACTGATTGGCTAATGGTTAGCCAATCAAGCTCAAAAGGAGGAAGAAGGACGCCGCCTGGGGGCGCATCCGGAGAGGCAGTGGGCGATCCGTTCCCTTCATCCTCAGAGTCCAACCGGCATTGTGTAGCAAGCAAATGCTATTGTCTCGTGTGTGGGTAGGAGTGAGCTGCCATTTATTTTATAACATTTTCTCGTGTTTAAGTTAGTTAAGGAGGTTTAGACCCTGTCTTTGTTTTATCACGTTTGTTTTGTTAGGGAAGGTTTTTACCGCTAGAATAGCTGGATTTTTGTTTGTTATTTTGGCCTGGGCTCACTCCGAAGTTGAATGCACCACTGAACTGTGCTCAGTCGCTTTTTGTTTCCACACTTGTCCTATAATGAATAAATGAATCATTTTTTGTTTTTCAACCTGGTCTGTGGTCTCTTGGACTCCGGTGAAGGGCGGACATTCATGTTACAGTCCGGTTCCCCTAGGCTGGCCGTAACAACCAATCACAATCACTTATTCGAATCCTCTCATTTAATTCTGCTTTGTCTGACCTCGGAGGTATTGGTTTCTCAATCACTGAAACAAGATGCTAAAATATACAAATGTAATGCTATAAAACCATAAAGCTATTTAAGATAGAATTACTGGAGAACACTATCTATTAGCTAACTTTTTGTAGTTTTTGTGATCTCTGTATATTTGATTAACTGGTAGAACTGGTGGCTATATGTGCTGGCATGTATTTGGCTTGATCAAGAGTTTGAAAGAGATGTGCAGTGGCAGTTATCTAATTGTCCTCAGTCAGCTGATTTGTAGATGTCATTTATATGCATGATTTATGACAACTGCCTTTACTGCTGTGTTGCGCAGAAGAACCACGTCTGCAGTCTGTCCAGAGACACAGCAAGACTTCTACTAAAAATACAGACACCGTGAACCGCCAATTGTGTCTCTGTGCACATATTGCTTTGTATGAAAAGATAACACAATTGAATTATCATAACTAACATGACCCAAAATCAGCATAACCACGATTATTTTTTTTCTACTTTTGTAAATGTCCCCACTATGGGATGAATAAAGGTATATCTTACCTTATCTTATTCCTGAGTTGCGCAGCAGAAAATTTAACTGAATGAATCATTGGTAACAATATCACTTTTGCAATTTAAGATGTACTTACGTTTGCTTTTTCTCACTTTCGAACTGAAGTTAATCCACTCTTGTGATGCTCTGGCTACTGGTGAGTGTTTATAACAAGTGTCCCCTCCTTGCACTAGCAGAGATCACATGCTTAAACAAGTCTAACAGCTTCTGCAAAACAATAACAACATGGATAAACAGGTTAGATATGGCTCACATAACATAATGAGACCAGTACACAGCCTGAGAGTGCTGCCAGAGAAGACAACTTCATCAATGTATCACATCATTATGTATCTGGAAGAAAGTTTCTCAAGGTTGTGTTTTGTCATCAGTGCTCATTAACAATGGTTCAGATTTGGATTTTTCAATGCAGAAATCAGTGATTATTGCAAAAAACTGCAAACTTTGCGTGTAGGTGTTGCAATCACAAATTCCTGTCAGCAAGTTTTAGTTTGGTTTTAGTTTTTCAGTCAAGCTGTTTGTTGAAATTGGTCCTGTTTCACAGACACATCAAGTATAACTTGCTGGTGCATGGAAGCTACATGACAACACACACACCCAAAACGGACAAACTCACACAAACAGAATGCAAACTGTTTGCCCTGTAGAGTAATTAAACCCTCAAGGCATAAACACCCAATGTTTAGAGCAACATAATTTGTGAGTGGTTTGCTTGACTGCTCAGGCCAGTGATTCTCTTTCTCTTTCTGTTTCTAATCTGACAGTTTATCCTTAACTAACCTTAAGAAGTACAAGCTCAGCCACAGTAATATAGGAACTGACTGAAGTAGTATGAAACCTCAGGACCAAGAAGCAGCAAAAATCCTACTGATTCCTCTCCCTATTTATGGCCCATCTGTGTGTTTTCTCGTATCAGTCAGTGGTGCTTTGCTCACCGGAATACCTGCTGAGTACATTTATACCAGAGCTGTGTAAATCTGAGTGAACTGTATTTTATCAGAGTATTTCCATTTTCAGAGTATTTCCATTTGTTTGATTTTCTCAGAATGAGATTTACATTAAAACAAGTATTAGATAAGTTGTATATCAGGAAGCTGTAGTAAAACCATTTGTTTGTTGAAATTGTTCTTATTGTGCATCATTGTACATCATTTATATCGTTCACAAGGCCACAAAAAATGGGTAAACTGGTGGATGGCACACACATCCCAGCAAAGAAGGTATTTTAAGTGACAGTTCACTCGTTGATCATTGATCAAGTTTTGCTGGCTGCTGACACACCCAGCACAAATTTGCATGCACAGAAAGTTTTTCAGTTATTGAGGTAAAGCCTTGAATTTATTTGTGCATCATTTCACATTGGGAACGTTCCCCAACTGCTGCCACTCCTGTCATCACCTGAAGGCAAGTGAATGTGTAAAAATATAAACACGAACAAAGACAAGGAAAACAAACAAAAAGCAAACCGATGAGAGGGAACAACAAAATGAAGCATAAACAAAATGTCTCTGGCCAAGATGTGCAGTTTACAGTCTGTTTGAATTCCAAAGGCTTCTGTGCATTAAGCTGCAAACATGCAGAATTATACAGCTTTCACATATTGACACACGTTGTTTCACAAACATCAGGCCAATTTGTGAATGGAATGTGTACTAACCTACTATGGTAGCAATTTATTACAAATTTATAATAAATTCACAACAACTACTTTGGCATTAAATAGATGGTATTTTCAGTGTATTTTACTAATAACACTCTGGTCCTGTAATGTAGATTGGTGCTAAGAAATGTAGTTTTAGGGAAGAACTTTTTGGTGTTTAAGAAGATTTAGACAAATACATGGATGGAAAACTATTTATTTATCTTACAATTGAAGCAGATGTACGAAGGATTGTAGAGCAGCTTTTAGGGCATTTTTACAGCAACACAAATGATAAAGAAGTCAAACTACTTGTGACACATTCTCTCAAAACTGAACTTTGTTGAGGTGTATTGGATAATATACCATATCCCAAAAAATAAAGTATATTATTATTATCAAGTACATTTATGGATTTAGACATACTGGACAATAAAACAAAGAAAACTAACAACTAACTCTCTTTAATTCTCATATATGAACACATGCAGAAGCCATTATATTGCAGAAAGGAATAGTTTAGTCCTTGAACACAAAAGTAAAAGTAGCGAATTAGGATCATTCTTTGAAAAGTCTAAAGTCCACGTAAAAGCCAATGTAGAGCAGATAATCAATGTTCAAAAGTTCAATGTAGAAAATCATTTAATTCCAAACTCATATAATAAAAACATGGACATAAAAGATAATAAAATGTAATTAAGACTAAGAAAAAAATCATTAAGAACACAAAGTCCTCTGAATCTCAATGTAATCACACTCACATTGATATAAATCCTGAATGAATAACAGCACACCTCTATGAACCTGTTTGGACAAGACGAACAATCATTATCAGAACAACAGCTGAATATCTTTGCTCTGTATGTCAAACAGTTTGGAAATGAACAGCATCAGGACTGTGCAGAGATCTTTCTCTACATGTCCAAAACACATCACTTCTACAATGACAATGTTAATTTCTCTGATCTCTAATCAATAAAATGCAAACTTTCTTACCAAAACAAAAAAACTCAAAATCTCTCAGAATGAAATAAATAAACAAGCAAATAACAATAACGCTCAAAGACAACTTGACAAAAATGGTTGAGACCAAATCCAGAGGCCTCATGTCTCCAATCTGCTTGTCCAGAGGAACCTTCGCTGAGTAATCAGGCTTCTGCCATTTCTCTCTGTGGACCAAACCTGAAACGTCCACCAAAGAGATAAACATCAATGTTGTGACACTGATCAGTGATGACAAACAGTAGGGTTGCCATATCATCTATGCTTTCATGTTTGAATGCTCAGTTTGGATCGTTTCACTAAAACATACCTTATTCACTTGTCATGGTCTCAGTGGAGCTGCTTGGACCAGGTTGATCAGTGCTGGTGTAATGAAGTACTTTGTTAGCATTATTCAAAAAAGCTTATAATCAGGACATCATGTAGTCATTTTAAAAAAGGTTTTTACCAAATTCATCTCAGTTTTTCTTCAGTTTATTGTAGGACATCTTAACATCCTGAAGTTCCATCGAAAAATCTAAAACATATTGTTACATGAAATTTCTTGACGTATTTCAAATAGTCAAAAACATTTAAATAACATATTTATCATAGTTTGTTTCAATACTTTTCCTTC
This sequence comes from Centropyge bicolor, assembly GCA_037975185.1. Classification (NCBI taxonomy): domain Eukaryota; kingdom Metazoa; phylum Chordata; class Actinopteri; family Pomacanthidae; genus Centropyge; species Centropyge bicolor. The sequence continues at coordinate 1,012,641 of JBBMOC010000092.1, read as the reverse complement.
ACCTGGGATTGAGTAACCATCTGTCTTGAGTGACAACTCGATTGATTCCTGCAGTGTTTCCATCAGGTTCTTGATCACTCCCTGTTTCAGCATCAAAATCTTTATCTCTTATAACTTACACATTTGTGTTGTTTAAAATTAACAAATCGAGCATTAAGTAACTGTAACAAAAGGGTTACATGCTTGTGACAGTGCCTTCAGTGTTTTTATTAGCAGCTTTCAGAATGATGCATATTCAACTTAATTAACTTAATTAATGACCCAGTATCATGCTTCAGCAGAACATATTTTAATACATCAAAATTATTTGATATATTACAAACAATGACAAACCTCCAAGTCTTTCAGCTGTCTCAACATCACAGCTTTAGCTTGATCAAACATGTTCACTGAATCACGTACATGCTGCTTAATAATGTTCCTCATTTCATTTAACGAGCCCTCTCCTCTACATTCTGCTGCTTCTACAAAGAAGAAAAACACAAAATTGTTGTAAAAGACATTTTTCTGCACTTTGATGGTAGATGTGAATGTGTGTTATTACAGTGTCAGTTTGTAGTTAAGATCTTCTATCTTACTTCTGTAGCATTCCTGCATGGCTTCCTCGACTGTCGTCATCACACTGCTATAGATTGTTTTCTTACGCTCCCGGATCAGTTTGTTGAGTTTTGTCTTAATTTTGTTTTCCTTAGGAAGAGAAAATGGAGAGTAGATCAATATATTTTCAAATAAAGTCAAGGTCATTTATCATATCAAGAGTCACAAAATTGATGTTGGACCTGGATAAATATCTTGATAATAGAATAATGAATATGATGATATTATTCTCAGATTTTACCTCTGTCTCCAGAAATGTCAGCTGCAGTTCAACATCCTTGTATTTTTCAATCAGGCTCTTTGTGTGAAGTGAAAATTCATTGATGACCCCGTTGAATGGCTCAGAATTTCGGTCATTTCTAAAACACGAAACATGAGGAGATGAAGCATTGACAAGTTTGGATTTCAATAATGTCATTTGTATATATGTATTATATTACATAATTACATTTGTATAACTGTTTAATCAAGAATCTGTTACTTCTAGACTTTTTCCATAGTTTGTAAAATTGTAAAAGTGTGTCCTCATTGAGTAATTGCTTACGGGAAGGTCTTCTTGAATTCCTCATCGATGCTGTCAGTCATGCATGACGCTAACTTCAGATTGAGGTTTATTTGTTTCTTCTTTTTTGTTGTGTGCACACCACCCTTCTCAACTACACGCCTCAATATCTTGTGAAAAGCAGCACCTGTCATTCCTCTCTTAAAACAAAATAGAAAAAAATGTAAAGGCAGTTAATATTATTCTTCTGAACAAATAAGAATAATAAAATCAGTATTAATGTTATTATAATTCTAATACGTACGGGATGTAAGACGGACCACACAGCTTTGTGACATGAAGTTTGTGAGTTTACAACCCCCTCACTAAGACATTTTTCAAAAGCCTTATAAGCCTCTCCCATTGCTCTTCTGACTTTATCAAATCCATCAGTCAAGTTTTTTTCAAGGTCTGCGCACACTTCTGTTTTTTTGCCACGCTGAAACGAAACAACACATTCAATGTGGAAAGCAGTGAAACTGTTGCTCTTGAGAATGATCACTCATTAATTACTGTGGTTATGCAACCAAAACTCTGAAGTCACAGAAATTCAGGAAATCCACTTTGAGAGCTAAAATATCTGACGGGTGACAATATGTAGATTTAAGACAACTGTCAACTGACTTTACCAATGTGAGCAGAATTTACTAAAGGTAAACCTTTATAAACCTTTATTTGTCCCTCAGTGGGGAAATTTGCAAAATTTTAAATAAAACATGTAGATAGATTACATATTTCCTATGACTATTAGTACTTTCTGTCAATTTTAAGAATTATCACAACTAAAATATCAATACAGTTGTATTACTTCATCTTACCACTTGTCTGGCCCCTTGAATCAGAGAGAGAATCCCATGAGCTCCAGACACATAGTTTATTATCTCTGAGTGACAGTCATTGAGATTCTGCAGAAAGTCCTGAAGTTTGGGTATTTCTGTAAAAAAAAAAAATGCAGTTTGCATCTTACACACTTGCAGTTAAATTTAAATGTCATATTCCAATAAGTAATTCCTGTTTGAAATAAAGAGGTTAACGTAACGCACAGCAGGGACACTTCACCTACCAGTTTGTTCTGGTTCCAGACGATCTTTGTGTTGAAACTCTTTGGAGCTCACTGTGAACACTTTGAAGCAGTCGTCACTGAAATGTTTCTGAAAGAAACTGAATGAGTTTAAGGCAGGCTTGCAGTTGTGGGCAATCTTTGTGTTAGATGTTTTCAACAGTCTATAAAACCCACCTTGACCTTGTTTAGTTTGCTGAATTCTTTTTTCACTTCTTCCTTGGCTCGCATGTTTCTTTTAAATATGCAAGCACGAACTTCAGCTGCTGAACTATAAGAAAAGATTTGTATCAAGAGGCACCTCACACAGTATTTGGAGCACGAAAACCTGATACTAATTAATATTTTTGTGTACAGTGCTAATTTTTCTGATAATGAAAATCAAAATTATCTTTTGTTCGACATGTACTTGTAATGAGAGACTCCATTCGCAAGAGCCAGATTAACACTTTATTTTACAGGTCTGTGATTTCTTTTTCTGGAAAGAACTATTGGTAACTATCATTATGGGGAAAATTAGTTTGTTGTGTTGAGTTGTTGATTTAAAGAATTTTCCTTAAACAAACCATTTAAAACCGGGTAATTTTTTATGACTTTTTAAATCTATTTTTTGGAACTTAATGGGAACTGTTAGACCCCTCATACAATATATAAATATGTTTTATACTCCTGGGGGGTCAGTGTCTAATGTGGATGTTATATTTTATAATCTACTTTTGGCATTTTAATCACTTACGAGCCAGTCGAATTATAACTGTCATCAGACTTGGTGCAGATGAAGTGGATCTGCTGACACTCGCCTCCATTTCCCATGAGGCTGCTGGCACGTTTCAGGATGTCCCATGCTTCTTTCTCTGATGCTGCTCGATTAATTTCAGTCACAACCCACACAGTAGAACAACTTCCAACAATCTGAAGGGGCATAAAATAATGACTAATCAGTGTTTTGTCAGAACATGATGTAAAGTTTCCAGATCGCACAATAATGCACAATAAACAGCAGCGCATGAAAATAAATTACCTCTTTCCACATTTTATCTCTGCTCTTGTTACGATCCCCAGTTCCAGGCAGATCCACAAGTGTGACATGCTGGAGAAGGTCTTTGTTAGGCACCCTGACAGTCACACACTTCACGAGTGGCCAATACCGCCTCTTCCCTGCACCTTCTCCGTCTGTTGAGCCACTCTTCATGTATTTGACACATTTTGCAGAAAGATCTTTAGCCTGCAACAAATAATAAATTTAAATTAAGCCAGCTTTTTATATGAAGATTCAAGTTGAGTCAGTGTTTATGTCAGTGTCCTTTAGGATCTTAATGAGACCTGTTTAGGTGCAATGGTAAAGGAAAAATCCTGAGTGGAATTTGTCAAAACAGTCATATAAATTATTTCATCTACTGGTAGGTAAAATTCTCCATGGTCTCACTCAGAGGGGTAAATCTGATATGGGTTTGTAGTTACTGAGGAGATGGATCAAGTCTACTGAGCTGGGAAAACATGTCTCAGTCCATGCCAGCGCATTCTGTCATTAAAGCAAAAAGGAGACGTACCAAATACTAAAATATTCTGAAATGTATGCAAATTTACCAAAGTTTATTTTTTTCTCCCAAATTGTTATTTTGATATTTTAAAAAATTGTATGTCACTGTTTTTTAAAAAATCAAATCGATATTTGGTGCTACTACCCTTTGCTTTGCACAAAGTCAGGGATTTGGTAGGATTATAGTCAGGTGTATGATCAACCAATTACACCAAACAGACTCTAATGATCATCAATTTCACATGTAGGTTGAAACACAGTCATTAACTGATACAGAAACAGCTGTGTAGGAGGCTTAAACTGGGTGAGGAACAGCCATCTCTGCTACCAAGGTGAGGCTGTGGAAGACAGTTTCATGTCACAGGTCATACACCATGGCAAGACTGAGCACAACAGCAAGACACAAGGTCATTATACTGCATCAGCAAGGTCTCTCCCAGACAAAGATTTCAAAGCAGACTCTGGTTTCAAGATGTGCTGTTCAAGCTCTTTTGAGAAGCTCAAAGAAATGGGAAACGTTGAGGAATATTGATACAGTGGTCGGCTAAGGAAACCTATTGCAGCAGATGAAAAACACATCAAGCTTATTTCCTTTTGAAATCTGAAGATGTCCAGCAGTGCCATCAGCTCAGAACTGGCAGAAACCCAGGTACATCCCTCCACTGTCCAAAGAAGTATGGCCAGAAGTGGTCTTCATGGAAGAGTTACAGCCAAAAAGCCATACCTCCGACATGGAAACAAGGTCAAGCCACTCAACTATGCACAAAAACATAGGAACTTGGGTGCGGGAAAATGGCAGCAGGTGCTCTGGACTGATGAGTCAAAATTTGAAATATTTGGTAGCAGAAGTTGGTTTGTTCGCTGATGGGCTGGAAAGTGCTACAATAATGCAGGCAACAGTGAAGTATGGTAGAGGTTCCTTGCAAGTGTGGGGCTGCATCACTGCAAATGGAGTTGGAGATTTGGTCAAGATTAATGGTGTCCTCAATGCTGAGAAATACATGCAGATACTTATTCATCATGCAATAACATCAGGGAGGCATATAATTGGCCCCAAATGTATTCTGCAGCAGGACAACAACCCCAAACGTACAGCCAATGCCATTAAGAACTATCTTCTAAAGAAGAACAAGAAATCCTGGAAGTGATGGTATGGCCCCCACAGAGCTCTGATCTCAGCATCATCCAGTCTGTCTGGGATTACAAGAAGAGACAGAAGGATTTGAGGAAGCCCACATCCACAGAAAATCTGTGGTTCATTCTCCAACAACCTACTTACATCCTTCAATAACTGTGTGCAAGTGTACCTAGAAGACTTGATGTTGTTTTAAAGGCAAAGGATGGTCACACCTAATATTGATTTGATTTAGATTTCTCACTCTCATTTCTCATTTTTGAAAGCATTCTTAGTTTACAGCATTTTTCCACACCTGCCTAAACCTTTTGCACAGCAGTGTATATATAAATAAAATAGTAGTAGATGTCCACTCTCTTACTTACTGATTGACCTGTCAAAATCTTCTTCTTCTTCTGGAGAAATTCTGGAATTTCTCTGAAATGCCTGCTGTCCATGAGGGTTTCAGGGGAATTCTGTTCTTGTTCCCATTCTTCTCCATACACTGCTGACAGCTTTTCAACAATGTCACATTTATCATCACTGTCATCTTCCTCCTGATCATCGTCCTCCTTTTCTTGATCTGTGTTGTCCCTGAAGAAATTAAGCAAGTACCACAATTCTTCTTTCCACTCCTAGAAAGTAAATGGTTACATTTATTTTAGTTTCAGAAAATGGCATGTAGAAAGTAACTATATTTTACCCTTTCAAATAGCTTCGAGTAAACATGAATATATCCAGATCACTTTACCTTGTCGGTAATGAACTCAATTTCTGCCTCATACTTTGGGCTCTGCATGTTAGCCTCCACTTTAATCATGACTGAGGTACATGCGCTGATGTCTCCAGAGGGCAAGAGATCATTCTCTCCAATGATGGCATTTATCAAAGAGCTCTTTCCAGCCCCAGTTTTACCAAAGACACCGACCAGCTCCCTCTTGTCGGTCTCCAAATGAGTGATTTTATCCCTGAGGTACAAAGTTTAAATATGAGTCATTTGATCAATTTAATCAAAATCAGCTACAAGTCTTACTAAAAGTCAACACCTCTGCACTGTTTCCTGGATGCAGCTCTGCAGTAGGAAAACTCTTCTTTTGTTACCGCTTTTTAGTCTTATGAGTGTTGCCTCGAAACACCTTTGCGAGATGATAACAAACGAATGACCTGCTACCTTCTGGTCGATGGTGACAAGAAGGTGCAGGTAATACTATGTATAGCTGAGTGATTGTCAAAGGATATGAAAAGCATCCCAGGCTGAAATTCTATAAGACCAATAGATAAAGATAAGACTTTGACTCACTAATAGATTAATAAATTAAGAGTCAGACTTCAGATAGACACCTAATTTCATCCATTCCACAAAGCTGTCTAATTCTGACTATCTCCAGTAGGAGTGATTTGCAATGAATTCTGTGTAAATGGAGTGAAACCCATGGCTGACAGAGCAAGTGCATCAAACCAGAATATAGAATGTAGAAATCTTGACACTTACTTCAAGAACTTATTGAGGTTGTTGTCTTGGTTAGGTAGTTTCCTCTGAACATGTCCCATGATTTTTTTCACATCAGACAGAATCTTCTCTTCTGTCCGAGTAAAAATAAAGAACTCTTCAGCATGAATCACGAATTGAGTGAACAGTAATGCACAATGAAGTGTCTTGTTATAAAAAAGAGGAGAAAATAACATAAAGCATGAGAGATATCTTCATCTGCCAAGTCAATTTAAGATGCCTCAGAGTGCATCATCAGGCTTAAAACATTGGTCACTGATCATGAGATTAAAAGCCTGTCCTAGTAAAAAATATCATCCAGTTTTAGACCAAGGCATGAAGTGTTCAGATAAACTTTAAACTGACCTCAGCCAGTCAATGATACAGTGTTTTCTGTGGCCAAGATAAAAAAACAAAAACATTTGCTATACAAGTAAACATGTCATGGCATGAAAGTTTTAATAGTAGGCTGTTTAGAAAGTAATAGAAATACCAGTGGATGTGTCATGTCGTCGTTTTGGGGATGGTGATTCACAGGACTCGCCCTGAAGATCCAGCTTTCTCTTTACTTTTCAGAAATTTTTTTTATTAAAAAAAGAAAACATAAAGAAAGGTTTTTTGCAGGTGCCTTTCAAAAAGTGAAAGACTTGATCTAAATATAGTTAATTAAGGTAAAACAATACAACCTTGAAAACGTCAATAAACAAAATATGTAATCATTTAGAAACTGTGTATCTCACCTTTATCAGGTGTGCCACTGGTGGATGGCAAAACCTGAGGATTAACATGAATATTTGACTCTTTAAAAAAGCATTTGATCAAGAAATTATATTCACACAAACTTTGTTCTATACAGGCTTGAACAAACATCTTTACAGTTCAAACAATATTTGCTTTTACTTTCTTATCCAATCTGGAGTGAGTCCAAAAAAAGGAATAACAAGTGATCACAGCACCATATTTTTTTTTCCCTCAGTCAACAACAATGAGACAATTCTTTAGTCAACAATGACTTTGTCAAAGTCATTGCAAACGTATGAAGAATCAAGGCACGTTCACTGATGACATGCCTGTGAACTTCAATGTGATCCTTACCTGAGAGGAAGCAGCTGCTTCTTCATGCTCCTGCTGACAGTGCAGACAAAAGTAATACTCTAAGTGCAAGGCCATGTAACAATTTTAGACCACAAAAAAATATAACATGTATGTTTTGTAATAAAGGCCTTAGATGATACCTCATTTATTAAACTTTATTCTACTTACTTGACCAGAACAATCAGCTGTGTCCTGAAATGTTGTGTTATGTTCTCTCTAGTGAACCAAGAAAATAGTTGCATATTCAAAATATTATATTATAATCCTTTATTTGTAGCCCCTGTACATTATAAAGGCATGTACTGCATCTTTATAAGTGAGATTCATGAGACCAAATTCAGTATTTGTGCAAAGTATCTTCGTTGTGCAGAACATTACCTTTAAACGCTTGAGTTCCTTCTTCAGTTTTGACCTTGGTCCTGATCTTGGTATCAACCTCAAAATGTCTTCACCCTCAAGGCAGTACAAACTTTCCTCATCAATTTCTTGATCTGAAATTAAAAAATATTCTGTTTATATCTTAGTCATGTAAAAATGAGAATTAATTTCAAATTACTACAGAAATATATTTCATAAGAAATGAGACAGGTGTAACACACCTGTTCATTTTACTGTGTTTTAAGAGCATTTCAGCCTCACAGAGCTAATAGCATGGCTGTATGAGCAGAGTGCATGTTAATAAGATATGTCGGCACAGCACTGCTGAAATATAGTGCAGCATTTTCATTATTTATTTATTTATTAGCTTTTTTTCCTTTATCTCTGTATTAGCAAATGCTTCAATGTTTCTGTGTTGGTAGGCCATATCAAGAGTACATCTGTGTCCACCAAAGAAACTTGGCATTACTTCACCTTTAAATCTTTGTATCCACATGCTGAGACCCCATTCAGTTAATTTGTCACAAACAAAATCATCCATGGTCAAGATCTGCAATGGAAAGTGAAGTAATCATGACTTGCCATTCAATCATCAATACTTGACATTTTTAAGATAGTTATGATCAATTACATTCAGTAATAAGTAACATATTCAGTTGTAATGCACTGATGTTACTTACATTTTGTCTGTTCCTCTTTAATGCATGAAGATGACTCCTCTGGTGCTTGTGCAACTTCAGCTCGTCCTTTTATATTGTCTCCACCTCTCTACCCTCCCCTCTGTCCCTAAAGCAGGTTCTGCATGATTAATCCCGCTGTGGAAATACATTGCAGAAACTTGTCATGAATGGGTAAAAGTCTCATTCAAGGCTGGGTCAGGCTTCTAATGTGTAGTCATCAAGCAACACGCACACTTAGCAGTGTTTAAAAGGCAATGGTGAGAGAAGTATTCAGATCTTTCACTAAAGTAAAAATATCAATACCACAATGTAAAAATATTCATTAACAAGTTAAACCTGCATTCAAAATCACCAGAAAAATGTACCTGAGTGATCAAATGTAAAAGTATGCATTCTTCTTATGCTTACTCATCTGTGTGTCTTTGTACTTCCATGCATTCATGATTTACAGATACAGATGTGTTTGTGCATCTTCGTGGCATGTACAGCCACCTGCTCTGACAGAAAGGGTTAATCCACTCCCTCTGACTGCGTCCCCTAACTGCACCTCCTTGCACTGACAGAGATCACATGGTTTAATGAGTCTAACAGCTTGTGCAAAACAATGACAACATGGATAAACAGGTTAGATATGGCTCACATGACATAATGAGACCAGTACACAGCCTGAGAGTGCTGCCAGAGAAGACAACTTCATTCACATATCACATCATTATGTATCTGAAAGAAAGTTTCTCAAGGTTGTGTAATGAGTTTTGTCATCAGTGCTCATTAACAATGGTTCTGTTTTTGATTTTTCATTGCAGAAATCAGTGCTTATGGCAAAAAACTGCAAACGTTGCATGCAAGTGTTAAAATCACAAATGCCCATTAGTGAGTTCTATTTTTCTACAATTTCATTTAGCAGACAATTTTATACAACACGACGTATTCACATATCGATGGAACAGCCATCAGGGGTGTCAAGGCGGAGGGTTCAAGCGCATCACACTATGCTGCTTCGAAAAAATGACTTTAATAAAAATAAAACAAAGTTTCAACAAAACTCACGGCAAGACTTGGCATGGAAACACATGGACATGGACGTGAACGTGATGAGTAGCGTGGTCATAAGACATGACATGAAAAGAGAGACGATCCGGCAAAAGTAAACAGAAAACAGCTGACTTAAATAATGAGTGGTGGTAATTAACTACAACAGAAAACACAGGTGACTTGATGAGGTGGGTGTGGCTGTTAAGTGACATGATACAGGGACTGAGTGAGAGACGAGACATGGATATAGAATATGACAAACAGAACAGAAACCAGAACACAGAACTGGAACAGACAGAACTAAACAATACATGTGACAAGGCAGGACAACGACATGACAGAGTGGAACAACAAAACTAAGGAAGAACAAAAACAAAGTCTAAACCAAAACCTGTGTGCAAAACTGTGACAAGGGGCCATTTTCGGGTTTGGCATCTTTCCCAAGGACACTTCAACATATAGCCTGCAGTGGCCAGGGATCAAACCACCAACCACGTGATTGGCGGACAACTTCTGATAGGTGGTTCTTTTTGTTTTTCAGTACAGCCATTCTTTGTTGAAATTGGTCCTGTTTTGCATAGACATCAATCTACATGACAACACACACCCAAAACAGACAAACTCACACATATAGAATGCAAATCATTTATTCTGAAGAGTAAGTAAACCCTTAAGGCATAAACACCCAATGTTTATAACATAATTTGTGAGTGGTTGCTTGATATCATGCCAATGTTTTTTTCTCTTTCTCTTTCTAATCTGACCGTTTATTTACTTTGCTAACCTTAAGGAATACAAGCTCAGCCACAGTAATATAGGAACTGACAGGAGTAGTATGAATCCTCAGGACCAAGAGTCAGTATTGAAAAAAGGCAGTATTGGCCCATGTTTTCTTGCATTAGTCAGTGGTGCTTTGCTCACTTGAATGCCTCATTTACACTAGAGCTGTGTAAATCTGACTGAACTGTATTTTACCTGAGTATTTCCATTGTCGGATACTTTATACTTCTACTCCACCACTGTAGAGGCAGAAGTACAGTTCATGGTTATAAATGCAATTCATATGATTAAAATGTGTTAAGAAAATGCATAATTCAATAATATAAGTACAGAGGGGGTTAATAATTCATAATTTCATTTATAACTTCATGTAATGGTCAAAAAGGTTGAAAAGTCTATTAGAAGTCATGTTTTCATGTTATTTCGTATATGTTGATAAAAAAGAGTACTTCCCCTTTAAGACCGCATAGAGCCGCCAGAGTTCCTTGTTTATGGTCAGCGGTCAGTCAGTGCTTGAGAGCTGGAGAAGAAAACGGTTTTCTTACTTCTTCTTTAAGTAATTAGTTGCAACACGTTCTTTGTAATTTTGTGGAAATAAAGATGGAATTTTTTTAAATATTTTTTCTTCACAACAAAATCCTTTCCTGATTGTTTTTTGTGGAACTGCACAGCTGAGCTTATTGCCAGCAACAGACTGATGAGTAAGCCACTGCTAGATCTCAAGTTAATCAAACCTCTACAACTACATTTCAAAGGAGAAACGTTGTTATGCTACATTTGTTTGATTTGTTTCTCAGAATAAAATTTTACATTAAAACAAGTATTAGATAAGTTGTATATCAGGAAGCTGTAGTAAAACCATTTTTGTGTTGAAATTATTCTTATTGTGCATCATTGTACATAATTTATATCGATCACAAGGCCACAAAAAATGGGTAAACTGCTGAATGGCACACACATCCCAGCAAAGAAGGTATTTTAAGTGACAGTTCACTCATTAATTGTTGATCAACCTTTGCTGGCTGCAGACAACCAGCACATATTTGCATGCACAGAAAGTTTTTCAGTTATTAAGCTAAAGCCTTCAATTTATTTCTGCATCATTTCACATTGTGAACATTCCCCAACTGCTGCCACTCCTGTCATCACCTGAAGGCAAGTGAATGTGTAAAAATATAAACACGAAAAAAGAAGAAAAAGAAAACAAACAAACAAACACACAGCAAGCCGATGAGAGGGAACAACAAAATGAAGCATAAACAAAATCTCTCTGGCCAAGATGTGCAGTTTACAGTCTGTTTGAATTTCAAAGGCTTATGTACACAAAGCTGCAAACATGCAGAATTATACAGCTTCCACACATTGACACACTTTGTTTCACAAAAATCAGGCCAATATGTGAACAGGCCTACTAACCTACTATGGCAGCAATTTATTACAAATTCTTGATATACTTACAACAACTACTTTGGCATTAAATAGGTCGTATTTTGGGTGTATTTTACTAATAACACTCTGGTATTGTAATGTAGATTTGTGCTAAGAAATGTAGTTTTAGGTAAGAACTTCTAGGTGTTTAAAATAAGAAGATTTAGACAAATACATGGTTGGAAAATTATTTATTTATCTTACAATTGAAGCAGATGTAAGGAAGATTGTAACAGGTTTTAGGGCAACACAAACGATAAAGAAGTCAAGACTTTATTTTTCATTAAGAAGCCACTGATTTATCAATAACTAACTCTCTTTAATTCTCATATATAAACACACACAGAAGCCATTATTTTTGCAGTAAGGAACAGTTTTGTACTTGAACACGAAAGAAAAAGTAGCAATTTAACATCATTCTTTAAAAAGTCTAAAGACCATGTAAAACCCAACGTACAGCATATAATCAATGTTTAATATAGATGCCCATAAAATCACTGAAATTGCAGCACACCTATCCTAATCAACCAATTCCAAACTCATGAAATAAAAACAAGGACGTAAAAAAATATAAAAATATTAAAAAATGAAAATATATTTAGAGGCTACAGAAAAAAAATCATTAAGAACAAAGTTTTCTGAATCTCAGTGTAATCACACTCACGTGGCTATAAATCCTGAATGAATAACAACACACCTGAACCTGTTGGAAATGAAGAACAATCATTATCAGAACAACAGCTGAACATATTTGCTCTGAATGTCAAACAGTTTGGAAATGAACAGCATCAGGACTGTGTAGAGATCTTTCTCTACATGTCCAAAACACATCACTTCTACAATGTCAATGTTAATGTCTCTGATCTCTAATCAATAAAATGCAAAAATCTCCACCAAAACAACAACAACAAAAAACACATAAAATCTCTCAGAATGTAATTCAAAACAAGCAAATAACAACAACGCTCAAAGAGAACAAAGACAACTTGTCAAAAATGGTTGAGACCAAATCCAGAGGCCTCACATCTCCAATCTGCTTGTCCAGAGGAACCTTCACTGAGTAATCAGGCTTCTGCCATTTCTCTCTGCTGATCAAACCTGAAACGTCCATCAAAGAAATAAACATCAAGGTTGTGACACT
>JBBMOC010000092.1:920561-995230 GCA_037975185.1 Centropyge bicolor | reverse complement strand
CAAATAAAGTCAAGGTAATACATCATATCTAGAGTGACAAAATTGACGTTGGACTTAGACAAATATCTTGATAATAGAAAAATGTATATGATGATGTTATTCTCAGATTATACCTCTGTCTCTAGAAATGTCAGCTGCAGTTCAACATCCTTGTATTTTTCAATCAAGCTCTTTGTGTCAAGTGAAAATTTATTGATGGCCCCGTTGAATGGCTCACAGTTTCGATCATTCCTGAAACATGATAGGCCAGGAAGCATTGACAAGTTTGGATTTCAATATGTAATTTGTAATTTTGTTTGTATTATATTACACAATTATATTATCATTTGTATAACTGTGTAATCAAGAATCTGTTAATTCTAGACTTTGTCCATAGCTTGTAAAGTTGTCCAGAAAAGGGTTTTAGATCCTCATTGAGTAATTACTTACGGGAAGGTCTTCTTGAATTCCTCATTGATGCTGTCAGTCAGGCATGACGCTAACTTCAGATTGAGATTTATTTGTTTCTTCTTTTTTGTTGTGTGAACGCCATTGTTCTGAACTGCACGCTTCAATGTCTGAAAACACAATTTCTTCTTTTTCTTAAGAAAAAACAGAAAAAATGTAAAGGCAGTTAATATTATTCTTATGAACAAATAAGAATAGTAAAATAAGTTTTAGTGTAATTACAATTCTAATATTACATCATGTAAGACAGGCTTCAGGACTTTTCCCCATGAACTTTTTGACTTTTCAACCCCCTCACTGAGGCATTTTTCAAAAGCCTCATAAGCCCTTTCCATGGACTCTCTGACTTTTTCAAGTCCATCAGTCAAGTTTTTTTCCAGGTCTGCACACACTTCGTTTTTTTTTACCAGTCTGAAATGAAAAAACACATTCAATGTGAAAAACAGTGAAACTGTCTCTTGAGTATTAACACTCATTAATTACTGTGGTTATGTAACAAAAACTCTGAAGTCAGAGAAATTCAGAAAATCCACTTTGACCTAAAGTATCTGATGGGTGACATTACAAAATTTTATTGGCATTAAAGCTTGGTTACTTCACGCAGATTTAAGACAACTGTCAATTGACTTTACCAATTTGAGCAGAATTTACGAAAGGTAAACCTTTATCAGCCTTTATTTGTCCCTCTGTGGGGAAATTTGCAATTTTTTTTACATAAAACATGTAGATAGATTACATATTTCCTATGACTATTATTACTTTCTGTCAAGATTAAGCATAATGACAACTAAAAAAAATTAAAACAGTTTTATGACTTCATCTTACCGGTTGTCTGGCCCCTTGAATCAGAGAGAGAATCCCATGAGCTCCAGACACATAGTTTAATGTCTCTGAGTGACAGTCATTGAGATTTTGCAGAAAGTCTTGGAGTTTGGGTATTTCTGTAAAAAATGCAATTGACCCTGTTAAACCTGAAACATTAAATAATTGACAGAAAATTCCAATTCTTTGAAACTGGAACCTTTAATGGTCCTTCTGAACAAACAAACAGAAAAATGTTATAAATGTTATAAATATCATTTTCCACATATGAGTTTCAATTTGTATCATATTTGAGACATCATCATCGTTTGAGACTCAAGGCTTCATTTAATTTGATTCAATTAAAACAGAATTAAAGAGGTTAACGTAATGAAAAACAGAATCTGTGTTTGAGCTCGACATTTTCTGTTAACCAAGGCAGGGAGACTCCACCTACCAGTTTCTTTTGGTTCCAGATGACTTTTCTCTTGAAACTCTTTGGAGCTCACTGTGAACACTTTGAAACAGTTGTCACTGAAATGTTTCTGGGAAAAAAATGATTGAGTTTAAGGCAGGCTTGCAGTTGTGGGCAATCTTTGTGTAAGATTAGATTTTTTTTTAAATCAGTCTAGAAAACTCACCTTAACCTTCTTGTTTTGGCGGAATGCTCTGCGCACTTTTTCGTTGGCTTCCATGTTTCTTTTAACTATTTGAGCACGAATGTCAGCTGCTGAACTATAAGAAAGGATTTGTATCAAGAGGCAGATCACACAGTATTTGGAACATTAATACCTGAAATGAATTACATTCTTTTGCATACAGTTTTCATTTTTTTGTATAATAAAGTCAAAATGATCTTTTGTTAGACATGTACTTTTAATGAGAGACTTTACCATTCACATCGACAAGAGTAACACTTAATTTTACAGGTCTGTGATTTCTTTTTCTGGAAAGAACTATCTATGACTATCATTACAAGGAAAATTAGTTTGTTGTGTTGAGTTGTTGATTTAAATAATTTTCCTTCTCTTCCTTCCTACAAACTCCTCCATTTGAAGCCAAGTTATTACTGATTTATCTATTTTTGGAAAATTAATGCAAACTTAACTGTTAGACCCCTGATTGTATAAATCTGGGTTTTTTTTTCACACCTGAGGTCAGTGTCTAATTTGGATGTTATATTTAACTATCTACTTTGATATTTTAATCACTTACGAGCCAATAGAATTTTTAATCAGATCAGACTTGGTGCAGATGAAGTGGATCCGCTGACACTCGCCTCCATTCCCATGAGGCTGCTGGCACTTTCCAGGATATCCCATGCTTCTTTCTCTGCTACTGCTCTATTCATTTCAGTCACAACCCACACAGTAGAACAACTTCCAACAACCTGAAGGGCCATAAAATAATGACTAATCAGTGTTTTGTCAGAACATGATGTAAAGTTTCCAGATTACACAATAATGCACAATAAACAGCGGTGCATGAAAATAAATGACCTCTTTCCACATTTTATCGCTGCTCTTGTTACGATCCCCACTTCCAGGCAGATCCACGAGTGTGACATGCTGGAGAAGGTCTTTGTTAGGCACCCTGACAGTCACACACTTCACCAGTGGCCAATACCACCTCTTCCCTGCACCTTCTCCGTCTGTTGAGCCACTCCTCGTGTATTTGACACATTTTGCAGAAAGCTCTTTAGCCTGCAACAAATAATAAATCGAAATGAATTCAGTTAATTATATAAAGATTCAAGTTGAGTCAGTGTTAATGTCAGTGTCATTTAGGATCTAAATGAGACCTGTTTAGGTGCAATGATGAAGGCAAACCCCTGACTAGAATTTGTCAAAGCAGTTATATAAATCCATTTATCTACTGGTAGATAATTTTCTCCATGTTTTTAGTAAGAGGGGTAAATCTGATATGAGTCTGACACAGACAGACAGACACACAGAGTACTTTATTAATCCCTTTGGGAGGTTCCCTCAGTGAAATTGACATCTCCATCAAAACACATGCAGCACTGTTTAAAAATATATAATAAAAGGTATAAAATAGAATATAAAATATAAAAATATCATATGAATCTGATATGTAGTTGAGGAGGAGATGGATCAAGTCCACTGAGCTGGGATAATATGTGTCAATCCATGCCAGCTCAAGCACTTGCTGTTATAAAGCAAAAGGGGACATACCAATATGGATATTTAAAAGATTGTATTACATTGGTCTCAGACTTCTGCATATTTGTACATACATAGAATACATACAGTAGATCAGTAGATATCCACTCTCTTACTTACAGAGTCACCTTCCAAAATCTTTGTCTTTAACTCTAGAAATTGTGGAATTTCTGTGAAATATCTGCTGTCCATGAGGTCTTGAGGCAATTTGTGCTTCCATTCTTTTCCATACAACGCTGAAAGCTTTTCAACAATGTCACAATTATCATCACTGTCATCCTCCTCCTGATCATCTTCCTCCCGATCATCATCCTCCTTTTCTTGATCTGTGTTATCTCGGAGGACATTAAACATGGACCACAGCTCATCTTTCCACTCCTAAAAAATAAATGGTTGCATTTACCTTAGTTTAATAAAATGGCATGCAGAAAGCAACTATATTTTTATACCATAACTTTTCAACTAGTTTCCAGTAAACGTGAACATATTCAGATCACTTTACCTCTTTGGTAATGAACTCAATTTCTGCCTCATACTTTGGGCTCTGCATGTTAGCCTCCACTTTAATCATGACTGAGGTGCATGCGCTGATGTCTCCAGAGGGCAAGAGATCAATCTCTCCAATGATGGCATTTATCAAAGAGCTCTTTCCAGCCCCAGTTTTACCAAAGACACCAACCAGCTCCCTCTTGTCTGTCTCCAAATCAGCGATTTTATCCCTGAGGTAGAAAAGTTTAAAAATTAGTTATTTGATCAGTTAAATCAAAATCAGCTATAATCACTCAAACCAGTCTCATTAAAAGTCATCTCTGCACTGTTTCCTCGATGCAGCTCTGCAGTAAGAAGACTCTTCTATCGCTACAACCTTTCCCTTTATGAGTGTGGCCTCTAAACAGCTTTGCTACAGAATTTCTGGTTGTGCCTATCATAATGATAACAAACAAATGACCTACTACCTTCTGGTAGACCATGACAAGAAGGTGCAGTGAATACTATGTAATTTTGTGAAATGTGCATTTAAGATGAGTCTGTGAGCTTTTCTGATAGTCAGACTTAAGACAGACATCTAATTTCAACCACTGGACAAAGTGATCTAATTTTCTATTTCTTGACTATCTCCAGTAGTTGATAGTTGTTGATACTTACTTCAGGAATTTATTTAGCTTGTTGCCTTGGTTAGGTAGTCTCGTCTGAACACATCTCATGATGGTTTTCACATCAGACAGTATGATCTCGTCTGTCAGAGCAAAAGTAAAGAATTATTCAGCATGAACCATGAATCAGTGTATCCAGTAGGCAGTAATGAACAATTGAGGAGAAAAATAATGTAAAGCATGAGAGGTGTGTTCGTCTGCCAAGTCAATTTAGGATGTCTCAGAATGCTGGGTTTAAAATATTGTTCAGTTATAGACCATGGTTAGTGCCAGAAACACACTTGTTGCTGCTTTGTATATCTGCAGTTTAATAAGCATTAATGGCATACATGACATGGATGGTGTTAACTGTTTAAGGTATTGAGATAAAATGTTATCATATACATTTGCATAGTATAAATTGTATAGTATAAAAGTATAAATGCCATTAAATGAAAGTTTTAACATACAGTAGGCTATTTAAAAAGCAATAGAAATACCAATGAATGTGCTATGTCGTCGTTTTGGAGGTGGTGAGTCCCAGGACTTGGCCTGAAGATCCAGCTTTCTCTTTCCTTATCACATTGTTTTTTGATTAAAAAAGAAAACAGAAAGAAGTTTTTGCATGTTTCTTAGACAAATAAAAACATTGAAACCTTGAAAACATCAATAAACACTACATGTAATCACTTAGAAACTGTATATCTCACCTTTATCAAGTGTGTCACTGGTGGATGGCAAATCCTGAGAATTAACATGAATATTTGATTCTTTAAAAAAGCATTTGATAAATAAATTATATTCACACAAACTTTGTTCTATACAGGCTTGAACAAACATCTTTACAGTCCAGAAAAGGAATAACAAGTGATCACAGCAGCATTTTTTTTTCCCTCAGTCAACAACAATGTGATCCTTACCTGAGAGGAGGCAGCTGCTTCTTCATGCTCCTGCTGACAGTGCAGACAAAAGTAATACTCTAAGTGCAAGGCCATGTAACAATTTTAGATGGCAATAAAATTTTACATGTATGTAATGTCATAAATATTTGAGATGATACCTCATCTATAAAACTTTTTTCTACTTACTTGACCAGAACAATCAGCTGTGTCTTCATACGTTGTGTTAAGTTCTCCCTAGTGATCAAAGAAAATAGTTGGACATTTATAATATTGTCTTATAATTCTTTGTCTGTATTTTTATTAAAACTTACTTCTGTAAATTATAAACGCATGTACTGCCTCTTCATAAGTGAGATTCATGAGACCAAATTCAGTATTTGTGCAAAGTATCTTCAAAGTGCAGAATAATACCTTTAAACTCTTGAGTCCCATCTTGAATATTGACTTTGGTCCCACTAATGGCAATAATGTCGAAATGTCATCATCATCAAGGCAGTACAAGCTTTTCTCATCAACATGTTGATCTGTAATTAAAAAATATTCAGTTTATGTCACAGTCATGTAAAAATGAGAATTAATTTCAAATTACTACAGAAATCTATTTCATAAGGAATGAAACAGGTGTAACACATCTGTTAATTTTACTGTGTTTTAAGAGCATTTCAGCCTCACAGAGCTAATAGCATGGCTGTGTGAGTCGAGTGCATGTTGATATGATATGTCAGCACAGCACTGCTGAAATATGTTGCAGCATTTTCATCATTTATTTTTTGGCATTTTTTTTTAAATCTCTGTATTAGCAAATGCTTCAATGTCTCTGTTTTGGTAGGCCATATCAAGAGTACATAGTATCTGTGTCCACAAAGAAACATGGCATTACTTTACCTTTAAATGTTTGTATCCACTCGCTGAGACCCCATTCAGTTAATTTGTCACGAACAAAATCATCCATGACCAAGATCTGCAAAGGGAAGTGAAGTAATCATGACTTGCTATTCAATCATCAATACTTGACATTTTTAAGATAGTAATGATCAATTACATTCAGTAATAAGTAACGTATTCAGTTGTGAATGTAATACACTGATGTTACTTACATTTTGTCTGTTCCTCTTTAATGCACAAAGATGACTGCTCTGGTGTCTGATGCAACTTCAGCTCTTCTTTTATTTTATCTATTGTCTCCACCTCTCTACCCTCCTCTCTGCCCATAAAGCAGGTTCAGCAAGATTAGTCCCAATGTGGAAATACATTGCAGAAACTTTTTTTGAATAGGTAAAATTTTCATTCAAGGCTGGGTCAGGCTGGATTCTAATGTGTAGTCATCAAGCAACAGGCACACTCGCATTGTTTAAAATGAAATGGTGAAAGAAGTAGATATGAGATGAGATCCTTCGCTAAAGTAAAAGTATCAATACCACAATGTAAAAATACTCTTCAATAACTTAAACCTGCATTCAAAACCATCAGTAAAAGGTACCTGAGGTATCAAAAGTAAAAGCATGCATTCTGCAGAAAATCTGATTTTTGTATTTTGTGAGTATATCATTTGTGTTTTTATGCTGACCCATCTATGTCTTTGTACTTCCTTGATGATGATGAAATCTTTAAGTTGATACGGGGGACACATTGTCAGTCAGAGGCTTGTAAACATGGGTCCGGACTCTGCAGATCCAGTAACACAAGAACCTGCAGAAAGCGACAGGAGAGAAGAGCACAAAACTAGGAGAGAGGGAAGAAGTTGGATTAGTACGATGCATTGATGGGTTATGAATGGATGCAGGTGGAGGAGAGAGAGAGGAGAATGAACCTCAGTAAATCGTGGGAAGTCCCCCAGCAGTCTAAGCCTATAGCAGCATAACTAAGGGATGGCTCAGGGCTCACCTGGACCAACCCTATAAGCTTTGTCAAAGAGGAAGGTTTTAAGCCTACTCTGAAATGTGCAAAGGGTGTCTGCCTCCCGAACCCAGACTGGGATCTGATTCCACAGGAGAGGAGCTTGATAACTGAAGGCTCTGGCTCCAAATCTATTTTTGGAGACTCTGGGAACCAATAGAAATCCTGCATTCTGGGAGCGTAGTGCTCTGTTGGGAAAATAGGGTACAATGAGCTCTTGAAGCTATGATGGGGCTTGACCATTAAGAGCTTTATAGGTTAGCAAAAGGATTTTAAATTCAATTCTTGATTTGACAGGGAGCCAGTGCAAAGAAGTTGTGTATTGAGTTTGGTGACCAGTGCTCATTAAAAATGGTTCTGTTTTGGATTTTTTTCAATGCAGAAATCAGTGATTATGGCAAAAAGCTTTGCATGTAAGTGTTGCAATTACAAATTCCCATCAGCATGTTTTAGTTTGGTTTTAGTTTTTCAGGAAAGCTGTTTGTTGAAATTGGTCCTGTTTCACAGACACATCAAGTATAACTTGCTGGTGCGTGCAAGCTACATGACAACACACACACCCAAAACGGACAAACTCACACAAATAGAATGCAAACCATTTGTCCTGTAGAGTAATTAAACCCGCAAGGCATAAACACCCAACGTTTACGGCAACATAATTTGTGAGTGGTTGCTTGACTGCTCAGGCCAGTGATTCTTTCTCTTTCTAATCTGACAGTTTATCCTTAACTAACCTTAAGGGATACAAGCTCAGCCACAGTAATATAGGAACTGACTGAAGTAGTATGAAACCTCAGCACCAAGAATGTGTTTTCTTGTATCAGTCAGTGGTGCTTTGCTCACCTGAATACCTGCTGAGTACATTCACACCAGAGCTGTGAAAATTGTAAAAAGTATTTCCATTTTCAGATACTTTATACTTCTACTCCTCTACATTTCAAAGAAATATTGTTATGCTACATTTGTTTGATTTTCTCAGAATGAGATTTATATTAAAACAAGTATTAGATAAGTTGTATATCAGGAAACTGTAGTAAAACAATTTGTGTGTTGAAATTGTTCTTTATTGTAAAGCTTTTCAGTTATTGAGGTAAAGCCTTGAATTTATTTGTGCATCATTTCACATGGGGAACGTTCCCCAACTGCTGCCACTCCTGTCATCACCTGAAGGCAAGTGAATGTGTAAAAATATAAACACAAACAAAGACAAGAAAAAACAAACACACAGCAAACCGATGAGAGGGAACAACAAAATGAAGCATAAACAAAATCTCTCTGGCCAAGATGTGCAGTTTACAGTCTGTTTGAATTCCAAAGGCTTCTGTACACAAAGCTGCAAACATGCAGAATTATACAGCTTTCACATATTGACACACTTTGTTTCACAAACATCAGGCCAATGTGTGAACACGCCTACAATCATAGCAATTTATTACAAATTTATAATAACTTTACAACAACTACTTTGGCATTAAATAGATGGTATTTTCAGGGTATTTTACTAATAACACTCTGATACTGTAATGTAGATTGGTGCTGAGAAAAGCAGTTTTAGGTAAGAACTTTTAGGTGTTAAAAGTAAGAAGATTTAGACAAATAGGCTCCATGGTTGGAAAACTATTTCTTACAATTGAAGCAGATGTAAGGAAGATTGTAACAGCTTTTAGGGCAACACAAACGATAAAGAAGTCAAGACTTTATTTTTCATTAGGAAGGCCACTGATTTATCAATATTAACCAACTCTCTTTAATTCTCATATATAAACGCACAAAGAAGCCATTATTTTGCAGTAAGGAACAGATTTGTCCTTGAACATGAAAGAAAAAGTAGCAATTTAACATCATTCTTTGAAAAGTCTAAAGTCCATGTAAAACCCAACGTACAGCGTATAATCAATATTCAATGTTCAAAAGTTTAATGTAGACGCCCATAAAATCATTGAAATTGCAGCACATCTATCCTAATCAACCAATTCCAAACTCATGAAATAAAAACAAGGACATAAAAAATATCAAAATATAAAAAAATGAAAATATATTTAGAGGCTACAGAAAAAAAAAATCATTAATAACACAAAGTTTTCTGAATCTCAGTGTAATCACACTCATGTTGCTATAAATCCTGAATGAATAACAACACACCTGAACCTGTTGGAAATGAAGAACAATCATTATCAGAACAACAGCTGAACATCTTTGCTCTGAATGTCAAACAGTTTGGAAATGAACAGCATCAGGACTATGCAGAGATCTTTCTCTACATGTCCAAAACACATCACTTCTACAATGACAATGTTAATGTCTCTGATCTCTACTCAACAAAATGCAAAAATCTCCACCAAAACAACAACAACAAAAAACACATAAAATCTCTCAGAATGTAATTCAAAACAAGCAAATAACAACAACGTTCAAAGAAAACAAAGACAACTTGACAAAAATGGTTGAGACCAAATGCAGAGGCCTCATGTCTCCAATCTGCTTGTCCAGAGGAACCTTCGCTGAGTAATCAGGCTTCGGCCATTTCTCTCTGTGGACCAAACCTGAAATGTCCACCAAAGAGACAGACATCAAGGTTGTGACACTGATCAGTGATGACAAACAGTAGGGCTGTAATATCATCTATGGTTTCATGTTTGAATGCTCAGTTTGGATCATTTCACTAAAACATACCTTATTCACTCATCATGGTCTCAGCGGAGCTGCTTGGACCAGGTTGATCAGAGCTGGTGTAATGAAGTACTTTGTTAGCATTATTCAAAAAAGCTTATAATCAGGACATTATGTAGACATTTTAAAAAAGGTTTTACCAAATTGGTGATGTTTCTTCATCTCTTTTCTTCAGTTCATTGTAGTATTTCCTCACCATCCCAAGTTCCATTGAAAAATCTAAAACATATTGTTACATGAAATTTCTTGACTTATTTCAAATAGCCAATAACATTTAAATAACATTTATTGTATTTAATTTTAATACGTTTCCTTTACCTGGGATTGAGTCACCATATGTCTTGAGTGACCGCTCGATCGATTCCTGCAGTGTTTCCTTCAGCTTCTTCAGGATCTCCTCCTGTTTCAGCATCAAAATCTTTATCTCTTATAACTCACACAGCCAAAAACTGAGTTCAAAATTAACAAAATCTGACATGAAGTAACTAACAAAAGGGTTGCATGCTTGCGACAGTGCCTGCAGTGTTATTAGCAGTTTTCAGAACAATGCATATTCAACTTAATTAACTTAATTAATGACGCAGCATCATACTGGAGCAGAACATGTTTTAATACATCAAAATCATTTGATATATTACAGTGACAAACCTCCAAGTCTTTCAGCCGTCTCAACATCTCATCTTTAGCCTGCTCAAACATGTTCACTGAATCATCCACATGCTGCTCAATCGTATCTCTCATGTCATTTAGTGAGCCCTTTCCTATACATATTGCTGCTTCTACAAAGAAAAAAACAACACAAAACTGTTGTAAAAGACATTTTTCTGCACTATGATTACAGATGTGAATGTGTGTTATTACAGTGTCAGTTTGTAGTTAAGGTCTTCTGTCTTACTTTGATAGCCTTCCTGCATGGCTTCCTCGACTGTCGTCACCACACTGTTGTAGATTGTTTTCTTACGCTCTCGGATCAGTTTGTTGAGGTTTGTCTTAATTTTGTTTTCCTTAGGAAGAGAAAATTAAGAGTAGATCAATAGATTTGCAAATAAAGTCAAGGTCGATCTAGAGTTACAAAATTGACATTGGATCTGGACAAATATTTTGATAATAGAACAATGAATATGATTATGCTATTCTCAGATTTTACCTCTGTCTTCAGAAATGTCAGCTGCAGTTTGAAATCCTTGTATTTTTCAGTCAAGCGCTGCGTGTGAAGTGAAAATTCATTGATGGCCCCGTTGAATGGTTCACAGTTTTGATCATTTCTGAAACATGTTAGACCAGGTATCATTGACAAGTTTGGATTTCAATATGTAATTTGTATATATGTACTAGATTACATAATTATATTTTAATTATATTCTGTGTAATCAAGAATCGGTTAATTCTAGACTTTGTCCATAGCCAGAAAAGGCTTTTAGGTTCTCATTGAGTAATTTCTTACGGGAAGGTCTTCTTGAATTCCTCATCGATGCTGTCAGTCAGGCATGACGCTAACTTCAGATTGAGGTTTATTTGTTTCTTCCCTATTGGTGTGTGGACGCCACCCTTCTCAACTACACACTTCAATGTTCGGTGAAAAGCGGCATCTGTCATCTCAGACTTAAAACAGAAAAGAAAAAAATGAAACGTAAAGGAAGTTAATATTATCCTTATGAATAAATAAGAATAATAAAATCAGCTGTTTTAGTGTAATTATAATTCTAATACGTACAGGATGTAAGATGGACACCACGGCTCCGTGACACAAACTTTTTGACTTTTTAACCCCCTCACTAAGGCATTCTTTAAAAGCCTTATGAACCTCTTCTACAGGTTTTTTGACTTTATCAAGTCCATCAGTCAAGTTTTTTTCAAGGTCTGCGCACACTTCTGTATTTTTGCCAGCCTGAAACGAAACAACACATTCAATGTGTAAAGCAGTGAAACTGTCGCTCTTGAGTATTATCACTCATTAATTACTGTGGTTATGCAAGCAAAAATCTGAAGTAACAGAAATTCAGGGTACATCAGGAGGCACTGCAGTATTTTATTGGCATTAAAGCTTTGTTAGTCCATAAATTTAAGAAGACTGTAGATTGACTTTACCAATTTGAGCATAGTTAGCTCAAGATTACTTATTTCCTATGACCATTATTACTTTCTGTCAATAATAGGGCGCTAAAAGAAATGGATATAGTTTTATTACTTCATCTTACCACTTGTCTGGCCCCTTGAATCAGAGAGAGAATCCCATGAGCTCCAGACACATAGTTTAATGTTTCTGAGTAACAGTCATTGAGATTCTGCAGAAAGTTCTGAAGTTTGGGTATTTCTGTG
Source organism: Centropyge bicolor (assembly GCA_037975185.1). Taxonomy (NCBI): domain Eukaryota; kingdom Metazoa; phylum Chordata; class Actinopteri; family Pomacanthidae; genus Centropyge; species Centropyge bicolor. The sequence goes on along the minus strand of JBBMOC010000092.1, from coordinate 982,879 downwards.
AAAAAAATCAGTTAAATTTAAATGTCATAATCCAATAAGTAATTCCTGTTTGAATTAAAGAGGTGAATATGATGTTAAACAAAATATATGTTTGAGCTCTACATTTTTGTTAACCACAGCAGGGAGACTTCACCTACCAGTTCCTTCAGGCTCCAGGTATGTTTTCTTTTGAAACTCTGTGGAGCTCACTGTGAACACTTTAAAGCAGTCGTCACTGAAATGTTTCTGAAAAAGATGAATGAGTTTAAGGCAGGCTTACTGCTGTGGGCAATCTTTGTGTTAGATTTTATTATTAGTCTCTAAAACTCACTTGAACTTCGTCTAGTTGGCTGAATTCTGCTATCACTTCTTCCTTGGTGTCATTGTTTCTTTCAAATATGAGCTCACTTACACCATCTGCTGAACTATAAGAAAGGGTTTGTATCAAGGAGCCTCTCATACACTATTTGCAGCACTAAAACTTGAAATTAATTACATTTATTGCGTACAGTTTTCATATGTCTGATAATGAAAGTCAAAATTATCTTTTGTTAGACATGTACTTGTATTGAGAGATTCTACCATTCAAGAGTAACACTGTACTTTACAGGTCTGTGATTTGAGTTTTCTGGAAAGAACTACATTGTATTTAGAACTATAATTTAGGGAAAATTAGTTAGTTTGTTGTGTTGTGTTGCTGATTTAAAGAATTTTCCTGAAACAAAGTCCTCCATTAAAAGCCAAGTTACTTACTTTATTAATGATTTATCTATTTTTGGTAACTTAATGGGAACTGTTAGACCGCTGATAGTTTACATAAATTTGTTTGGTTTTACACATGGGGAGTCAGTGTCTAATTTGGATGTTATATTTAACATTCCACTTTTAGCATCTTTAATCACTTACTGGTCATCAGGAACTTTAATCTGATCAGACTTGGTGCAGATGAAGTGAATCTGCTGACACTCGCCTCCATTTCCCATGAGGCTGCTGGCACTTTCCAGGATCTCCCATGCTTCTTTCTCTGCTACTGCTCGATTAATGTCAGTCACAACCCACACAGTAGAACAACTTCCAACAATCTGAAGGGGCATAAATTAATGACTAATCAGTGCTTTGTCAGAACATGATGTAAAGTTTCCAGATCACACAATAATGCACAATAAACAGCGGTACATGAAAATAAATGACCTCTTTCCACATTTTATCTCTGCTCTTGTTACGGTCCCCAGTTCCAGGCAGATCCACAAGTGTGACATGCTGGAGAAGTTCTTTGTTGGGCACCCTGACAGTCACACACTTCACTAGTGGCCAATACCACCTCTTCCCTGCACCTTCTTCCTTTTTTGAGCCACTCTTCATGTATTTGGCACATTTTTCAGAAAGCTCTTGAGCCTGCAACAAATAATGAATTAAAATGAAGTCTGTTAATTATATGAACATTCAAGTTGAATCAGTGTTCATGTCAGCGTCAATTAGGATCTGAATGCGACCTATTTCAGTACAATCATAAAGGAAAAATCCTGACCGGAATTTATCAAAGGAGTTATATAAATCCTGGTAAACAACACAATTGTGATGATATATTTTTTAAAAACTGTATTAGATTTTGAAACAAATGGTCTCAGACCTTTGCATACTCTATAGGATATGTAAATATAGCATAGCATATAGTATATATACAGTATATATTACTATATACTGTGTGTTACTATATATATATATATATATATATATATATATAAATTTTATTTTATTTTATTTTTTTTTTTTTTTTTTTTACAGTCGTACTTACTGATTCACCTGCCAAAATCATCTTCTTTAAAAGGAGCAATTCTAGAATTTCTCTGAAACATTTGCCATCCATGAGGTTGCCAGGGGATTTCTGCCATTCTCTCCATTCTTCTCCATACAGCGCTGACAGCTTTTTAACACTGTCACGATAATCACTACTCTTCTGAGCATTTCGATCTGCATTATTGATGAAATTACATGAGGACCGCAGCTCATCTTTCCACTCCTAGAAAATAAATGGTTGCATTTACTTTAGTTTCTTAAAATGTCAAGTAGAAAGCAACTATATTTTTGTACATCATATCTTTTCAAATACCTTCAAGTAAACATGAACATAACCAGCACACTTTACCTCTTTGGTAATGAACTCAATTTCTGCCTCATACTTTGGGCTCTGCATGTTAGCCTCCACTTTAATCATGACTGAGGTACATGCATTGTTGTCTGATGAGGGTAAGAGATCCTTCTCTCCAATGACGGCATTTATCAAAGAGCTCTTTCCAGCTCCAGTTCTACCAAAAACACCGACCAGTTCCCTCTTGTTGGTCTCCAAACCAGTGATTTTATCCCTGAGGAACAAAGTTTAAATACGAGTCATTTGATTAATTTGGGAAATATATAAAAACTGAAAGAATGTGTCAAAATCTGGAAGACGTCTTTATACGAACAGCCTGTTCCAGCATCATTTAAAGCAGCTATAAACACATTTGCTACAGAGATGATGATAAACAAATGATGTGCTGTATTCTGGTAGATGATGACAAGAAGATGCAGAAAAACATCCCAGACTGAAATTCCATGAGACCGCAGATCACAAAGATAAGACTCGCTAATCGACTAATAAATTAATAGTCAGACTTTAGATAGACACCAAATTGCATCCATTACACAAAACTGTCTAAGTCTGGCTATCTTCATTTGGAGTGATTTGCAATGAAATCTGGGTAAATTTAGTAAAACCCATGGCTGACAGAGCAACTGCATCAAACCAGAATATGGAATGTAGAAAACTTGACACTTACCTCAGGAACTTACTGAGCTTGTTGTCTTTGTTACGTAGTTTTATCTGAACATATTTCATGAGATCTTTCACATCAGACAGTATCTCCTCTTCTGTCAGAGTAAAAGTAAAGAACGATTCAGCATGAACCATGAATCAGTGTATTGAGTGAGCAGTAATACACAATAAGGAAAATCACATAAATCATGAAAGGCATCTTCATCTGCCAAGTCAATTTAGGATGCCTCAGAGTGTATCATCAGGCTCATAAGATTTGTCACTGACCACAGGATTAAAGGACTGTCTGGGTATAAAATATCATCCAGTTTTCAGCCATGGTTAGTACCAGAAAGACACATGTTGCTGCTATGTATACCTGCAGTTTAATAAGCTGTACATTAAGTTTGAAGTGTTCAGATAAACTTTTAAAACCTCAGCCAGTCAATGAGACAGTATTTTCTGTGGCCAAGATAAAGAAAATACATGCTATACAAGTAACAATTACATGAAAGTTTTAACACACAGTAGGCTGTTTAGAAAGTAATCAAAATACCTGTGGTTGCGTCATGTCGTCGTTTTGGGGGTGGTGCTTCACAGGACTCGCCCTGAAGATCCAGCTTTCTCTTTCCTTATCAGATTGTTTTTTATTATTAAAAAAGAAAGCAGAACGTTTGGGTTTTTTTGCAGGTTCCTTTCAAAAACTTCAAACTTGGTCTAAATATAATTAGTTAAAGCAAAACAATACAACCTTGAAAACATCATTAAACAGTACATGTAATCGTTTTGAAACTGTATCTCACCTTTATCAGGTGTGTCACTGGTGGATGGCAAAACCTGAGGATTAACATGAATATTTGATTCTTAAAAAAGCATTTGATCAAGAAATTATATTCACACAAACTTTGTGTTGTACGGGTTTGATCTGACATAGTTATAATTCACACAATATTAACTTTTACTTTCTAATCAAATCTGGGGCAAGTCCAGAAAAAGGAACAACAAGTGATCACAGCAGCATCATTTTTTTCCTCAGCCAACAACAATGAGACAATTCTTCAGTCAAAGATGACTTTGTCAAAGTCAATGCAAACATATGTAGAATCATGGCACGTTCACTGATTACATGCCTGTGAACTTCAATGTGATCCTTACCTGAAAGGAAGCAGCTGCTTCTTCATGCTCCTGCTGACAGTGCAGACAAAAGTAATACTCTAAGTGCAAGGTCATGTAACAATTTTAGACCACAATAAAATATAACATGTATGTTTTGTAATAAAGGCCTTAGATGATACCTCATTTGTGAAACTTCTTTCTACTTACTTGACCAGAACAATCAGCTGTGTCCTGACATGTTGTGTTAAGTTTTCCCTAGTGACCAAAGAAAATAGTTGCAAATTCAAAATATGCAGTATTATAACTGTTTGTAGTCTTCATTAAAACTTGCCCCTGTAAATTATAAAGGCAAGTTTTTTTTCTAAATAAGTGAGATTCATGAGACCAAATTCAGTATTTGTGCAAAATATCTTCATAGTGCAGAACATTACCTTTAAACGCTTGAGTCTCATTCTGAATTTTGACCTTAGTCCCACTAGTGGGAATAGTTTCAAAATGTCAGCATCATTAAGGCCGTAAAAGCTTTCCTGATCAACACGTTGATCTGAAATTTAAAAATATTCAGTTTATATCTTAGTCATGTAAAAATGAGAATTCATTTTAAATTACTACAAAAATCTATTTTACAAGGAATGAAACAGGTGTGACACATCTGTTGATTAAAACTTTTTTAAGAGCATTTCAGCCTCACGGAGCTAATAGCATGGCTGTATGAGTCGAGTGCATGTTGATTTGATATGTCAGCACAGCACTGCTGAAATGTATTGCCGCATTTTCATTGTTCATTTCTCTCTCTTTTTTTTTTTTAAATCTCTGTATTAGCAAATGCTTCAATGTTTCCGTGTTGGTAGGCCATATCGAGAGTACATAGTATCTGTGTCCACCAAAGAAACATGGCATTACTTTACCTTTAAATGTTTGTATCCACTCGCTGAGACCCCATTCAGTTAATTTGTTACAAACAAAATCATCCATGTCCAAGATCTGCAACGGGAAGTGAAGTAATCATGATTTGCTAATCATTTTTAAGATAGTTATGATCAATTACATTCAGTAATAAGTAACATATTCAGTTGTGAATGTAACGCACTGATGTTACTTACATTTTGTCTGTTCCTCTTTAATGCACGACTCCTCTGGTGCTTGTGCAACTTCAGCTTCTCCTTTTATAGTGTCTCTCTAAAGTAGATTCAGCAAGATTAATCATGCTGTGGAAATGCATGCAGAAACTTGTCTTGAATGGGATGAATGAATCTTGTCCACAATCCTGAGGCTGGATTCTAAAGTGTAGTCATAAAGCAATATCCACACCTAGCAGTGTTTAAAAGGCAATGGTGAAAGAAGTATTCAGATCCTCCACTAAAGTAAAAGTATTAATACCACAATGTGAAAATACTCAAAAAACTTAAACCTGCATTCAAAATCATCAGTAAAATGTACCTGAGGTATCAAAAGTACAAGTATACATTCTTCTGAAAATATAATTCTTACATTTTGTTAGTATATCATTTGTGTTTTTATGCTAACCTGTCTGTGTGTCTCTGTACTCCCTTGATGATGATAAAATCTTTAAGTTGATAAAAAGAATAGGACTAAGGTCAAAATTCAAGGTGGGACTCAAGTTTTTAAGGGTAATGCTCTGTACTGTGAAGATACTTTGTACAAAATTTGCACTGAATTTGGTGTCATAAATCTCACTTATGTAGATTCAGTTCATGCATTTATAATTTACAGATACAGTTGTTTATGTGCATCTTTGTGGCATGTACAGCCACTTCCTCTAATCCAAACAGGGTTTGTTTTTATATATTTAGATAACTTCATCAATGCGTCACATCATTATGTATCTGTAAGAAAGTTTCTTTATGTTGTGTAGTGAGTTTTTTAATCAGTGCTCTTTGACAATGGTTCTGTTTTGGATTTTTCATTGCAGAAATCAGTGCTTTTTGCAAAAAACTGAAAGCTTTGCCTGTAAGTGTTGCAATCACAAATTCTGGTTTCGTTTTCCAGTAAAGGCGTTTGAGTGTTGAAATTGTTCCTGTTGTGCGTACACATCATTTATAACTTGCCGGTGCATGGTGGCTGCAGCATTATTCACCAACAAACACACCCAAAACTGACAGCTCATACAAATAGAATGCACACTATTTGTCCAGAACAAGTTGATACTTAAAAGTTTACTGCAGCATAATTTGTGATGGGTCGATTGGTATCACACCACTTTTTTTTTTTTTTTTTTTCACTTTCTGATCCTTAACTAACCTTAAGGAATATGAGGTCAGCCACAGTGATATAGGAACTGAAAGGAGTAGTATGAAACCTCAAGACCAAGAGGCAGTTTTGAAAAAAAAAAAAAGGCAGTATTGACCCATCTGTGTGTTTTCTTGCATCAGGCAGTGGTGCTTTGCTCAACTGAATACCTCCTGATTCCTTTAAAATAGAGCTGTGTAAATCCGAGTGATCTAGATTTTGCCAGAGTATTTCCATTTTTGGATACTTTATATTTCTACTCCACTACATTTCAAAGGAGAAATACTGTACTTACTCCACTCCGCTACAATTCAGTCAGTTTACAGTCTGTTTATTTTGATGAATAGGTCATTCTAAGACCTAAAGGAGAAGTTGACAATGTATTGTGTGCATCTTAAAACAATAGTGGTGGCCATATGAACACAAACAGGTTTCGTGAAGTCAGTCTTTTCTATAGAGCCCATTATCTCAAATCAAAAATTTCTTTGGCTTCACAGACTTTACAATATGTGAAACCCTCTATTCTTAGCCCCTTAATTTGAAATGAAAAGCTTTGACCAGTAGGACCAACGGAGGTCAGAGCTCACCTCCGTTGGCCTGCTGCCATCAGGCTTCTGATCTGTTCAATCTTCTCTCTGCGTATGTGTGAGTGCAGGCGAAACTCAGTTTCCATTTCCTGTAAATGAAACTAGCAAAACAGGTAATACTAGCGGTTGCAGGAAGTTTGGTAATACATCTCTGTAGATGATTTATTCGTATTTCATTCTGTATTCATGAAAAGAAATGCAGTAGTTCCTTTCAGTGTTTTGTTAGGTTTTACCAGTCGTGTGCCTGTAGAAATGCAAGAAGCCGGTTACTTTTACTTGCAGTTTTGAACTGAAATGAAATGATTCTGTACAGATAATTATTCTGTGAGTGACCTGAGAATTGCAAACATGCACAATTACACAGCTTTTACGTATTGACACATTTTGTTGAGGATCAATCCCGTTGTGGAAATACATTGCAGAAACTTATATTTAATGGGTAAAAGGCTTGTCCATAGTCCTGAGGATGGATTTTAAAGTGTAGTCATAAAGCAATATACACACCTAGCAGTGTTTAAAAGGCCTTGGTGAAAGAAGTATTCAGATCCTTTAAGTATAAGTATCAATACCACAATGTGAAAATACTCAACCAAGTAAAAACTGCCTTCGACATCTTATGTAAGTAGTTAAGTTTAAAAGCATCATCAGCAAATTTAATGAGGTATCAAAAGTAAAAGTATGCATTCTGCAGGTTCTTGCATTGCATTTTATCAGTATATCAAATATGTTTTTATGCAAATCTTAATCTGAAAAGTAACTCTGGAGTATATAGTAACATAAACGGAAATAACCACTTCAAAGTACCCCAAAACAGTACTTAGGTATTGTAATTGATAATTAAATATATTTAGTTACTTTCCACCACTGTTTAAAGGATATGACAGCAGGGGAGGGTTCTCGTCATTGTTGGTGCTCTGATAACACCTACTGGTTGTCTATATTATTGTCTGTTGTGTTGCAGTGTGGTTATTGAGTGTATGCATGTGGGCTCACATAATACACTCACACTTTTTTTCCTCTTGTGCTTTTCTTGCTGTGGACACCAGAGAGCAGTAGAAGTCAACATTTTGCTGAACAAATGTTTGCCCCCACAGTATGCATGATGATGGATGATTCAGTGATTAAAAATAGACAATAATGTTCAGAAAGATTGGAGGGACATTGTGGACAACTGAAATAACTGAAATCTTTCCAGCTAATTCTGACCACTTCTGACTAATACTCAATTAGTCAGTGAAGTTGATAAAAGAACAGGTATGAAAAAAAGGAAGTCTGAAATAGTAAGCAATAGTTAGTCTGTTAGTTACTGGTTACTTAGTTAGTATGTATGGACATCCCATATCAGTGCTGAAACATTTGTTATACATTAATCTGTTCCGAGGTGGAAAAACAAAATCTGCCACAACAAAAGTTCCCCTGCTACAACATCACAGCTCACACTTTTTCTTTACATCTAACCAGAAGAAATTGAGGATATTTTACCAGAAAAATAGTAAATAATAACGCATGACATCAACTTATCTAATCTAAATCACAAAAAAATAGAATATTCAGCCCAATGTTTTGGTTTTCTGCCCTGACACAGGCTGTACACCATCACACAACAGGCAAGCAAAGTTAGTGACTAAGTGGAGGAGTATGGTGAAGTATGTAGCAACCAAAGAGCCAGCAGTTATTGAGGACCAATACCTTTCAGGATGCTGCAAAAGTTCAACAATGCCACAAAATAAAGCCCCAAATACAACAACAGAATCAAATCAACACCTCTCTGACATTATGTTAATAATAAGGATCATAAAGGTAAGATTTATTTCCATGCAACTGCTATTGGATTATACTGCCAACTCAGTGGATGTTTGGGTGACTCTGCAAATAAGCGTCCCTGTTCTCCTGCCTCCACTGCCAAGTCTAGCTGACCAGACCTTTCCATGACCCTGCTCAGTGGTGACAGCTGCACCCAGTCTCTCCTGAACAGCACACCATCCCAGAACGGGCCAAACAACGGCTCCTTCAAGACAGGGTCCCTCAAGACAAACAGGCAGTCAGACCGGGCCTCGAGCAGGACCTGACTCAGAACCAGCCACCCAGGTGTGCCCTGCTTGCCCCGACACAACTGCTCTTCTATTTACCACTTGTTTACCTCACTTTACCTCATTTCCCTGCTCTATATTTGTAGTCATGCTGAGCAGTTGTGGGATTTTCCTGTTGAGAGGTAAATTTCTGAAACATCAGAAAAGCGGCCACTTTGACTCTGTGGATGTGAGAATTAATAGACAATACAAAGTAAGATTTCACGAGAGGTTAGAGGTGCACCTGTCAACCAAAAATAGGCAAATGGTCAACGGGCAGGACGCTCGTGTTTGCTCTTTCCCGAGTACAGATGTGTACGTGTGTCTTTGCGGCATGTGCGGCCACTTCCTCTGCCCAGACAGGGTCATTGTCAGGGCACGGTCATTATGAAGTACTGCAAGCACTAAAAAAACTAAACCTGACTTTAATGTTGATTCTTATCTAGTTAAAAACTTTTATTATTCTCATCTCGTACGCCCCTAGACTACTACTGCATTTATCATCACCTATAAAGTACACTAATTAAAGTCTCACACACAGAGATAAGAACACAAACGCGTACACTCATAAACTAGTTTGCTGAAGAATGCGACTTCGTTCGTGGTGCCCTTGAAATGCCCTCAGCACTGCTTCAAAGTCTACACGGTTATTTAACTTTGAAAAAGGGACCAAAAGCATTTGCAATATGGAGATCTACAAAAAAAAAGGAAGGACAAAGCTTAAAAATAAAAGAGCTGTTGAAAATGCATATTGTCTAATAACTAATTCAGTACATATTACAGAAAGATAAGCAGAAGAAGCAGAAGGAATTAAAACCTATAAGATGGAATGCCATTGCAGTTTGCAAGACATTCATGGTCCCCAGAGGATTAATTCACCCGATTTTGGTTATTCCACCTTTTCCTCTTGCGCCACCATGACATTGACATTTGTAGTTATAAAATATCCTAATAACTATTGGATGGATTGCCGTCACATTTGGCACACACATATCCCTCATGAAGAAGTGTTATAAATTTTGTCATCCCCTGAATTCACCTATAAATTTCAATTTGGATATTGACTAAATTTGCACAGAAGTAATGACTAATATTTTGTGTTTATTATTATTGGTCTCTGTAAGGTTTCAATTTGAAGCATATTTAGCCTTTATTATAGTGAAAGTGGGGAGACAGACAGGAAACAAGGGGAGAGATACAACAACATCCTGTGTGGACTCAAACTGTCATATAAGTGATTGCGTACTTTTTAATAGGAAATTATTCTCTCTCTCTCCCTCCTTTCCTTCATATTCTACTTTGTTATCATCACTCTCTCCTTCTATGAAGCCCTCTGCCATATTTGTTGTCGCTGCCAGTCTCTGTATGTATGTATATGTGTGTGTGCGCTTGTGTGTGTACAGGCACATGGAGTTTGTCAGTGGGTAAACATCGCCTCCGGCCAAGAAAAGCTGTGGTGGTAGTGATGTTGTGCATGGTAATTGGACGGAAGACAGGCCTCATGCCCAATGTGAGGCGGCTGGATTAACTCGGTGTGTGTAAATCCAACAAGCCAAGTGGACTGGCACCGTCTCATCTAAACACTGTTTTCAATTCACGTCTTGCAAAGCAGCTCTTAAAATATGAGCATTTGTTTGTTGTTGTAAAGGTGTCAAGCTCAAAGTGTTGAGCACCTACAGCTTTAACACATAAATCACATGATAATTACATCTAAAAATATATTTTAATCTACTATAATGGTTTTGAAGGAAAAAGTTATGTATTTACAACTAGAACTTATTTATTTTATTCATTATCAGTTGTTGAATTCTTATTAGATTAAATTCTTATTGTATTTATAAAGTTGGTAAAAAGTCAAGTTTAATCAAGTTCATTTGTCCAATATCACACATGTCTCAGTGGGCTGGACAGTCCCACAACATCAGTGGATCCCAACTCAACCCAAGCTCTTTGAAAAAGGCAAATAAAAAGTAGCCATTGGTGATATTTGTGTTTCATTTTAGACAAACAGATTTAATGCTCTGTGTGGTTTGAAAAAGCAAGGGTCAAAACTGACTAGAAAAACACAAAGGAAAAGTACAAGGCTGCTCTTATTTCCTTCCAAAAATCTGACTTTTCATCAAGTGCAAATAAGGAGGACAATTTTTTTTTTTTTTTTTACAATATCGTCACATGAAATGATCTAGCAAACAGATGTGTGTCTTCTTCCTGCAGACGTTTAACAGAGCCAAGTTCAGTCTGGTTGGGTTGAGGATGCCAGTGTGCGAGTGAGGCACGTATGAAATGATGCTTCCACAAAGTGACGGGCTCAGTCTGATTTAGGAGGCTCAACCTGAGATCTTGATTACGGGGGAGGTTCAGAATATTTCCTCCTGTTGGAGTAACACGAGTTGTTACCTGGAAACCAAACACAGCCGGTCGCACACGCTCAGGATACATCTGAGAAAGAAGAAAACCAGAGGAAAGAGGAGTCTTGATTGGGCTTTCTCTCTCTCTCTCTCTCTTTTTCTCACCCACCCTGTGTTTCAGACCATAAAAGGCAGGGATGTGGTGTGATGGATGGCAGCGGAGCCTCCGACTGAACAGGGAGCTGCGGTGCCACTCGACAGGGTCCCTGCAGTTTCTCCATTCAGCTCCATTCACAGATGACAGCACGGGGGGAACCACCTCTCCTACTGAGGAAAAACACCACATCCTGCCTGCCAGCCCACCTCCCCACTCCCCTCCCTTGTCCTCAGATCCAGACCTAGTAACGCCGCTGTATTTTTATGGTGTTCGACAAACTGCTCCTTAGCAACCAGACCGAAGGCACCGGGAGGCCCAGTGCATCTAAAATCAGCCCCATTCTTCATGGGAGAGATAAACCTCACTCATGATGTGTGTGTACTTTTTCCTCTCACGAAAGCCAGGCATGAAGCTTACCAACCGCACTGTCACACATATTAAATATAGAAGTAAGTTAGTGGTTTAAACGCTAAAGCAAGATGAAGATGACGTGAAACTATAGTATGCTATAGTCTAAAATAGAAAATACTGTAATTCAGGAAGCTCCTACTATATGAGTTGAGACCTTTTTAGAGAGCCATCTTTAGGCTAATAAAATCCCTTTAGAACCTTAATGAATAGAGATTTAGTTTAAATTTCATTTTACCATGTCGTAACAGGAATTTTGATTGCAGACTTTTCACCTCGCAGACATTTCTTACTCAAGAGCCACAATGTTTTAAATCCCAGTTCCAGCATTAGAGGAATAAGAAGTCAGCCACAGTACAGAATAAAGTCTGATTAGTTGTGATATACGGACTGCATTTTATACAGCACTTTACACATAAAAGGAAATGTGCAGTCTTATAGATCCCTCCTCGATCCGTCTTTATATTTCTGTATAGAATCAACACCTCTTCACTTCAATAAATCTGACTGGGCACGAGTGTATGAGCTGAGTGCTGCTCTGTTGACAGCCTGTGTTTCACTGAGTGGAAAAGCTTGTGCTGAACACACAGCCGAGGGCATGCACACATCCGCACACACGCATTCGCAAATGTTGATGGAGCCGAGGCTGTTTCACAACCCTGTGGGATTCCAGGAAAAGTTAACAGCGGTCCCCTCTCCCTCCAGCTCTTCTTCTATCCTCTCCCTCCGTGCCCACATCAGCCCGTCTTTCCCTCTCGAAGCGACACCTCACCATCATCATGAATATCGACTGTTTCCTCTCTTTTCCATATGGTGTATGTCATATTTGATCCATTCTGATGTTTACGTTACAAGAATATTCTGCCTCCAAAAAAGGAGCCTCGCAGTGTGACCACAATCAAAAGGCCTACATCAACACTCCTTCTGTGCCTCCTGGCTGTGAGAATTTCTTCTACGAGATGGTGTTGATTTAACATTTTACTGATGCCATGTTACACAAAAGGTGATGACAGCCCTCTGAGGAACTATGAAGCTCTTGCTGCTGCGCCATGTGTCTCGATTGCAGTCTGCGGACGCGCCTCCCCCGGCGTGAGAGCATGGGCGGCAGGCTCATCTGCCGCCAGGCGTGGTGGGACAACTTCCATATCCTCCTCTGTCGCCTGTGATCTCCTCTCTCACCCCACCAGCATGGCTGTGGCTTAGTACCACCACACCACACAATTATGACCATCCCAGGGTGAGTTTGTAATGCTCTCTCACGCCTGCTGCTTTCAGATTTTATCGGATGTCAAGTTTGTCCTGTGTTCGTGCTATGTGCTATTAAAACAAAATAGAGGGAATGAATGGAGTGGATTAAGGCTGGATTATTTCAATAACAAGGTTCAGACACTAAACATTGTGTTTGGCAGAACTTCAGCTCTTATCCCACAATGCATTATTGCATGATTGTGATTTATCTTGTGTATATACTCCTACTTATACACTTGGAGCACGATGAGGTTCATAGAAGAGCATCACATCCTTTCCCAGTTCCTGTCTATTGGGGGCTCAGCACTGACATCACCTACAACCATACAGACCTCTCTCCCCCTCCCTCACTATTGTCTTACCTCCCCTCCTTCAAGGCAGGATTGAAAAACCTTTTTCTCTTTGGCTTTGGGTTTTTGATTTCCCTAAATCTGTCGAGGAGGAATTTTAATTTGTAGCCTGGCTCGACAGTGTGACGGGGAGCAGGGAGGGAGAAACAGGTGCAGCGGGGTAGAGTTCCCTCCTCCCAGCTATGTAAATAGACATGATTGACTGTGCCATGTTTATTTTATCAGACACATATTTTAGAGTAAATTTTGCCCTGTACATCCCTAAAGCATGCAGTTTTAGTCTTCTTACTTCTTTCCTCACTTGCTACCTGTGATAACCTTAGAGACAGTAGATATAACAATTAATCATTTGTGTGATTTAGAAAATGAGGAGTCCATGATGACATTTTCAGGTCTCTTTCAGGTCTCCCAGGCCTGAGTCATGATTATAGTCATGAGTATTGACTGCTTCATCTGCTGTATTTGCTACCAAAAAAAATCCTAAAACATGTGCAATACTTACTCACAAATTCATGGGTTGCATCCATTAGTGCAGGTGAAAGATGAAGAATATGTGAGTAATGGCAGGAAAAAGGCCGTGGGTGGACTTCAGCATGGGGCTCTGGATGGCGGCAATGAAGCTGTAGCAGGTGGCAGACATCCATCCACTCCACTTGACAGTTTGTTTCCTGGTCCTTTCTGTCTGACAAAAACAAATGTCGGGTCACATTAATTGGCAATAACATGGTGAATGGGCTGAAGGTTTATGACAACCAGTACAATAAAAAAAAAAAGGCCAGGATATACAGATTATGTTTTCTAAGGTTCATTTTTTTCATATAGAACCATAAATATACATATACACACATCTGTATTGTAACCAACTGGATGAAGTGCCACTGTGTTAAGACTGTGTTTGTTGCCATTACTGAGTTTTCCATGCACCACAGACCTCAGTGAGGGCAAAACTTATTATGTCTTTGGTCTTGAAGTTACTATTTTAAGTTCATTTGCTTTCATTTGTTCATGTTCGTTGAGAACCTGGAAAACTCTTTGCACCACAAACATCTGCACAAATTTCCATGGCAATCTATCTAAGAGTTGTTGCCATCCCTATCATGGCTAAAACATGCTTAAATGATTAATCGGTCATCAGTAATGTTGCAGATAATATTATGTCCATAAACAAAGTCCACTATTTCAGCTCTATAATGACATAATAAGTTGTGCCCTCACTGGCCCTCACTGAGGTCTGTGGTATATGGTCCCCACTGTGCAGCTCATCCACCAGCCCCCCCCCCCTCCTTACAATGAAAAGTTTCCCTGGATTTGTCTGCTGGCCTCCTCAGTGAGTCCTCATGAGTGATGGTTTTATTAAGCTTCTACTTTGGCACATGGACATAGGGGAGGAATGGCAATATGGAGAGAGGGAGAGAGAGAGAGAGGTAAGGAGTGAAAAAGAGAGAGAGAGGGAGAGATCCCAATTTTCCTCATGAACTGCCTGAATATGACACATTATTAAGGGCCATTAAAAGAGGTAAATCAACCAAAGTCAAAACACACTTTCAGGGCAAGAGAGCAAGTGTTAATATTAGCAGCGCAGCTAAGCAAAGTATTTAAGGAGCCCATTCATACCCTGACCTTTTCTCCTACTTCTCTCTTGTCATCCCCTCCCCTCCTGTCGTTAACACAAAAAAACAACTCCAAAATTATTCAGAGTGGGAAAACATAAATGTAGGCATATGGAACTTTACAGCTGAATGGAGCACACAGAAGACAAAGTGTTGGCTTCTGAGCTCTCAGAGAAATCCTTGTTTTATAGGCAGGACTGTGTTTGTATTCATTTGGGTTTATTTAAAACTTTCCAATCTGCCTGGTAAATGTTTTAGGAAAAAATAAATCTGGCAGTGAAGCTGCTAACTATTGAAGGTGGGAGTGGTGCAAAGGCCACGGAGGACCCGGCGTGAATGCTGTCTCTCTCTTTCGCACACAATATTGACAGACAAATGGAAAGACAGGCACATACAGTACATAGAGCACACTAGCTTATACTTGTGTGTTTCCTTACACTGGTGCAGAGATGATAATGAAGCATTTGACTGAAGTCTGGTATTGTGTGTGCAAATGTTACTTGGTGTGTGTTTGTGTGTATAATATGCTGAATCAGACAATACTAACTTTCTTATACTTACTCAGAGATAAGGAGGGAGATGGAGTTGTAGGAAATAAATGGACATTCTTTCATCAGAGAGGCAGAAAGTGGCTTAACTTCAGTCTCAGACTTTAGTCTCAGGATTAAAAAGAATGTTCAAGAAATAATCCCCTTTGACCTACAGATGGCGCAAGATAACCAGCCATAAAGTGATGTCTCCACTTTAGGCCATTTGATTGTGTATGAAGTGTAACTGAGACTGGATGTGTGATTCCTGCGTTTGTCTATCTGCATGCGTGTGAGGAAGTGAGTGAGGCGTCTGTGAAGGAAGTTGACTCACAGAGAGAGAGACATTGACCCTGCTGCCGTAACAGCCTTTCTTACACTCATGCGCAAACGTATTGATCTCGAGCACACACGTCTATTGTGTGGCAGGAAAAAAATTAACCTTCTCTTACTAGTGAGGAAAAAGATGACCTGAAAAGTAGACCTGATGATGAGTCAGTCAATCTGTTAGTCCATCGATTCATTCACAAGTATTATGATGACTGATTTATCACTAGTCCTAAAACAGAAATGCCACAAATATTATAGTTCTAGCTCCGGAAATATGTTTATGTGCTTGTTTTCTGAATGTTTTTGGGCTGTATTTGAAGACGACAATCCGGTGCACAGTTCATCAAGAAACTAAGCAGAATAATTGACAATGAAACTAATCTGTCGTTGCCATCCGACTGACAAGGCGATCAGAAAGTGCTTACTTGTACAGTGTTTCCATTATTTTGTCTACCCCCTGATTTTAATATACACTTTGATTGTGCAGTAGACTAGACTGCACACATCTCTCCGCTCTGTACATACAGCCTTTAGTGACTGCCAAATGATTCGTATCTACCCTGTGTAAACATATAAAAGCTATATCTGACTGTGGGAGCTCCTCTCTGAGCATACAGCAGCAGTGTTAGTGGAGGTCAGACCGGCTTCACTGGGATCCTCCTCCCGGTTCCTCCACAAACAGAAGGAAACCTCGAGGAAGAGCAACTGATTGATTCAGTTTCCACGCATCCCTTTGCTCGAGGGAGTCGGGGGAAATTGGGAGCTGACTGGAAAACTAAACATGACAGCGCCAGAGGAAGATATGGCAAAGTTGAAAGGCTGCAGGGTTGAGGGTGAGGTGGCAAGCATTCACTCCTCAATGGCTGTCCCAAATTGCATCACTTAGCATCCTAAGTATTTGCTGTACCAGTGCAGTGCCTATTATTGTGTGTGTGAGCTGCCTCCTTGTACCTATGCAGCAGCCTGCCTGCGTCCCCCAGGCCCTGCTATCTTTAAAACAGGATGGATATTGGCTAACATGTGAGGCATGAGGAGACAGGTGAGCATGCCACACATGCTGACCTGTACAATGTCAAACTTTTTGGCAGGGAGACGTGCCAACATTTTTCTCCCTTCTATCATTTTTCACTTCCGTGAAAGTTTCCATGTGCATTGTGATGGGAAACTGTATTCTCCAGCACATCGTTGAGGTCATCGATACACCAAAATGGGAATTTAGACCTATAAATCTTTTTTTGGCCATGTTATTTCACATTTATTTTCTACTATGCTAACTCCCCCTTTTTCCCCATGGTCCTTTTCTCTCTCTTATTGGCCCGGGTTTGAAGGCAAAATCCTTTTCTGGCATATTTGCTTCTATAAGATAGCTGACAGTCTGGAAACACTGGACTGCAAGAGAGGGATGACATGCTATAACGGGTCGATTTTATGTCTTTAGCTGCTGGCCTGTCACGATGTCCCGAAGGCAAAACTCTTAGCATGCCTCCCACCCAGGGCAGCCGAAGCCACGAGCTCTCGTCAGGTGTGTTTGTAGGTGGGATGCACCTGAGTCATAAAGCTTTGCTCTGTAACTACCAGCCCTTCAGCTGATGGCCCATTAGATCGGCTAGCTGACCCAACTGCACTGCCCAAGGGATCAGAAATAACAGGGCTGAAAGGAGCAATTGTAGACGAAAGAGAAAGAGGGTGGGCAGATACAGCAGGGCATGCATCAAAGTATTTATTTAGTGTACCCTACCCCACCCCCCAGTGCCACCACCACATGGCCTCAGGGGGCTTCACACCTCATTTGATAAGAGGGGAATTTTCCATGTATTAAAAGTAAAACAAATGAGTAGTTTCCTCGTATATCATGAGGGTGCTGCAGCTCTTGTAACTCAAACATGATCATGTGCCTGCTGGACAGATAACATCACATGATAACAACACATGAAAAGCTGGCCATCTTGCTCTCCTGTAAAGGGGGTTAAATGCCAACACTAGATGAGCCCCGTGGCTTCACGCCAAAATCCCAAGCCTATTGAAGTTTATTCAAGCTTTAATAAAACCCTGCCAACAAATATTTCTTTGAGGAAAAAAAAAATGGAGAAGAAAACAGGGGAAAGACACAGACACGAGGGCTTGCCAGGGGAGAAGCACTATGCACACAGAAGCGTATTGCAGCCAGTACGAGAAGCATCAAAAGGCCTCAATGTTGGACCGTTCCCAAGAGCAAAATGCACAGAGATATGTTTCTTCTTGTAGTTTGTTACGCAAGTGCCTGAAGTTGTGCCTGTATGAAATTTGTCAAAGTTCAAAGAGGTCAGTTTTGTAAAGAACGAACGCATCTACAGTGTAAGTCTCATTGACTGTGAAAAAGCATTTGTGTGCTGACTTGAAGCAACTTTGCAGATACAGTTTTTAGGGGAACAAGTGCACCAATAAGCTGGAGCGGGGTTTAGTGTTCTCTCTGCCTGTTGATGTTCTCTTCTGTGCCTCATCTTTCATGTCAGACTGCCACTGGCGTCCTGCAGGGGTCGAGTGTTGGGTCACGTCAGTGTGGTGCCAAGTGTCCTGGTGTCTCCATTGCTGTAAAGCCACACTAACACACACACATATGTACCAGGAACTTACATGCGCCAACAGGCAGGCACATGCACAAATGCCAGTGGGACATACACACACACACGTATGTGACATGCATACTGCACATGCATGCACAAATGTATGCATGCTCGCACAGACTGTAGACTCTACCATGACTCTAGTCTCTTTGCCACCTGATCAATCATCCCAACTGCCATTAGATCTACAGGAGAGGAATTCCTTCCTAACAACTGGAGAAGGGGGTAGTGTGTGTGTGCATGTGCGTGTGTGTGTGGAGGAAGAGGTGGGGGGGGGGATTGAGACATGAGAGGAAAAATGTCATATCTTAAGTCTGATAAATTTGAAAAAGGGATATATTTCCAGTCTAAGCAAACAAGAGAATTTAGCATGACTGAGAATGACCAGCAGAAAAAAAACAATTTCTTCCATTTATTTTTCTGCAGTGAAGAAGAAGATTTTTTTTCAGTTCTCTCATTCCTTTGTCCTTCTCACGTCTCTCAGACTCTGTGAAACATAGCTGGCAAATGTAAAGAGAGAGAGAGAGAGAGAGAAAAAAAAAACTGTTGAAAAGCAAAAGAGAGAGTAGAAAAAAGCCGCCTCTAGCTCGGGCCGTGTCGATGCATGTTTTGCATCACACTCGTGTAAAAGTAGTAGAGGAGGAGTGAAGAGTAAAGCCTCTGTGGATAAGGTACTTTATCTTCCCTGCTGTCTATATCTTTCACCCCGACCCTCCTTCTCCTCGCCTCTGTGCTCTTTGATTTTTCTCTTTCTTCTGTTTGCTGAAAGAGCTGACTGTACTGCTCTCGCTGAGCGCTCCAAGTGAGTGTGTGTGAGTGTGTGTGTGTGCTGTGTATTGTTCCCTTCTTCTTCAATATGATGAGAAAAGCTTGAAATAACAATGTCTGGAGGCGGAGTGAGACCCCTCTGTTCTCCGTTTCATCTCTTCCCTCTCTCTCTGTTCTCGCTTCTCCAGATGACAGTGATGCTCCCCGCAGATCTCCTGCAGGTGTGGGCCTTTTGACCCCCTCTGGGACAAGCTGCACACTCATCCCAGTGTGCACACACCCACACACTAAGCTGTGAGTGTAAATGTGTGCACTGATATGCACATGCTAAAACATTCACACAAAGGCTCAAGCACGTGCATATGCTTCACAAATGAGATAGGGAACCATCTGCCAAATAAAGCATGCAGTGTTTTCCAGCCTCTTACTCGAAACCTGAAAACACCATTGTTAACCATCAGGTGGCAAATTAAGCAGCCATCCATAACAGCAACATGAAAACACACACAGGCAGGCAAACATGCACAACCTCCCTGGTTTAGGGAGAGGACAAACGTGTGCACGTCATGCTGCTATGCGGACAGGATTATCACAGGATCTGACCTGCTGACCTTGAGGAGGTCATGTGTGAGGCGCAGGCTGCAGCCACCGGCCCCACCAACACCAGAATGTCTGACGTCTCAGGAATCCGTGCAGCGCCGCTCTGCCTGACCACGCAGCACAACGCAGCAGTTGGGCCCTCTGTAAGCTGAGCAGGGGCCCAGGGGACAAGAGCGATAGCGAGACTCTCCAGTGGCTTCTGTCTTCTGTCTTCTCATTTGTAATTTTCTAATCCCTGTATAACACTGCGGCACGCTTTTGAATGTAAATCCTGCTCATAAGTGAATGCATAGTTATGACTGAACCCGATCTTAAATCTTGATTAATATCTTTACCTCGAGCGTTATTTAGAACTTTTTTTTCACATGTTCATAACTTCATGATCTACTGTACAATACATCAAAGCTATTAAAGATGGCTGGAGGGGCAGAGCTTGCACACAGCAGGCCGGGTGGCAGGAACAACATAAGCGTGATTTATTACAGAGAAGAAAAAAAAAATCTGCCAGAAAACATGGACAGCAGCTTCAGTACCATGCCGAGCTATTTAGATCCTTCGATGAACAGCTCTACATGTGCCTCTCCTTATGTCCTGTCATGTTCCACATAATTCGGGTGCAAGTGTAATGCGTGTAGCACATGTGTGCAATGCATAGCAGCCATATGGGAGATCTTATATGCAGTTCAGAGGAATTAAGAAAAGTTAAACAGCAGAGAAGTGATGGATTCATTCATGTCAAACCCTGCTCAAACATTTACCTGTGACACGCCTGGCTTGAATATCTGTCTCAGACTGATCTCTGTCTTCTAGCAGGGGTTTGTTTGAGAGATCTCAGGCTTTTTGCGTGTGATAGATTACATTTGCAATAACCTACTGGGTCGACTGTTTGCGTCGCTCTGCATATGCTACACACCCACAGTTTCTACAGGTGGCGGTGCTTGGCTTCTCAATTAGCAGCTCATGCTCACAGAAAATATCAAAGAATAGGAGATTGATTTGTGGTTGACTCTTGAGTCAGTGTTTGTATTGTCAGGTGAACTCACAAGTAAAGTTGGCTGCAATTAAAAGCTTCTTGAAGGCTCTGCAGTGGTTACACTTGGCTCACCCAGGCTCGTTGTCTCTCCCCCCGGACAACATACCACTCGTTATCCCTCCACCGGCTCACCATCAACACCACAAAAATCTCCACTGTGTGTGTGTGGGTGCGTGCATGGGTACGTGCTTATGTGCGGCTATGTGTGCGAGTAAGCACGTGTTTGTGTGTACATGCACATAATTGTGTGTATATATCGAACTGTGTTTTTGCAGGAGCTCGCACCAGCCGCAATCACTTTTGATGGATATCTACTCTGGCTTTGGAGAGCTGTACGTTTTCCAGTGGGTGACTCATGGGGCTTCTGACGGATGTCTGTACCAATTTACTGCTACTGCCACTGCTGCTCTTGTTCCCCACCCCAAGTGTGTGTGTGTGAGTCTATGAATAAGTGTCCTGTGCATTGGCTGGTTGTGGTTGTAGTTTCCAACTTCTGCTTATGGACTTTCCACTCTTCTCTTGAACAGCAGAGGAGGAGAGTAAAGGGAGAGCGGGGCAAACAGAGTTCTTTAATGACACTGTATATTTACACACACACACACACACACGAAAACTGAAACACACACACAACATGACTCAGTCAGCTTCTCCAGGTGACTCACTCCCTACTGTTGTTAGACTCAGACATGATTATCACCTAAAATATTAATCTAATCAAAGATACAGCATGTCATCCTGTTACACACCCTGTGGTACAGATAAGTTCATGCCATTGTTTTGTAAAGGTGACACACTTCAATCTGAGCAGGCTGATGTGCGGCGATAAAATGACATGTGCAGTTGAACCTGGAGACAAAGCTGTGACTCTGCAGGTCGTCCAGTTCAGGTGTCATGTGAAACCTGAACTTTTGAACTTGCAGAGCCCTGGAGTGATAGATTCTTTACCTGCAATGCCTTACCTGGAAACGCTTCCTTGGATTGCTTCATTCATTTATTAGCTTGACAAACACAGCACCTCACAAGCTTTTTCAACTCTTTGATATCCCCAGCCAAGACTTCAAAGGACCAGACCTTTACCAATAATATGTGTTATATATTTCCAAGACAAACATGAAGATGAAGTGTGAACTGTCATATTGCGTGTGGTATACAGGAAATGAGTCAACTTATCATAGTGATAATGCGATATGAATGAATCCCATCCTGCCAAAGTTAACACGGGATAAGCAGGATTCATCTGTGAAAAATGACAGCTGCCTCTCTTCTGCCTGCGCTAAATCCTGGCCGGTTGCAGCGATGCGGATGTGTGATGGTAGGGTATGACCTCTATAATTGTGACTCCTATTCAGGGTGACTTGCACCCCACAGGGCATGTGGAAAGATTGAGAGACTCAAGTAATACAAATAATAGAAATCATGATTTGATTTAAAAAATATGCCCACATATTGAGTCATCTGTAACAGCTGAAAACTACATAATATTGTGATTAAGAGTGTGTGACTAGTTAACAAGCAAGCAGAGACGTCTAAACACTTTAATGAGTAATGGATGAACGGATGAAAGACTTAGCTAAAAGTAGGCCAATGGTTAAAACTGTATGTAAACGTAATGGATGAAACTTTGATGGAGAAATGGAGAAAAAGCTAAAAGTAATTTGTGCTTAACTTAAACCAAGCTTAAGCGGAGAAGCAGCACTCATGATGGCTCTTATGGTCATTGGTTGCACACACACACACACACACGGAAACTGAAGGGGAAATCCCCGTCACTGCAGGTAAAACAGTATTTCTTTAGAAACTACGGGAACTATTACACTCTAAAGGGATCACATATCTTTGAGCTGAAGTAGTTCTTTGGCTAAAGGGACTTATTTCAACCTTAATTACTTTGGTAGGCCCCAGTCTAATCTAATCCCATCCAGCCTGGCTGAGGAAGGAGTGAATAACCTCATCTAGTCAAGTGAAAAAAAAAAGAAAAAGAAGATGTAGTTCAGATCCCAAAGACGACATGGCTGTAATGCATCAACCATATTTACGAAGTGCGTGACTAATCGCTGACTGCTTCAAACAATCAGAAACTCCTGCTCGAGCCTGTTGGCCTGCCAAGGAGAACATCCCACCTGGGAATCATTCAGACATCATGGAAATACAGCTCATCCTTTTAAACACAGCACATTTTTTTAAATCCACCTTTACATCTGTCCTCCACTATTAAATAGCATAAAGAGAATGAGTAAAATCTTTTGCCTTTGACATGACCTGACCACCCAGTTGGCTCTCTCAGCTTTCCCAGTTCATCCTCTCCAGAAAAGAGATGCCAAATGTCAGTTGGCTGTTACCGCTGACCCAGACGCGAGGCCTTTTTTATCAAAGATCAACCCTGGGTGGAAGGACTTACTTCTATTCACTCCCATCCTCATCTGTAAGCAGAGGAGCCTAACACACCACTGTGACTCCTGTCTTCATCGCAGGCTATTCTGGGCTGAGGTTACCCAGGACACCATGTGGCTTCGCCCAAATTTAGCTGCCCACAGTATGCCGGAGTTAAATCATCTGTGTGTGTTATGCAAATAATAAATATTCATTAATGGTTCTTCCACAGTTCCTCAGATTCTTCCTGATTTTGTGTCAGCTCTGTAATCTCTAAAAGGATTTTACCCTTCTGGACTTCTAGAAATAATCCTAAACTAATATTGACACATGCTAAAGAAGTGCGCCTGCGGTGGTAGAGTTGGACCAGAGGGCTGTGAAGAGGGTCGTGGAGCCAAGGCCAAACCGCGGGGCTACACAGAGAGGAGAGGGCGGCCAGCGGAACAACGGCGCATCAAAGACACCACGTTGAACCACCGGCCTTGTCTCCACTTCTCTACGCCTCTCACACTCATACCCTATTTTCAGCAAGACCAACATGAGGGCAAACAGCAAAAGCCTCCATTATTGTTGTTATCATTTCCAAACAGCAATTTTCCCGGCCAAAAAAAATTTAGGGACTCTAGGTATATGATGTGCATGCATGGACATGCATGGGCACTCACGTGTGTGTTTTGTCAAGCAGCACATACCTTTTCATAGATCTTCATGTGTTTACCCATGCTGGTTTAGCTCACGGAGAGTCATACTCTGTCAGATTTACTGTAGCCAGTGGGTCCAGAGCCCCCTGGTTGCTCTGCCCAGCGCTGTGGCTCAGCTTAGGATGGACTTGGCTGAGCATGGCCGCTCTGGGCGCCGGTCCCATCCCCACATTGAGGTGATGAAGGAGGACTCTGTCCCCCACACCCCCACCCATGGCCACAGAGGTGAGGAGGCACCCAGGGGACACGCTGGCTGGCGTCTGAGGCCACATTCACACAGCTGACAAGACCGGGGTTGGCTGCTCTCAAGGTGATGGTGCCAGGCTGTCTTGCCCGCTGCTGCCCACAGCTGCCCCGCTCAGCTGTGAAGTGCTCCACAACCACTACAGTATCGTCGGGTCAGCATTTCCCATCTTTATCATGTTAGGACTGAGGCAAATCCAGGTCCAACCTTTTTGCATGACTGTTGGAAAAACGTTTAAAACAAGATGCCAGAGGTTGCTATGTGGTTCAGATGAGATTTAGTAAATGAAAATATTATCCATGTGATCTGTATGATTGCATATTCAGACATTATTGCAAAAATGGCTTCTGCAGTTGCCGCCTGATAATTCGGTTCAACTCTCTCGCGTTCTGCTGTCACCCGCATCTCATTGAGAGCGAGGGCATCTCTGTTAAGCAGTCTCTCAACTCGCCTCCAATCTCCAATCCAATCATCTGAGTAGGGTCACGCGTTTGTTTTGATAGCAGAGCAGAAAGGTTTCACTGTGCCAGCCTGCCCAGGTGCTGGTGAATAGGGAGCAGCAACAATGGGCCATCAACTGAATGGAGCATCAAAGCCGCCACTGATGATTTGATGATGATTGAGAGTCCCTGCATAAGGGTAGGGCCTCCTGCTTCAGAGAGCTGTTTGTGAACGAAAAGCACCATCATACAGGTTCACCCTGCCTTTGATTTGAGTCTTTCGTTAAGTGCCATAGTGGCGCCGATGTCAGCTGCATCTCACTGATCATTGGGCAGCAGGCACAAAGGGCTGGGTTAACCAGGTGTATTGTCCTGATTTTAATGGCAAACACAGGCAAGAGCTGACTGGGGATTTTGGTTGAATTTTTACTGAAGAACAGAGGAGCTGAAGATAAAAGCAGAAAGAAAATAAAGCTGGGTTTGTTTCCTTTTTTCCCCCCCTTCCCGTCAGTGAACCAAACACTTGTGACCCACATGACTACTGTAGCTTGCCACCTGTTTCGTGGGAAAGCAATGTTCAAGACGAGAGTTCTCAAATCCGATGGGGGATAAAGAGAGAAAAAGAAATAAAGAAGAATGGAAAAGCATTTAGTTCGAGCATGCCGGGCGCATACCGGGGCTCAGCTCACAGATTCCAAAGACAAGCTGATGGAAGTGAGCCAGGTCGCCTCACACGGGAGGGGAGGAGATATGAAAGAGAGGACAGAAGAAGATGGAGTAAAGGAGGAAGAGAGTAGGGAGGGGGAGCGCTGGTTGGAGAGGGGCATTAAAGAGATATTCTCTTTAATCAGGAACCTGCAGGACGCTGATGGACAAGGGACAGTGAGTGATGGAGGGTGATGGGAAGAGGAGAGGCAAGGAGTGACAAAGATAAAGGGCAGTAGCTTGAGGAACAGTACAGCTGGAGTACCTCAAACCCCCCCCCCTACTCCTCACCCCAATAACCCCTGCCTGCCTCCTGTTTGCCCTCATACCCCCACCCCCAGAAAAAATGCCACTGTCTCCTGGCTAACACCACTAAAATGTACTAGTGGAAAGAAAAAGATGAATGCAGCAGTTTGGGAGTGGGGGGTGGGGGTGGGGGGGTTCTGTGAATTGTTGACCTCGGCTCTTCGCTGACAGAGAGGCTTTGAGAGAGGACAGCAGCCGAGCAGGGCCGTGCAAGAATTAATAGTTCAGGGAGATGCAACGAGACAACCATGCCACAAGTGGTTTGTCATGTTCTCTCTACAGTTTCTCTCAGTGCTCCCACCATATCTTTATCCCACACACACACATCACAGCCCCGACTCCAGGATCCCAGACTCCGAGCTCTTAGACCAGACTCGGTGCATGTGTAGAGAACAAGTGAGCCTCTTTGTTCAGTGACACCACCATCCTTCACTCCAGAGGTAACTCACTGACAGACTGTTCAGTCGCAAGAAGAGAGATGGATGAAGACACTTTGTACCTTGAAGAGAGCGGGAGGGGAAATGGACTGATATGACCAAGTGATAGCTGATAGTAGCAGAGGATATGTTAGTATCAGTAAACTGGTAAAAGAACTGAGATAAGGACAATAAGGAGAAGGATAATAAGGAGCAGAAAACACCCAACAGGAATTCGTTAAGTTCAGGCCAGAGCAATAGGAGCCGCATCCTCCGGAGACACAGCGGCATCACAGGCCAGATTACTGTCTCCACTGTCTCTCAGCTGGACCTCTCTGACAACCAATCCCCATCCAGGAGGCTTTGTAACCCAGGCCATGGGAGGGTGGGGCAGGGTCAGGGGTTGGGAGTTACAGGGTTGACAGACAAGAGAGATTGATGCACGTTGACAAAACTTGAGCCCTACTCGGTCTCAGCAAGCAGCCCTGCCTGCTCCCCAGGGGCCGAGAAGGGGGGGGTCGATACAGATACAACCCCCCATCCCCTTCTCATCCCCCGAGACACACATTTTGACTGCCCCCCAACTCACATACACCTAAACGCTATCCCACGTTCCTGTCCCATCTTGTTTGATCATGTCCTAAAGTGTAAGAGGAAGCAGCGAAAGGCCTCAGTAAACGGAGAGCTCTGACATATATTTTGTTACATCCAGCCGTGAATTCCTGCGGGGGTGCACGCAGCATTGCTGTATGTGTGTCCATCAGCTAGAGGAGAGCACAGTGTTACAGACAGTAAAATGGGTGGAGGTACTGTAGAGGTAAAGTAATGCAGCATAAATTGTCACAGATAGAGTTTCAAGGCGGGGGG
This sequence comes from Centropyge bicolor, assembly GCA_037975185.1. Taxonomy (NCBI): domain Eukaryota; kingdom Metazoa; phylum Chordata; class Actinopteri; family Pomacanthidae; genus Centropyge; species Centropyge bicolor. The sequence continues at coordinate 956,056 of JBBMOC010000092.1, read as the reverse complement.
GGGGCTCCTCAGACCAAAACTGGCTGTTAAACCTACAAATGGCTTTTCACAGGTATTGTTGCGCACAGACGACTGGCTCAGCGAAGGAGGAGGGGGTGGTGACAAAAAAGGGAAGGTAGACAGGTTATGCTTTATTGTTTGTTGTGACGTTAGATTGTCGTAGCACTTCCTCTGGTAGAAAAGAGTCAACAAGGAGAGCAGAACCTGTTACATGGACCCCGGCTGTGAGTGCAGATCATTTTCTCTGTCCTTCTCTCTCGTCTCTCGTTACATGAAGTCATTCATGTGGAACGTTAGAGCTCTCTCCGACCCTGTGCTCTCTGCGGGGGGGAAAGTGAGATGCTGGTTATATTCTGTTTGCAGATGTGTCCAAAGTTGTAAAAGTTTCAACCAAACAAAAAAAAAAAAAGTAAGTCCTGACTCACATGTTTGTGCAGAAGCGAAGATCTGAATTGAAGCAAATGAAGAGTCCTCAGGTCTGGATATGTAGTCATGAAGGAAACCTGTGTTATGTAAGACGCACACTTCACTTAGACACTCTGACAGTCTGTGCAAAAAATAATTTACCTCTTGTTTAATTTCCCCATATAGGACATTAATCACTACCATGCTTTAGCAACAAAATTTATCCATCATCAAACATTTTTTCCTCATTATATTCTATCAGCAAATCAGTCCACACCTGTTTCATGAATCAGATCATAAAGTCGTTAATCATTTAGTTAGTTTAGCACTCTTTGCATTTTGTATAAAGATACAGAATGCAGTATAAAAAAGATGAAACAGGTATACTTATGGATTCAATCTGTATGAAAGTGACTGCGATAATGTAGGACAAAATGCATAAACACTGTAACATATAATCACAAGCTAAGCATATAATTGTACATTAATAACATATACAGTGCAAAATTCAATATTCACATGTATTGTCACTAATGAAATTAAGCAGTAGTTGCACCCTTAATAAATAAAAAACGTGCAGTGTAAAATAAGATATAATGTAAAGCAACTTTGATAATTGCATAAGACAAAAATATGATTACAGTTACAGAATAAACATGTCAGTGTGCTTAGAGGTTTGTAAAAGTATTTACTTCACATGTTTATATACATAGATGTAAATGCAAATACAGAAATACATTGATTTGCATTGATAAGAAGCAAATTTATCTCAGTCACCTAGCAGATGTTTTTGGCGGTTTTGAGAGAAGGATTTAATAAGACGAATGAGTTTTTCAGCATTGTCAAGTCTGAACTAGCTGACCTCCCTCCATCTCTGGCTGAGCTTCCCCAATCTGAAGAACAAGGTGAGGATTAGGTGTAAACAGAGAATCACTGGCCGTTTGAAGCCGACCAGGAGGTCATGTTCACGGCCCTGGCCACTTCCACCCTGTTTCCTCCATTGATTGGGAATGTTTATCACATTAGGGAGAGGTCAAGGAGGGAGTCAAGTCAAAGAGGGGCTAGTGTGCTGCCACCCGGCAGTCTGGCTTATGATACTGTCCAGAGCCGGACCACAGACACGAAAACCTGTTGAGAAGGATTTAGTGGATTCCACGTGTATGGAGGGAGAACATGTTTGTGATTAATGGAGGCTGAAGAAACATGGTAGGTTGAGAAGAACAGGCAGATATCTTGAATTTATGTCCACTGGCACACCAAGCTCCTATTTACACCTACCTGTTAACATCGTCAGTCCACCATTAACCACCCAAGTTCAGCTCCTCCTCTGTAATTTGCATGACCAGCCAGGTCTCAGATCATCAGGACACTCGCATGAAGCTTTCATCTCCAGACAGAGGCCTAGTTCAGGGCCTTTCCCTGTGACCCGAGCCTTGCCTTGGCTTAGCCTCGGGCACAAAGACGTCCCTCTCGTGAATGACAGGGCTGGGACCCCCCCTGCCTCCCCATTTGACCCCCTTGTTGGCCTAATTGTGTGTAATGCCAGGGCCATGCCCCACCCAACCCCAGTAGGCCCCCAGGCTGCTGCAGCGAGGCCCACCGGCTACAGAGGCCAATTATTTCCTTATTGTTGACACAGACAACCTGACAGCCTCCCTCCCACATAACTTCTGTCCTCCCATGCACTCCTGTGTCTCTCAGTCTCCCTCTCTTCCCATCTTTTCCTGGACCACCTAGGTGTTTTGCAGGGCCTAATGCACACAGGGGCCAGCAGTTTTTTTTTCATGCTGTGTTGGCAGGATCCTCTCTGTTCTGCTCACGCTCTCTGCATACCAGCAGAGAGAGCCATTAACACTGCCGCCTCGAGGCACGGCCGTGACGGGAGGGTGTGAGGGGGTCAAAGGTCACCTGCTGTAGAGGCAAAGTCATTTGTTTACTTCTTGACCCAGAAGGGTTTCACTGAAGAGTTTATCATCATTTCATTATTATTATTATTATTATTATTATTATTATTATTATAAGCGATCTTGCTTGGTCTCATTTTTTCTCTTCAGAGAGGCACTTTATTGGCCACAGGAGAAGCTAGCTATCAGTATTTTTCCATCACACTTCTTAAGGCAACCAGGGGCAGGACCAGAGAGGTGCTAAATGGTGGCACAGGTCCCTCTGGAATCTGATTCTTCAAACCCTATATGCTTCCACATAGGAGGGCTAGAGGACCTTTCACTTGTCTGAGCCCAGGAACATGTTGTCTCATAATCTGTTCATGGCTGTTGGTTATTTTGAGTTACAAATGGCAGCTATTTTTAGATATTATGTCATATTAGAATATTTGAAGTTGTTTATTTGGCATTAATTTGTTACACTGAATAAATAGTCTAACTATTCTTGACACATTTTTGCTCATTGTACAAATGTGCCCCCCTCCTTTAAAACCTTATTAAGCCCCTGAGGGAGTGAAAAGGCATGTCCTGTTGTGGCAAAACATTATCCTGCGTTATATAAACAGTGCGGAGCCGAAGACAGCAAACTGTAAATTGTCGACCTTTTTGATCTTGAGCCCTGCGTGGATGCCAGCCAAACCTGTGGGGAGAGGACAATGACAAGACTGTGAGTGATTGTATTTGTGTGCAAGAGTTATGATCTGCACCTTTCTGCAAGTTGTCAGGCAGGGCATTGGCGAAGGGACAGAAGTGAAAGAGAACTTGGTGATCACACTTCGATGAGAATGAGGGGGTTTTGCCGAGCACCGGAGGCCCTGGGGGACTGTTTGACTGTGTGTGTGACTGTGTACACAGAAATGTGAGCACACAGCTCTTTGAGTACATATATACCTGTTATAAAGTTCCCTCCCAGGTAAGCAGCAGCGAGGTCCCACCTGTACAGTTACCAGCTATGATCACACCTCAGTCCTCCTCCCTTGCTGTGTCTTCTCTCTCCTGTAAGTTTTTGTGGCTGAGCTGAGCACAGTGCATCCTAACAAAGCTGCCTTTATGTGGACTCCCTCACTGTGGTTTTGACCTGTAACTACCTCTGCTGTCAGACCGAGATGGTGTGTGTGTGCGTTTGTGTGTGTGTGTGTGTTTGGCATGCAGTGTGATATCTCTGACTTGATCTCTCTCTGTTCTCCAGCCTAAAGTGTTCGCTCCACTTCTCAGTGTCCACACAATATCCAGTATGTGACAGTTATTGTTCTACAGGGATACAAGTCCCACCAGGTGTGTACGACGTGTGTGACAGCCTGATGATTTAGCACCGCAGGTCTGTGCTTTTTAACGAGTTAGAGGAGCCTGCGCAGACGGATGGATAAGTTGGACCCAGGGGAGCCATACAGGCTCCTATAGAGAGGTCCCCGGGCCTCCTGACTCCACCCCACAGACAGTGCTGCGACCGGGGTGCCGGTCCGGGCTGGTGTGGGCCTATGGTGTGACGAATGGGACACCTGAGCCAAACTGTAACACCGCCAGCGTGGTGGGTCCCCCTAATCACCCTGGCTACCCAACTTCCAGCATCAGGTTTCAAATTCCAGAGGGTGTGATGGTGGAGCTCCGGCCCAGTGGGGCTGAGGTGTCTGGTTTGCTTTAACAACAAACATTTACTGACACTCCTGCACATACCACTCAGTGCCCGGCAATATTCATACACAAACCCAAAAACAGACAGATGAGCAAATTAACACATGCTCTCACACACGCCAACATGCACACAACGCGTGCACCTCACACCCAGGGCTCCTGTGCCTTGTAACTGTTACTGTGATGAAGTTACAGGGCCAATCACGGCCAACCTGGGTCTCAAACTGGATCAGGATCACACTTTACAAGACTATGTCTCACCCAGCAGATGGTAGACAACTGGAATTTTGTGAAATGTGATCACTTATATGCTAGATGATGCCCTTCCAATAAAGTGAAATATATGGAGAGATTATACCAGCTGTTCCTCTCCGTTCAAAAGTCTGGCCAGGCCACTTTAAAGCTCTCACGCAATAACAAGTTTTAGGAAGCAGTATTATTAGTCCCTTACATATACAGCATTCTCATGATCAAATAAACCTTGGCAGAAAATGAAATGGCCAGTGAATAAACATTTCTCTAAATTTGTCATTGACAGTTAAAGCTGGCCTACTTTGTGGTTTAAAGGAGGGGGGTCGGATATGAGGGGGGCAGAACTTGATGCTTGGCGATACAGTGCTCTGTTGACATGGCAAACTATCAGTTTACCATGTTAATTGAACATCTAATAGCTTGCGTAGAGCAGATGGCCTAAGGTGAAACATGTCCTCCTGCCCCCCCCCCCTCTTTGGGTTTTATTTCTGGATCAGCTGGAGGAGGTGGGGTGAGAAGGGGGCAGAGGACGGTCTCTGTGCCCAGGACTAAAGCCTCCCTGTTTGGGCGCATGAGACCCACTCCTCCCCTCATCTTTGCCGACATCCACCTCGTCCAAATTTAGGTGAGGGGAAAACTATGCAGGGAGATATTTCAGTAAACTGTGTGTCAATAGAGATCTGTGCCAAACCAAACTCCATTTGCACTTGTTTCTCTCCTTAATCGCTCATCTAAACAAGCTTGAGGGTTGGTGGGAAAGGAGGAAGAAGGGCAAGGGGGCGGGAGGTGGAAAGGTGAGGAGGCAAGAAAGGGGGAGTGGACTGGGGTTTGCCAAAATAAATGCATGAATGCCGTCTTTGACTGACTGGCATCTTTGAAGTGAGCTATAATTGCAGGCCTCTTGTCCAGCAGTGGAGCCTGTGGCAAGTTAGGCCCTGGCCAAGCTGAGATGTCTGGCTGCAGCACTGAGGAAACGTCATGGCTTAACAATAAACAAAGTCAAGAGGCCTCAATTCAGCGTGATACAGCGTCATGCTTTAGTGGCAGCGGAGTGGAACCACACAAAAGAAAACCAGTTATTGGTCCATTCATTCGTCGAAATTCTCAGAAATTCAGCTGTGTATAACCTTCCACCGTAGAGTCATTGCACTGATAGGAAACCAGTGTATTTCCACAGTGGGTGCACCACCTAGAAATCCCACCGACTAAGAGATGACGGCATGTATAACGAGTTAAGTACCAAAGCACTATGAGGGCTAAAGAGGATCCTCACAAAGCTCCTTTCACAGCAGCACATATCCAACCATTAGGTAACACTTGAGTCCTCAGCCTTCTAAGAACAGCACTACCTGTGTCTACTGTACTCTGCTGCTCCCTGAGAACCAAACGTATAAGCATGTGTTTATGTGTTCATGCATGTACATGAGTACATATGCATCAGGGGGGTTAGCCGAGGGTCCTGAGGAGAGCCGGACGTGGTGGGATAAAACTCTTTCTGACCACAGTGATGTTTTTCCACTGAGGGGAAGTGCGACAGGGTTACATAGGTGATTAATACACGGCTCCTTGATGTCTTATTTAGAAAATAAACCCACCCAACCCTGTGATTATTAGACTGAACTCCCTGAAGAATACCCTACACAATGCACCTTTCAGTTGCTTTTTTTTTTTAAACAGATTTTTTTTATGCCATGGGTGTGTTGTCTGGTTTTTTTTTTAATGTTCCATTGCAGCACTTGTGAAAAGGGGAAAACCCAGCTTGGTATTGCCTTACAATACCCCTTGGTGTATGCATACGTAACTTTGCACTACTTTTTTTAAAACTGGAAAAGTAAACGAGGAGGGATCAGTTAGGTGTTGCGGGGAGCAGAGCTGTACATGTCGGGACAGGGCTTAAAATGGCTGTCAGGCTTTTCTTGTCCTTTGTTTCATTTTCTCATGATGAAGATCCTCGACAGCTCGGCTCGTGTGATGAGAAGATGGAGAGGCTGATCACCTTGAAGCAGCTATTTGATGTTTTCCTGAATTCAGGCGCCGTGCCAAATGCACATTCCAGGTCCTGCAGATGCTGTGTCCTCGTGGGTCTTTTCACAGCCTGGAGAAATGTTAATCTGTTCCTTTTAAACCTGCTTGAAGAAGTATACAGGAGAAACAATTAAAGGAATATATCATCAGTCAGATTTCTCAGTGCAAACCCTGATTTATAAAACATATCTTCAACAGCAAGGTTTGTCATTCCCCAACTCTCAACTTAATGTAAACTATCTTTGATGGCAATGAATCCTTGCCATGCTCATATATGTCATTGTGGCCATCTCTAAAGTGAATCCAGTCCATTCTCCAACATGCGTCCTATCTCGTCTGTCTGCTGCAGGCAGATTCCCTCCTCGCATGCAAACCCTGCTGCTGAATGGAGGAATCCAGGTCCAGGTGGGGGGCTGAACCTGGCAACCATCCAAAGGCTAACTCCCTCACCACCACCCCACCAGTCACACACACAGCCCCCTTTCCTCAGAGTACACACACCTGCATCTGGATCTGGGCCTCTCTCTCGGCTGCCAGGCTGAACCCCAGGAACCCCGGAGTTGTTCTCCTATTTGATCCAACAAAATCAGAGGTTTTTTTTCTCATATTCAGGTGCCTCACACAAAGAACACACCTGCGCTAATGGTTAAACACCAATGCACAAACATTCATATACGATACGTACATGAATGTACTGTACATTCATGTTGTGAACTCAGACATGGTGGCTTGATTCTGTGAGCTGCCTAAACACTGACATTCAACTTTTTTGAAGTAGTTCATTTATGTAAGTACAGTGCGCATGTGCAGAACCTTTTTCCTATCAAGGGCATCTATTTATGGAAACATATATCACACTAACCTCTAGTGTGGTTAGTGAGGTGTCCTTCAATATCTTGTGGCCATGTCAGTAATCTGCTCTGCACTGGTTCTTTGCACCACTCCTTCACAGATTCTCCTTCCAAATGAGGTTTTAGCTTCTCAGCTTTCAGTTCGCTTAACACAAAATTTGCCTGTGTAAACTTTGTGAGATTGGAGAGCAGCAGTTTCATCGATGACTGAGAGCCAGAAGAATAAAAGCTAGAATTAGGACAGTGGACTAGAGAAGAAAATTATGGGCATTAGAAACCAAGCCATAATCAGATTTCTACTTCTGCAGGCTCATTTGCTCTGATCAGAGACATATAGGAGCAGCCATGTGACAAATCATTTCTGAAGAAATATTGCACATTGTATTTGTATGCACTGTGTAATAACTCATACACACATGGACGCTTGTGCCAGTGAATGGAAACACACACCTGATGTGCTCCAAAAACTAAGCACCCAGTTTTCACGCCTCCCTCCAGGTGAACCACGTTCTGTGGGTGGCGGCAGGGTGAGGTGAAATTTAGGATTACAGAGGCGGTCTGTAAGCAGAACAAAAGGCAGCGAATGCCCCTTTCACCCCCAAACGTTCCCTTATCACAGAACCAGGCTCACCTTCCCACCTCCACCGACCGACTCTGATGGAAAGGCTGAAATTACAGCAGTGGGGGCTCCAAATCTCCCTCCATTCTCCACACATGCCAGACAGAGGGGAGGAAAGAATAACAGGCTTTACTGCCTCTGGCCTGCCCTTCTCTCTGCCCAGGCCCATGGCTCAGCCCTAGCAAAAGATAATCATTAGAGCTCATAAAGACATGGAGGAAAGGAGGAAAATGTAGAGGGAGGAAGAGAAGTGATACTGCTCTGAGCTGAAGGTGGGAGGACAGAAACAAGGAACCATAGGCAGAAAATATGATGCAGGGCAGAAAGTGGGAGTGCGAAAATGAAAACAGGTTGAAAGGTTGAGGGGGAAATCAGGAGAAATTGCACCATAAAAAAGCTATGATAGTTGTGGAAGTGCAGTTTAGAGAAGAAAAAAGGAGGAACACCCAAAACTGATTATGACAGGAACAAAGAAGAGCCAAAGAAGAAGGATGAAGAAAGACAGAGAGGAGAGAGAATGGGACCAATAAAAGTAAAACATGAGGGAGATATGGAGTAGAAACACAGGCTGACTAACATATCAAAAACAGAAAGAAGGAGAAAACGATGACAGAAGACAGACCTGGATCATATCCAAGTCAAATGAAAAACACACTCTTAAGCTGCATGCTGATCCCACACACCTAGTGCGTCTCTCCAGCTCTCTTTCATCTGCAGCTCTGAAGAAACAGCCAGCACACATGAAAATTGTTCAGATAATAAAAGTGTGGAGGGGTAGTTCCCCAAGTCATCCTCAGCCCACAGACAGCGTGCAGACAGATATAGAGCCTGCGAAGATGTCATACCTGGATGGAAAGCGAGTGGAGACAGGATGAGGAGAAAATGAAAAAAGGGGGGGGGGGGGAAAGGACCCATGACAGCTGAACATATTAGGTCAGGAAAGAATCAGAGTTTATTCAAGATTAATGAACACATCAATCTGTCCTCATATTGAAGAAAACATATATATATATATAACTTCTGTTAATTCAGAATATCACTCATAATAATGCATATAAACCTTTAACCACAATCCCTCTCAAACATTGACATGAAATGCTGAGCCTCATCTTTTTTCAAGTGTAGCCAAACCAACCAAATACTTCAACTACTACTACTGCTCGGATAAGTATTTTCCTTTAGCTTTAACATGTCACTCAAAGTACATAAGTTGTCATTAACGAGATGTGCTCAAAGCTTCTGAGGTAAAAAATACTCATAATGCAGGAAAATGCTGTGACACTATTAAACATTATAATAGTGGGTTATTATTACTCTTGCATTAATGTACATATATGCATCAGGTTAAGGTGGAGCTAATTTTATATATTGTTGGGTGATATATTCAGATTTCATAAACTTATCCTATTTTAGTATATAAATCTGTATCTGTAAAGTCGCTGGTAAGTATAAAGTAAAATGGAATTACTCAACTAATGTAAGTGCAATACTTAAGTAAATGTACTTAGTTACATTCCAGAATTGAACATTCTTGATAATTTTACAAAATATTTTTGATGTACTAGGACAACGAGTCCTTTTAGCCTCCCGTGTGCTGTCATCACAAAACAACATCAATCCCATTTTTGCAGTATGATGCACTACCTGCACTCATCTACCGACGGGCTTATGTAACGTCTGCAGCAGCACTTTTGTACTCATGCGATGACAGAGACAGTAACTATGAGTGGAAAGGTGGCTCAAGGCTGTAGCGTGAGTCCAGAGATGTGTTTTGCTGATGTTATCTGGACAGTCGTAAACAATTCTTACTCAGAACAGACCGGCTGAGACACTGGAACATGTTGATTGTAAACTAGAACATACTGCCATCCTAAAAAAAAAAACTGGCAGACATGCATTCTCTATCTGTCATACATCCTCATACTTGCATTTGTTGTTGATTTTGTGGCTATTTCTCTTTTCCGTCTGCCCTCTCACTCTCTCGCTTTCTGTCATCCTTCTCCCCTTTTTCTCAATTTGTTACACACTTATGGATCTTGTCTCTGCCGCGGACGTTATCGCACCTATCACATTCCCTCTTCTTCTCATCTTTCTCCTTTCTCGGCTTGTCTTTCTGTGTTGGTCACAGCTCGCTGCCGCTCCATCACACGCACTCTCGTCATACCTCCGTCACCCGGCATCTTTTTTGGTGAAAAAAGACCGGCCTTTTTCTCCCCATCTCATCCATTCCCAGATGTCAGCTGAGAAACTGAATAGCTTTTTAATTTTGAATGAACTCCTATAAATCTGAAGCCCGGAGTCTCTGCCTAAGCAGGTATGTGTTTGCTTTATGCGTCTGTTTATTTTGATTGCGGGGCTGGTAGGTGCACTGGAAACTGTCAAAACTTTGTCACACGCTGCAGCACATCCACAGCCGTTTCATGGCCGGCTGCGTCCAAAATGGGAACACGCTGAGGAAGCTCTGCCAAGCCTATCCATCAAAACAGACCCCGAAGTTTGGTCCTGTCCCGTATTTCTTGGAGGACTTCCTTTTTCCAGAAGCCATATAGTTCAAGTGAATCCTGACAGTCACAAAACTCACTTTTCTTCTTCCCATGCGTCGACTGTCATCAAAGTTTTTGGACGATCTTTCAAACAAACGCATAAGGGACAACACCTTTCTTCTATTAGCTAAGCCCTCGGCATGCAGTGTTTATGTCTGTTAGCAGACAGCTTAAAAACAACATGTCTGCATATGTCTGCCATCTGAATCCAATCAGTGATACAGACACAATTAATATTTCCTCCTCAGACCTTTTAATGAGTAATTTATGGAAATGTCCTCTTCAACCCTGTGTGTTTGTCTGCGTGTGCAACTCATCTGCACACTGTGTGTACTCGCAATTGATAGGTGTTGACTAATGTCTTGGAGCCGATTAGGATACGTTAGCAGGTTTCTGCTGCAGTAATGACATTCCTCCGTGGGTCTGTTTTCCTCTAGTGTCTTGTAAGTTTTGTTCAGAGGAGGTCAGCACGTTCGCTTCACCATGGGCCTCAGCTTTTCCCCGCTTCATTTCCTTTCAGATGAGACAGATGAGCTTCAAAAGCGAAGGTGCACAGGAGACAGAAAGAGAGCGACTCCTGAATATTGTGTGTATTTGTCATTCAGAAAAAAAAGGAAGAAAAATACTCTGATTTGGGCACATGGAAAACAATGACTGCAGTGTGCTGGATGTATTATATTTATGAGAGTGCAAGTTGAACCAGCATTGGGTTTTGTTACAGAACAGTAGTTCCTGACTGGGACCACATTCAACAATCACAACACATAGAAATGAATGGAGAAAAGGTTTTTTATTAAAGTAGCATGAAGCCAAGCAGCAAAGAACAAGCGAGGGAGGGAGAGGAGATCATGTAATGTGACTGGTAAAGTGATAAAAAGGAGGGAGTGTGGGAGGAAGCAGGGGCATGGGAAGAGAAGAGAGGGGTGCACAGGAGGGTGTGTGTATGGTTGTTCTGCTTGCGGATGTTGTAGATGGTAATTTTATACCTCCTCTGTGTTTTGACATATGAAGACTATTGGAATCGCTTCATACCAACAGAAAGCCAGACGATTATTAGGCCTCTTTTCTAGACGTAAATAAAGGCAGCAAAGGCATCGCTTTCCCATGATGACACTCCGCCTTTGTACCCGATATCCACGGCTATTTATTCAAATTATTACCGCAAATATCTTTATAATTGCCTCACTTACACTTTGTTCCTGTGTTGCGTCCCCCTGTGGTACGAAGGTAAGAAAAACGACTCTGTGGAACAGCATGAGAGGGATATCTTCACTGTTTGGTCCAAGTAAGAGACAGACATAAAGTTGCTCCTCGGAGGAAACACTGTCTGCATAATTTGGATGAGCAAACTGCGGTTGGATGGAGAGAGAGAGAGAGAGAGAGAGAGAGAGGGCTGGGAGTTTGTGGGATGGGAATGAGAAAAACATATCTAACCATCCACATCATCGACGATGTGTTGTGCTGTGAGTGCAACCTTGAGTGACCTTAAGAGAGACCTGTGTATCTGCCAATGCACAATTACATTATATAAGTGAAGTTAATTTCTCTGTCACAAGCTTTCACTCTTTTGTTCACTTGGTCTTGTCTCTTTGGCACTGTCTTTCCTTACGTCATACTTTAATACACTAGTCCAGCAGTGAGTAAAATTTAGTAGCCAGAGCCAGGGCTGACCTCTCTGGATTGACGATATCGCTCACAAATCACCTGTCAAGTATGTATTGATAATATTTAACGTCTGTGAACTATATAAGCCATGATCAATATTAAAGTATTATCATTACAGTGATTGGTGCAATAGATTTTCTGACATTGCCTTTTTTTTAACTGTCACCCACTTGAAATCAGTGAAAAGTGCTCAGACGAAACAGTAATGAAGAGAAATTGCTTATGCAAAATAATGAACACTGTTGTAACACTGCCAGAAAATTGTGTGTTCACTATAGGACAATTTTAAATCCTCCAAAGTAAGCAACAATAGATCTACATTTTTTTCCCAATATGAGCCATATGAGTGTTTTCTGGTCTTCTGAATCTTCTGGTTAAGGTTTGCTATGCACAAAAACCACTTAATCAACTGTTTTTTGTTTCACTTTCAAAGCACTTTTTAAGCCTGACCTCAGTTGTTCACTACTGTTTGTATTATGTATTGAAGTATTTTAATCCAAACATCAATCGTAGATTTCTAACGTCATGAAATTGATTTATTTTTAACAGTGGTTTGTTAGATCGCAAAACGCTTCTCTGTGTCGTTCCAGAAGACATGGACCAAAGTTGCAGTTTCTCAGTTGAATCTGGAGGATTCATTGGAAAAGATTGTTTAAAGCAATCAGTGTGGACAGTCGTGAGGAAATGGGATGAGAACCAGCAGGCTCAAGTGTGAAAGTCACATGTTTGGGTGACCCATCCTCCCAAAGTTTCGCTGCATTATGACAATGTCACGCTACTTCCATCAATGTTCTTGGCAGCAAGAATAACAAAATCACTTGGAATAAATCACATGGCAGCTTTGTTGTTGTATTGTCTTTTCAGCGAATGACAGCTTTCATTTTTCTTGTCTCAAGTCGCTTCTGGTATTTTGTTGATCCAAGCTCCAACTATCTTGTGGTCATCTTTTCATAATATCATTAAGGGTTAATCAAGGTTAATGGATTGTCTCTCCTTGTTGATATTGGACGACATCATCTTCCCCATCTCTCCTGCTTCTTATCACACAAAGGCGCCTTTTGTGCTCCTCCTTACACGAGCTGTAACACCTTAACGCTATCCACGAGCCAGGCGGCAACAATCTCTCTGTCAAGTGCGATATCATTCATCTGGAGTTGATAATGTCTTGGAGTCCAGCGCCATCTCTCAGATACGGTTGCTGTGGCCGTTGCTTGCCGACATCTGTGTTGTGGTCGTGTTCAGGAGATAAACCAGGTAGTATCTTGTTTGTATAGTCTTTGGAGCAGGTGATAGAGTGTGACTTCTTGGTTGAGCTGGTTTGTTATTTCGGGGTCACGTTACAGCTCAACCAGCCATTACATCGCTCCTTTCTGAACTTCAACACAAGGCTAGTGTCGAGGTTTTGCTTCATGAAATTTCATTTAATGTTTGTTTTATTCAGCTCCAAATCCGGTCACCATAGCAGCTTCTGCTCCTCCTGGGCTGAGCTTTAAACGCCAGAATAGAGAGGTCTGTCCTCAGATTTACTTCTCAATTAACCTCCACACTTTCCAACCTCTTTTTCCCTCTTCCCGTCTGACCTTCTCACCCCTTTCTCTGTTTTTATATCCATGCCCACCCCCCCTCCTCTTCCAAACACAGGAAACATGTGCTGGAAAACCCAGCTTGTGTGTCAGTCCACTTTAAAGTGAGAGTATCAAGCAGGAAAATAAATATGGGATAGAGAAAGTAGCAGCAGAACAAAGTAAAACAAAATTGGCGTGGCTGCATAGCCGGGTTCTGGCTGATGTCCATGCTGATAGGGAGGCTTACGACCAGGCTGGGAGGGCGCTGGCGCTTCAAAAAAACCCTGCCGCCTCTGATGCTATCACGTGCTATCGCTGTGCTATTAGACTGCAAGGGTTATGATTGTTGCTTTGATTGTGCTGTGCAGTGTGTGAGGCAGCACTCTTGTATTTCCTGTCCCTCACTGAGTAATCATTTGGAAAGCCCAAAAAGATCAGCGTGTCAATTTGACTCACCCTCCTGCTCTTGTCCATTTAATTTCCAACCGACACTGTAAACACCAGCCGCTGATCTCTCTCCTGTCTGATCCTGCAGGGCTGACAGAATCATTTGTCCGACTTATCCGCTGAGCTCTGTAACAGTGTATCTTCATTCGCAGCCTGCAAGGAGCGAAACGACAGGTGGTGAGAAAGCACAGCGACATTGCTTTAAAATTACGAACTTCTCAAACAAAGTGGTGCATTGTGGGATGCAAGTTGTCAAATGTTGGAGCAGATTACATAAAGGTGTACATCGCTCCTTTAATCACACATCAAAGAGTCGTCATTGTTCGTGCCGACAGGCCGGCCCGTCCCATCTTGTACACTTCAAAGAGGTGGAAAAAATCTCACACACAGACCCACTGTCACACAAGCACCTCTCACTTTGTCTCCACGCAGACAATTTAAGTGGCTCGTATCAACAGTGCAAATATCCCTCAGTGGGTAAACCGATATCAGTAGGAACAACTTAAAACGCCTCACATAGGTGGGCAAGCGTCGAGATGAAAGTGAGAGATTTCCCAACAAGTCTTAACGACTTTGTTCGAGAAAGATCCTTCGTGGAGATTTATCTGGTGGAATGTGCGGGGAAATCGCAGCCTGCATATTAAGCAGCCCGGCGAGGGGAAAATACGATACAGAGGACAGATATGTTTAGGTGGTGGAGGGCGTTAAACATTCCTATAAAGTTGCTGTGGGGACAGGCAAGGCTGTGTTCCACGACCGTGTCCACATGTTGACAGCTTTACGCCTGTGGTCCTGTACTTTAACTGCTGCCTTGGATAAACTCAAAAGCCGTCGACTTTCACCACTCGCTGTATAAACTGAGAGAAAATCAGGCCTGGGCCGAAGCTGGAAGACTGGGTATGGACACATTAGGAGGAGGATGAACGCTGAAGATGAGAATAGGAAGAAGCTTTTTGTTTGAATAATGGCAATAAATGTCTGCACGTCTCCACCCTCAACAGGTGCTCCGTCCAAAATCCAACAACAACAACCCCGGAGAGCAGACTTCAGTTAGTCACGCTGGATGAGTTTGTTGAACCTCCCTCCTAACCCCCTGTTAAAAAGCACACAGCTTGTGTTTCCTCAGTCCTACTCTCAGGTCTCAGTCACAAGAGGAAACACTGCTGGTTTGGGCTTCGCAGAAAAATGTCTCATGCTGTTAAAAGGTTAAAGGGTCAATTCACCTAGAAACATATTTTCTCGCTTCCCCCCCAATGATATGAATCCATACAGGTAGTTTTGGTTTTGTTTGCCCAGATTTTGAGATATTGGTCTCGAAGGATATCTGTTGTAGCTGCTCTCTGTCAAAAAAATCTGACAGTTTGTTCTGAGTAAGAGGAACTGATCCTGGAGAGGTGGTTGATTTTTTTTTAGTCAGTCAGTCTGTCCACCACTTCAAGACTGAAATATCTATCTATAACTATTGGATGGACTGACATTTTACAAATTCGTTTGTTAACATATGTTTTTTAGTTGCATGTCTTGACAACTGTTAAACAGATTCAATGACGTTTTTATGGTGGTTTGAGCAAATGATGATTCCTGGTGACTTTGATTCCCCTGGTGATTCTTATATTTTAAATAGTCAATCACACTCTTTCACACATATGTTTCTTGTCTCTCGTCACTGTACATACATACATACAAACAGTATCCAGCACTTCTATGCAGTGCCTTTAGGATCGCTGTGTTGCAATCTAAATAAAGCCCACCATCCATGTAAGATAGGGCTGTTGAGGAGTAATTTATTATTGCGTAAATGTGCAAATACGTTGTGGACAGGCGTGCACAGGAGGCCGACCATCAAAACACATGTTTGCTTACAGAAGCTTTTTTGGGGGGAGCTGTTTCCCAACATGTGCTGAGCTTTCGGATCCATGCGCAGTCCTCAACCAACCTCTCCACACCACTCCCTCTGTCCATTACCACCTCTCGCCCCACTTACACAGCGTCACAGTGAGACGGGTCCGACCCCAGCACGGGCTTTGATGACAGTATTAAGTGTTTCTAAGTGTGGCTCTCGTAAGCGTAGCTCCCTGTTTGCCTTGATCCTTGTTGATATGTAGCAATAGTGGTGGCATTCTGTGCCCCACAGGTGTTAATTTTATACATGTGAAGTAGTCGCTTTTAAACCTGATCACGGTCATGAGGATGGATTGAAAAGTAAGCATGCACAAGCCACAGACAAATATACAAGTGCACCGAGTCTATGTTTTTCCAAGGGCCAGCTGATGAACTAATATACATTTGGTGGATATGAGCAGGCTACTTTTAGGTTGAGGGGAAAAACATTCTCTCAGTCCTCCTATACGGTGCGGACGATATTTATCGGCCCGTCTAGCGCTGTCGTTTTTTGATGAGGCTGAAACGCACGCTTCATGTGAGATGGTGCCTGAATTAGCCGAAACCAGTCAAACAAATTGTCTTTCAGTCAGCTCTGACACTTCTCACCTTCTCCCTCCTTCTTTTCTTTCCACTGGAGCTCCTCGAAGCAGGAGAGCTGCACAGTGAGTGGATTTCAAAAGCAGCAGTCTGATGGGGCTCTTTATATGAAAGAAATAACTCCGGTGGTTCCTTTATGGGCTTTTTTTCAATGAGCACTTCTCAGAATACCCTCCCTTGACTTTCCTCTCCATTTTGTGATAATGGTACGTTCTGTCCTAATTACCCAGACATGGTTCATTCCTCCCGTGTAGGATGAATGAAGAGGTAAGTTGTGAAGCCTAATTCCATTACAAATCAAGTCGGAGCTAATGGAGATAAAATGGTAAGATAATAAGATGGCAATAAAGAAGTGCAATAATCTGTGTGCCTTTATCTGGAAATATTGTATCACAAATGTGTCGTGAGTTTTTATAGCTGAGTTCCTGCAATGATACCACGCGAGAAGTTTCCTTTAATTTTTCTTTATCTGGTTGCAAAACTGCACTCAGTATCAGTATCAGTGCAGGGCTCCAATATTTGAGTATAAATAGCGTGAAAAGAGGAGTTGTGCCAGACAGGAATGTCCTCCTCAAGGGCATCTGTTGGACGATGCCCAGCGTGCCATGATGGGTGTTAAAATTTGCTGGACGGCAGCCAAAAAGCAAGAGGACTGAAAGAGAGGAGAAGAGTGAGAGAAATTCCTCCGAGGGGACTCTTGTCTAATAGTGTTCGTTTGTCCTCCCTGCTCTATTTAGGAGCGAAATAAAACAAGGCAAAGAGAGGAAGAAAAGACTGACGGATCGACGAGGCGACAGGTTGATGCAGAAGTCATGCGACTCAAAAGAGAAAAAAATAAATCGAAATGCAGCGAGAGGCCGTCGGAGGACATGAGGGAGGAAACGAGCAGAGGGGATATCTGATTGGCTGCAGGCAAAGAGGCAGAAAGGGAGAGAAGAGGTGAGAGAAACTGAAGATGGAGAAGTTATTTCACGCTTCTTGTTAGCATGATACTCTTCCTTCGCCGTGACCCAGTGGATTTCACCGACACTGACGACGGCTGTACGTAAGAGTAAGCACGAAGCAGCGCTCGCTTCCCTTTTCTCTTTAATTACATCATCCCGAATGTTCCTATTTCTCTGTTTTGCTAAGCCTCTTTCTCTTCCCTCACTTTTGCTCGCTTTTGTTTTTAAACCGTGAAACACCGGGGCAACTGGCAGCTATTCTGAGCGGCCATCACCTGGATATCAGAGACATAAAAACACACTGCTCAGGAATGGAATCTGAGCAAATGACCTTATAAAATAACATGCCAGACGAGCTTTCAACAGCTCCTTCTCACTTCTCAAAGAGAAACCCCGCGATGCCACAGCGGAGCATAAAGCAATTAAGCAGGTATGTCAGGTATTGTGGAGTGATTCTGTGTATGTGTGTCAGCGAGGAAGCCCCGCACAGCTGTGTATCTGTACGTTAGTGAGTTGCCTTGTTTGTAGCAACAGGAGCTGCTGTCAGTTGCACACCACACTAGTTTGCAGGGGGTCAGAGGTGAGAGGTCAATGAGGTGACGCCGGGATTGTTGGGAGATACGGAGTGAACCGGCCCGGCCCCGTCACAGCCCCCGACATGAAAACAAAAGGCTGTGACCTCGTCGTCCCCTGGGAAGTTTTTAGACGCAAGCGAAGTTGCTGATTTGGATTTTAAATCAATAGCAAGAAAACGCATCAGCTATAAGTCATTAAGCTCCCGGGGAGGTGAAAGAGATACTGAAGACATGCGGTCATTTTGCTACCTCGGTGAAAAGCCGAGTGAGAAATGACCACAAAGCAGAGTCATCGGTGCATTCCTGTGCGACGGGATATGAATCACAATGCTGACACTGTGGAGACACCCTGCAACTCCTGGCAATGATATCACAATTAAGAACAAGGAAGTTAATGTCTGTAATTTTGGAAACTTGAGATTTTGTGATTATGACAGACACCAGAGAGAGAGGGAGGTCACCGGCCGGGCTGCGGCAGGAGGGGTGACGGTCGACGGTGGCGGTGCCGTCTCTGCTGCTTGAGATTTCACAGCAGCGGTGAATTCCTGGGCCCCGGCTTGTCACAGTGAGATTTGTTTCATATGGTAACACAAAGGCAAGGCTGGGCCCCCGGCACCAAACGGCCACTCTCGCTGGAAGGTCCACGCACTCGCACAATGGCACCTCTGTAACTCTGGCGAGCCTGCAGAAGTTTTGCTTTTGATCTCTCATCACGCGAAGTCACACTCCAGAATAGAAATAAGAAAAAACTTACGTCTTCCTTCGACTATCTGGCGTCTGACTTCTCTGTTTTGTTTTCGGTCTCGTTGTCGAGAGCTACTTTCAGCCGGGGGAAACTTCGATTTTGATTTCCACCTGAACACTCTGGAGAATGTGAGTAAAACAGGAATACTGGTCTAATAATAGAAGACAGACTGAATAAAAACAGTGAGAAAGGCAGATCTTTGTTGCCCCCCCTCCTTCATGCTATTAGTGACAGAGCAGGTCAGAGAGGCCATATTTCTCAAAGCAGCATTCGACAGTGCTGTGACCTGCAAAACAAACAGGTGTTCAACAACATTATCTGACTTTCTGTCTGTCTCTGGCCCCAAAATTGTTGACCTTCTCTCCTTCAAGCTCCCATCTGTTACCTCCTTCATCCTCCAGGCTCTTTCCACCGCGGCGGCCTGTCCCTCTTTGGATGCACATGAATCTTCATGAGACAACAAACCAGGTAATTGACGTCTAACAAAGCCTCGCTGCCAAACACGAAGCAAACATTGGTTTTAACCCAACATTTAAGGTGTTGCACTGATTATCATTAGCATTCTTTGAAGCTAAAATCCTCCCAAACAAGTAAACATGGTGATCTCATGCATTTTTTTTTCAGTCACGAATGTAACCTGACACAAGGTGCTTTAATGTTTTTGAGTATATTTTGAAGCAGAATCTGCAAATCCCCACATACCAGCATGCAGTAATCACTGCAGAGACCCCATTGTGTAGAAGCTCTGAGGTTAACCAGAAGACTTACGTGACTTCTCTACACATTACCCACGCGATGCCACCTTGTAGCACCAACCGCAGTGTAATACAGCCGCTCAGAAAGAGCATGCCACCCATACTTAAGCCTGGCACCCACAACCAGATGCTTGTGCCTCACCAGAGCCTGATGAGACCATTTGTTCTCAGCCTGGGAACAAGAGATGAAAAGAGACAGGCGACGGAAAGAAAGGACTGAATGTTGCCGCTGCTGCCAGTAAGTCAGGGATTTGATATCGCATCTCTGTGTGTTATCACAGGGCGGAGATCGACATGGAGAGAGAGAGAGGGCGAGACAGAAAAGAGAGGAGAGAGAGAGCAGTGTGGACATGCCTGCTGTTTGCTTCTCTATCTCTCTTCTCCATCAACTCGGCGGCAACTCACCCAACAGCAGGAGGACAGCTTTCCACTGAACCGGCAAAAATCTTCAGATGCACACACACACACACACACACACACACGAACATCTCACAACAGCTGTTTTCTATAACCCGCCTGATGACAAACAGGTTAAATCCTGCAAAAACATCCTTACTTTGCTTTTGCAAACCGCCAGATTCCTAATTGATCTGACGGCTTGAAAACAGCAGTCTTATTAAATTGCATACCTGAAATACAGTGCATGCCAGTCGCCTGTATCGCTGCACTGAATCCCCTCATTCTCCCTCGCTGCCCTCTTTTCTTTATCAGCTTCTTCGCCCTCTCTTTTCTTCCTGGCTAAACCTCCTGCACTCTTCCTCCGCTCCTCCACTTTCCCTCTCTCTCACGCTCTCTCACTTAACCTCTATCTCATCCTGCTCTCCTCTCCTCTTACATATCATTACACATTTACGCAGGAGGCTCAGTGACAAGCTCTGTCATATAAAAAAAAAAAGAGCCATTGTCTCAATTTGCTCTAAAAACCAATGACTCAAGCCTGTAATATCATCGAATTATCGAATGCATTAACATTTTCCTGCACCCGTATTGGTTTCCCCAGTGCAAACATACTATCATTGTCATCCCCTGACTCTCATATACACACGAGCCCTTCAGCATTCAGTGTCTCGGATGAACTTAGAGCTGAAATGCACACTTGCGCCACTGGCATAAGAGCAACAAAGGTCCACACAGGCCCTGTTGTCCTGGGACAGTAAGGTAGTTATCTGTGCCACAGTGGGAACATAAAGCAGTCAATAGATGAATGCTATCTTTATATCTACTGCACCAGAGGTGATTTGAAACACTGCCACTGGACGTCATAGAGCCCGACTCTGAAACACGGCCTTTGAAGCACTGACAGCACCGACAGAATCAGGCCAGCTCTTTGATACGGGTGGCGGGGAAAGGAAAACTTGAGCGTTAAAAGGAAGCATTATTTAGTTACAGCTCCATTAAAAGTGTTGAACTTTGAGGATGATAGGAGGAATAAAACACACTGGAAAGATTTGCAAGTGGACAGAAAGCGTTTTTTTTAGTATGATGTTTGCTGGGGCCTCGATTACAGAGGACAGTTTAAGTCCTTTTCAGGTGAGTAAATATTTGCTGTATATCATTATTTTGGTTCTGTTCCATAGTCTACATTTGCATTTTCAGCTAATGGACGTTAACTCTTTTAAATAAACACAATTACTGTATACCACACAAGCACAATAATCACTAAAGTAATCCTAAATTGAGAACTTGTGGTGTTATTCTTTGTTTAATCAAAAGTCCTCAGCTATAATGAAGCCCCTTGTTAGACCTGTTTGGGCTTGAGGGAATTTAGCTATCTACCCAAAATTCTGTTTATTTTACTCCTGTTTCCTGTTTTCCTATCACACATCATCTAAATGCTCTTTCTCACTTCCTGCCTGCGGGACTTCAGGTAAACCAAAACATTACGTCAGTGAGGAACTCGCGTCTCGCCACTTTGGGCCCCGGAGGGTTTTTTTTTTTTTTTTGCACAGAACGATAAACACAATGGCTGGCAGTGGGAGAGAGAGTTAATTACTAAAGCCGATTCACTCGCTAATGACTGTTTCACTTCTGTGGGGTGTTTTTAATGGGATTCAGGAGTCGGGCTGAGCAACAGCACAATCTGTTTTTAATGGGACTTTGAATGGCTCGAGTCGACGCTGTTGCGCACAGAGACAAAGCCACTGCTTTTACTTGTGGTGCAGAGTGATCTCATTATAGGCTTGGTAATAAAAGAAAAATGGAGTGACTGGATCAGGAGGAACACAGAAGAAAAAAAAAGTGAACGACATTATCAACGGTTTCGCGCTGCTCAGAACACACCCTGAGGCATTTCTCTCCCTGCAATCAAAGTTAATCTCTGTTGTTGTGCTATTACAACAAAAACTTTCACCGCAGCTCTTATTCAGTCTCAGGGAGCGGAGCAAAAGAAAATATTACACTTGCACATACGTTACATCGTATACAAGTAAGAAGAGAAGTAGGAAGAATTTATGAGGATGCTTATTTTCACGAGATTGTGTTTGTGGCTACATATGGGCTGGAGGCCAGTGCGGCAGGGTAAAGAGTCCAGGTGAGGTCATCTGCAATGTGCATGCCAGTGGAGTCATTGATGCTCAATGGAAAGTCCCTCAGATTCTACTGAACAAGCAAAATTTCTTTTTTTTCCTCATTTAGAAACTACTAGAGAATACTTCACCTTAATTATGCTAATTCGTCATTTTCCTGATTTAGGGTGTAGGAGCTTTATTTCTGTCTATGCTTAGGCTTTTTCAAACTTTCTTGATAAATGTATCTCTTGATTTCTGTTGTTTTTGAGATGCTTGATATTCTGACCAAAAAGCATATCTGAACATGTGAAAAACATCTGAGCCCCACATCAAACGCCTTGTAAGACAGTTCCTGAAGTTAGTAACTGAATTTCACATTGTAATCCTTACGCTATTCCTTAAACTAACCTTTTACTAAAATGTAAACTGCTCAACACTGGACACGCTTTCTCAGCTTAAATCAATGACAGCAATGCATTCAACATATTAAATGCACTACAGGCCTTAGAAAGGGAAGCACAGCTGAGAAAAAGTAGAGAGGTGATTAGCAGAATAACAATGGAGAGTGATGACAAAGCATTGTGTGTTTCACTGCGACCCCCCCAGTGTGTGAGTGTCTGCGGATATGTCCATGAGAGACAGGCAGAGAAAAGGAAGCTCTCACCCTGGAGTTATCGCCTCGGCCTCCTGCTGCACAACCAGGGATTACTGAGCTCTTTACTGAGACCACTTCCCTCCGTGTCCCTGCAGACCCCCCTGCCGCTCACCACTTGTTCACAGCATCTCACAATGTACACGCTCTGCAAACACACATACGATCACATTCACATATCTGCTCAGACAGACTTGCTCATGTTATGTTTCACAACATAGAAATCAGCATCTGTGAAAGCACTTTTTTTTTTTTAACCTGTTCTGTTACAGCAACTTGAGCAAATAGTGTGATGTTCTAGATGCCCAGTCGTGCCACACAGATTTGATCTGCTACAGAGAAGTCTGACATACTTCTACCATAGCATGATTTATATTTTTATTTTTGGTTTGTGCGATGACCGGACCAGAACAGGAGGGAAAAGGACAGAGATAAAGAGAGGGGGATGTGAGGACAGAAGACAAAAGACAAGAGAGAACATAACAATAACAACAACAAAAACCACCACTACCACAACAACGACTACAATGAACATTCTCAGTAAATACCTACCGAGGTAAAACATTGTGAAAGTATAATGTTCTCAGAATCAGAAACTGTGCAGCTTTTGCAGCCAGTGAAGAAGTGTCACAGCATTTAGGGTTGCTATTTTATTTTATTTTATTAGTTTTTATTGTGGTTAATTTTTTCCCTGTTAAAAATCTATATATGTAACTCTGTTATCCCTTTAAACTTGTATAGTGATGTTCCATCCAGCACTGGATTCTCATTATTCAAAAGGAATTCATCTTCTGGCTTTACCAACGTAAAATTAAATTGAAACAAAGTTAATCATACTTTTGCATATTTAAATATTAAAATATTGTATTTTTGATTGAGATGAACATTAATTTTCCACCGTTGCTATTTTCATATTGAGTTCATTCAATTTTTCCTGGAGGGCTGGCACCATGAAGTTTTTAGCCACGCTAGCGTCATGACTCCACTAACTGACCCAGACTGAAACATCAAAAACAACTATAAGATGGGTTGCCGTGATCTCATGGTCCCCAGGGGATGAATCCAAATGACTTCAGTGGCAAGTAATGCATCACTTGGAGGTTGAAATGTGTTGCATTGGTTAGATTTCTATAAAATTTCCAACGCACAATCAACGCCGCCACAGGATGGATTATAATAATTTTCATGATCCCCTGAGTTTTCACAGCGGAATCATCAGATCAAATATTTACTTCATCCGGTCTTAATCTTAATTACTTATGATCAAACTGATTGTGTTCAGTGCTTATTAGCAAATCTTAGAGATGGTCGCTGATGGCTTAGCTGCTGGTGTAGCTGTACACACCTTACATGAAGACCCAGTGCAGCACCACAGCACAGGCCACCGTGAGAAGCTCCTGGAGCGTCTACAGAGAGCTTGATAGCCGTCTGCTGTCGGGTAGAGCTTAAATAAGAAAGGGGGAGTGAAAGATGAATTCCTGGACGCTGAGCACATGTTCTGTTTTGCCCTCCTTTCTCCGTTAGCCGCTCGGAGGTGTCAGTCATTTATGCCGGAGCGTACGTGCACGCCCGCCTCGCGCGGCAATGATTTACACCTCCAGCTCCGCACGACAATGGGCATGTCATTTAAAATAGCAGGTGTTCACACGCTGCTTAGCTCATGGAAAGCGAGTTAAAGGGAGAGAGGGAGAGACAGAGGGGTGTGTGTGTGTGTGTGTGGGTAAGGAGAAGGGGGTATGACTGAACCTGAATTAAAGTCATAAATGGTGCAGTCAAGCTGGCATGCAGGTCACTGAGTTTCCCGACCACTGCTGGGCCTGTTTCTCATCCTGCGACAATAACTTTGCCAGGCAGCTTCCAGCAGCACTGGTAGCAGTTATCCTGTTGCTGTTATTAGCTTTGGTGAAAGTCATGTCAGAGATATTCAGGTCAGTCTGAAACCACTGAATATAAAGCATGGGGGTTAGTGGGGAGCTGTGCATGCATGTGTGTGTGTGCGTGTGTGTGTGTGTGTGTGTGTGTGTGTGTGTGTGTGTGTGTGTGTGTGTGCGCGCGCTTCTGTCTCTGTACACTCTGCGATGACATCATCTTAATGAGCAAAGAGAGACGTGAAAAACTGTGTGCAGATGAAAACAGACAGAGAGGATTTCAAAATACTACAAAAGCAGTTTTCATTTCTGCTGGAGAGGGAAAAAAAGAGCAGGAGGGTGAGATCAAGAGTTTGGAGCTGATGTGGCATGAAAAGATAAAAGTTGTAGATGAGAGCATTTTTTTTAAAGAAACCGAAATGGATTTGCTCTTTTGTAAGAAGTGACAAAGAGAACAAATGGGGTGCTGTGAAGTCTGGGAGCCGGTGATGTTAACAGGCTGTCAGAGATCCCTTCACAGTCTTTCCTCTCCCCCGCCGTCCCTCCATCTCTCACTCCCTCCTCCACCACCGTCGTGACCTTCCCTCAGAAGCCACTTTGACTCCTGCCTCTCAGCCTCACCTCGCATCAAAGGTGGTCGCATGGGGAGGCGGGGAGGAGGGGGGGGGTTGTCAGAAAATACCCCCACAGAAACACACACAACCTTTAAGTGGATGAAACAGGAAGTCTGCAGTAGTTCATGAAGGTTTTTCACAGGGAGGTTAACTCACTGATGCAGAACCTTCCTGAACCTTCAACATTGTTTTGAATGATAATATGATGTGAATTTTATGTGTCTTTCCTGGTGAAGGAGGGATTCACTGTGTCGCTCATTGACACTTCTCAACGTCCCATGAAACCACACGGAATATTTATATGGCTTTAATTTTGAAAGGGTTAGACGTTGGAGTTGAAACTGTACTTTCCAACATTTTAAACTGAATTTTACATATAAATTAAATACATATTTTAATAATTTTACCAATAAGAAATTTGGGGTTTATCAACTGATCAATGTTTAAAATGGAGGCCAGTTTGACTTATGTGTCAACAAACAATCTTGATATAAAAACAAAACATCTAGCCATCTCAGAAAACATCAGATTCGGCTTTAAAATCTTGTTATTGCCAAAAAGGAGGGAACAGGAAAGATGGAACAAGATTTTGTCTTTTTTTAACTAATAGCAACTGTATCAGACTTTTGAATCACTGTCCACATCACGTTTTGGAAGGATTCAAATATCAGCTGCTGCTCAGTGACAGTGCTTCCTGGTTTGTAGAAATAACCAAGGTACACGGTGACAAAAAAATTGCCACAGAAATGGCGACGACAGTGAGCCGACACAGATTTACAGGCTGTTGTAATCTGCAGAAATAATAACTCTCTCTTCCATGGACAAATGTCACAGTCATGAATGAATGAACAATGAAGTGAAACAAAACAGCAATTCACTTTCATTGTCTTGCTAGCATACCATTTGGATGTGATCTGAGGTTCCAGGTGTGTGAAAGCATGCTGGCATTTACTGGGACACTTAAATAGGAAAGAGCTATAATTAATGTCATTAGTCACACCTGTGCAAGTCAAAAGGCCTAATGCACCATCTTCACAATAGGTGCCAAATGCATGCATTATTAATCTGTGTTTTTAGTTAGTGTGCATGTGTGTGTGTGTGTGTGTTGAACTGCACCTCAGTACCAGGTGCATCTGCCACCTGCCAGCCGGTGTGAACAGTGTGAGGTCTGTTCTGTGATGCTCTCATCGTACCCCCATCAGACAGAGAGGTGTGTGGCTGCTTCTTCGCTCTTTCCCACACTGCAAATGTAAACCGCACGAACACACACACACATATGTTTGCACACAAAACACACACAAAGGTCGAGAGTCCTACATTAATGTAGCTTGTGTCATTTTTTTCCAATCAGCACAAGACGGCCTTTGTATGTGTGTGTGTGTGCCCTGCCTATTGACAATAGTGCTGCTTTAAAGATATGAATGTGTGTGTGTGTGTGTGTGCTTCCTCATAAGTGTTATAGTAAGGTTGTAAAACTAGGTGGTCTTATCGCACTGTTGAATGATGGGAGGTAGGAGAGTGCTAAGCCCCCTGTGCTTGACTCACTTCAGAGAAAGTTCAACAGCTTTGATCCAAAGACTCCATGATGGTCTGTGCTGGATGCTCACACACATCACTTAGTCAGCATCTTAATGAAGCCTGCTTTTAGCTCGCCCGCTCCTTCTGGTGTTGAAAATAATGAGGCAGAGAATGTCCCGACCATCGTCATCGCCCCTCGATAAAGACGAGAGTCGCCGAGAGGAAAAAGAGAAAAGAGGCAGAGTTCAGCTGAGTCCATTACTCCTCTGATGGTGGTTGGATCAAAGTAAACACTGATAATGGTTCCACCACAGTTAATAATACTGCTGCCCAAGAATGTTGGCTGGGCCGGCTACTCCCGACCTCACACGTATAATTGTACACACACACACAAACGTGCACGCAGGCACACATGCACACACTCCTCATTCCTCAATAGCAGTGACACATTCCGAGCTTTCTTCCTCTCTTCCCACAAACCAAACACTGCTCACTCCTTCTTTCTAATTGTAGACTTTTGATTTATTTGATGTGCAAAGGGAAACTGGCTTCCTTAGCTGCGCTCCCATCGGAAAACATGCATGCTCCGCACACTGTACGCACACACATACAGCGGAGGCAATGACTCCATGCATCTCCCTTTGTAATTACAACACATACAAACTTCAGCTCCCATTAGAGCCTGACTTATCTCCCTCCAGAGACCTCTACGCTCTCAGTAGTTTCTCTGCCACGCCCTCCTTCACTCCCTGCATCTCTCGCTTCTTCCCTCCCTCCATTTAACAAGACGTGACAGAGGCCCCTGCCAGGTTCACTTCAGTCACACGGCGCTCATAGGAAGAACAAGTGGGGGTACTTATGGATCAGTCAGTGAGGATTTCCAGGTTCTCTCA
This sequence comes from Centropyge bicolor, assembly GCA_037975185.1. Classification (NCBI taxonomy): domain Eukaryota; kingdom Metazoa; phylum Chordata; class Actinopteri; family Pomacanthidae; genus Centropyge; species Centropyge bicolor. Next base: position 928,557 of record JBBMOC010000092.1, on the reverse strand, counting down.
ACCTCCGCAGACGTAGTTGATTAAAAGAGATACAGACAGGTTTGACTAAGAGGAAGTGGAAAACTAACTAAACCTGTGTGCACAAGGTTGAATGGATTAGTGCTGTTTGCCAACTTTGGTGAATAAAGTTTGCCACATGGGAGAAAGTGATTCCTTGTCTTCCAAGAGATTGAGTAAAATATCACAGTGATGCAGTTTTTCATACCCACACATGGAGACATGGAGATACTGAAATGGAGTGAAGGGGCTGTGTTTCAGTAGGTTCCCACTGAGGGGCCGAGCAAGGCTGCTGTCCATCTCAGGTTTATCAGCAGCGTCAGTCAGCCCCTTCCCCCTGGGGGGATCCAAAGCGTAACGATCCGGTTTCAGAGCTGGGTTTTTGTAGCTGCTCACGACTGGACGGCCCCATCCTTCGCTGTGGCCCAGACACGGTGACAGGTGATGAGATTCTGACAGAACAAAGAGAAAAAGGGGAAAAAAGACAAACCTCAATCATCACATTGTGCGCATGAGTCCTTAACATTAAACTGTAATTAAGTTTTTATTTTGCCAGTGAGGAAGTGAAGGTTCTAAATTGGCCCCAGAAAGGTTAAAAACAGGCCTTCACATTTGGGATTATTACATGAGGTGAAAAGAACATCCTAAAGAGAGAAGATTAGTATTTACCGTTTGTGCTGTATCATCTCTGCCGTGCTGCTGGTAAACCATTACCTGCGCGAGGTGGGATGTGTGTATGCATGAGAAAAAAAAGTTTCTGAGGGACAGCCACCCAGGGTTGAAACCAGAGACCAGAACTCAGAAGCACCGGCGACCCGCTTACGTACCCCCGTGCCAAACCCCACCACCACCTCCACCACCCCTCTCCTCAATCAACCCTTGCGGCCCTAATCCAGTGTTTACATAAAACGCTGGGCAGTAATGATAGCCATGAGACCATGGACCACCCCACGTCCCTGCACACCCTCCTCTCCCCAACTGCCCCCACCGCCTTCCACCACTAACCCAAAGCTGTTTTCACAGGAGCCAAATACCTTAAATACATAATTAGCGGGGTCATTTGTGCAACGGGGGCCCCGGCGAGGGCATGAGCGTGTCCGTGTAAGTCTGTGGGGGGGCAGAGGGAGGATGAGGAGTGCAGCGGGGGCAGGATATGAAGACGTGAGAGAGAGCGCGGACAAAGACGTGCATTCATGGCCGTGGCCCCGGACAAACTTGGCTGTCGCCATCTTCAAAGGCCACCTCTGCCTTTCCTCAAAACCCAGAGGGCACAGGTTGGGGCAGCGAGGAGAAACATAACAAGGCAACATGGAGGGAAAGAGGAAAGGGGAGGACGGGGGAGGAAAGAGAGGGGTGTAAGTAATGAAGCAAAGGTTATAAGATCTGTAATCTGGGAAGGAAATAGTTGAGGCTGACTCAGAGGAGGTTGACGCCATAAACTAACAATTACATCCAGTTTTATTTGCAATGTCAAAATTCAGCAAAGATATTTGAATCGAAAAAGTAAACTTTATTTACAGTAAGCGCAGAAATGGAGGGAGATGATTTAAGCTTTACAATGCATCCGCCACTGATCACCACTAGCAACATCCCCCATACGACCCCTGAACCCTGAACTCTGACCCTGTGCATTGTGGGTAGTCAAATCACAGTTTGCCCTCCGCAAGAGCCTAAAATTCCAGTGGTCCATGTTTCACACTGGGAGACCTCCTTTGTATTATCCAACTGCACACACACACACACACAGCCAATTCAGCACCCTCTTCACACCTTGTCTGCCCCGTCGTCCCCCTCTGGCATTGTTTATGAAAGCATGTCCACTTAGTGCTGCCCTGTCTGCCCCCTCTTGCTGTGGTGCCGATTACCCACATCCTGAGTCCACTTCATTCCCTCTTTTCTTCTTTTTTCCCCCTCTCTCTATACATCCCCTGCACTCTCACTCCTCAGGCTATTCTCACCTCCATCCTCCTCCTCCCTCTTTCCCCACCATGACATATTGCTCTCCTTTTCCTGCACGACGAATACACTGCACACACTATACTGACTCATCAATCCTCACTTCAGCACTCCCTCCATCCTTATGAATGAAGCTGTGCATGTCAGATAAAAAACAATAAAATCAATCAAGCCTCTGCTCGTCCTTTTATCTCGACTTTATTCGCTTTATCCCACCGGCTCGCAGAGCTGCTGTCTCTCTGATCCTCTCTCTCTTTCATGTTTCGCCTTTCTTTATCTGGCTCCCTCCTGAGGTAATAAGCCGGGGTGTATGGCCGGGAAGTGCAGAGGAGAGAGACTTTCATGTCCCTTAGCTCTGGGATTAGGGTGAGCTGCTCGGGGGGGAAAGTAATAAAGCCCCCAGCACCTACCGTCTGCTGCTGGTGGATCCTGGAATAAAGCCCAGCTCCTGCTCAGCCTGCAAGCCTGGAAAAGCTCACATTTCCTGTATACACCACCCTCACATCCAGCTCCTGTCCTGCCTCCCGCCACAGCAACACATGTGGACTCCAGGCTTTTGAGCTTGCATAATCTATACATCTTCTACATTTTTGTGTATTGTACAGTTATTTAGATAGAACTTCTGATACTAATGAGAAAGCAGATAAGGGTTTTTTGGTGCAGGGTGGTCCTTCTATCTATCCTCTGCTATACTGCCCAGCTTAGTATTAGTACTTTGTGCTCACCAGACTGTCTCTAGTGCCGCATGACATCTTGTTCAAATATATCCTATAATACCGCCCTTGAGACACAATGCAAACAAATTATGGGACTCAACATTTAGTGACCATTTTCGTAAGCAGAAATATATTTATTGTTGAAAACATAAATATATAAATTATGATTATTGCTGTCTTTATCCAATGGAAGCCCAGAAGAAAAATAATAAAGGCTTAGTGATAGCGTAATGGCATTTTCTTGGATCAAATAGCTCTAAGTGTGGTCCCTGGTTTAGCTGAGAACACTTATCTTACATTGATGTGAATGTGAACAGTGATGAAACATCAGCTTTATAAATATAGCACCAGTCAACTGATGATTAGTTCATTCACAGGTGGGCTGTGTGTCGGCGTTTTCTCTGTGACCGGACGTCCGCGAGTCGGCAGCAGGTTGATGCAGCCGCGTTTCAATCAAACCTTCCCTCGTCTGACTCTCTCTGTCAAACTTCCTCATTTGAACGCAGGGTGGAAGACAAGCGTTGTTATGGTACTGTGTTGGCCTGGTTACACATTCAACAATGTTACAGGAACTGGTACGGAAGTAATTGTTCAGGTTGAGGCCGGCGCTGTTGCCGTGCTGTTTTCAGGCCACCTCAGGGCACTCATCATCATCTGTCCTGATGGTATGTGGCTGCATAAGGTGTGAGCACCTCGGCAGGGTGGAGTGATCGGAGATTTGTTCTCCTGTCAACAGAGGAGTAAAGCCCGGCTAAACAAGGAGCCCATTCATGCACTTGTCGATTTGCTTTGCTCGCTCCTTTACTCTTTCAGGTGGACTTTGCTCTTTGCAGGCACATGTGTGCTTGTGAGGCAGAGCGGGCGGGCATCTTCCTTATCACTGTTGAGTGATATGGGTGAAAAATAGCCTCACGTAGGAGAGAAATCATGCATGAGCGCACGCACCGTGTCTATCCCGCCTCATTCATGCAGGCTAGAATTGCTCTAACATTTTTCTGTGTGATTGGTATGAACCCATTACAGGTGCTGTTCACATGTTTGCATGAATTGCAAAAGGATTGGGCAGGGCTTGGAATAAACTTTTGCATGGACACTCTCTACGAAGTTGCCATGTTTGAGCCACTGTCGCCCCGCGCTTCATCGCTCTGAAGCACTGACATACACGGGTTGACAAGCACTGGCAGCCATTTCTCCCTCATATATTCCAACCGCTGCCCACATTTTTGCATCTTTTCCAATGGATTAAATACAGGCATTCAACCACAACAAAAGAAATAAACATAATTCCTGCTTGGATATAAGTAAGCTTAATATATTTCATAACAAAAATAAAGCATCTTCCTGTACTGACTCTCACATCTCCTCCTTGCACACATATATCCAAACCATATACAAGACTTGACATCATTCAGATATACTGTAATATAATAAGAAACATGGATGACAAGAATAACATCGACTAAAAAAAAAAAAAAAAAAGACATTGAGATTGTGATACTGATGGTTACAAAGAACCGCACCACACAGAACTCTCGCTTTTCTCCAAAAATCATTCAAACATCTTTTTTGTTCTTTCTTTCTTTTGTACTGGAAGAGACAGAAAGCAAACGTCCACACGTATAAATAGTTTGTAAGTAGCGGCGCATCCTCCTTCTCAAATTCAACTGTACATAGCGAGTGGGCAAAGTCACAGACCAGCAGGGGTGTCACAGAAGATTTCCTCTTTGCTCAGAGCAAACATCCCCAAAACTCAAAATGTTTGATACTCCATAGAGAGTCTTGAAAAAAAAACACCTCCATTTGTCTCTCTCTCTTTCTCTCCTTCCATTGTTTTTCCTCTATCTCTCTCTTTCTTTCTTCCTGTGTACGCAAAAGTCATTTCAACAGGGCAGGGCACTTTCATGTTGCCCAGCTGGAGGTCATCCACCGCTGCTTTGGGAGTCTGAGCACCAGGTTCCCATGAAGGCTTGATCCAACTGTTTCCTACTCATTTCTGTTGTGCGTCTTGTTCAAACAAAGTTCTGTCAAAATGTTCAACACAAAATCCCTTTCATCATCTCCCGTCGGCCTCTTTCTGCAGCTCTACGGCATCGTTCTCTTTTCTTCTCGATCAGCGGCAGGGTTCGGTTGTCTGGGTAGGTGGCGTACCACAGAGGAAGTCATCATCACTGGTTACTGTTTTTAAGAAAAAGCACCTTTGGCATCTTATTTATTTTTTGTCTGTTGTCTATTTTTTCGGTCTCTCGTCTTTACAGAAAAGTTTTTTTTTTTTTCAAACAAAGGTCGCATGGCAGTGGGGAAGAGGACAGAGCAGGTCTCCTGTTGGTGGCATCCTCTATTTAAGTCCCTCCCACGCTGAAGTCCCTTGTTCTGATTGGTCTCACCTCACGTCCACTGCAGGAGAGAGAGAGAGACGACACTGAGATTAGGATCATAATTTACAAACAACATGCATGAGTTTCACCATGAAATACAAATGGAATTAGATTTTTACATTTTGTGCCCAATTGCATTAATTTGTTCATGCGTTTCAAACAACACAACACACAATGAATCATGTTTCTTCAGGCATCATTATGTGACATTTTGATTGTGCCCAAACTAAAAGACAGAGAGGTGGTCAAGAAATGTTTTGTGGTCATTTTTTCTCTCTCTTTTAGTTTCAGACAGAGATAATAGAGAATAAATGCAGTGATGGCAAGGCGATAAGGTGAGAGAGAACAAAAGCGACAAAAAGAGAGAAGGGCGTCTTTTAAGCAGTGAAACAAACAGTGACTTATAGCGGGTGCTGTTGTTCCTGTATAACACCACAAAAATAGTGCACACAACCACACGCAAGCACGACACCGTGACATAAAGCAGATGTATGTAAGTGTGCATGCTCAGGATTGGGGCACAAGCAAGGTACTCCTTAGCCCTCCCTCTTCTCACACTGATTGGCTGTGAGGTGATTGGTGATGGTGATTGGCAGGCCCTCTTTGTGCCCTGATTGGACCGGTGCAGTGCCAAAAGGTGAGAGGACGCTGCGGTGCTAAAGTCCTACCTGTTCCCTTCACAGCTCTCCAGTGGACTTTGGGTAATGAGTGCAACTTTATTACGTCGCCAATAATTCCTTGCTGGGGCTTAGCTTTTTAGGTTTCCTTTTTTTACCTTTAGCCCTACGGTGGCCTGAAAACACAAAGTTGGGATAGGAAGCAGGGTTAAAAGCGAGAAGCAGGCTTTATGACACAGAGAGAGGCACAACAGCCCTGGGACAGAAGCAGAGAGTGCAAAGATATGACACACTATAAATACTTCAGATGCCTTATCAGCACACATCACAGCGCTTATCTGCTCCCCATGGAGAGAAAGGCTTCAGATCAAGGCACTGGCGGATTTACCTGCTGTCATGCCAAGCAGCCTTTGGACACCCTCCCTTAACACACAGACTCGCGTACACTTTCACACACATCCTGGCCTAGCGAGGCACAAACACACGAGCTTTACAGTTTTGCAACCTCACAGGTGTGTCTGTCTGTTTAGGAGCAATGACGGAAAGAGGTCATCCAGTGCAAAGCCAAAGAGCCAGACACAGAGAGAGAGAGAGAGAGAGAGAGGCCATTAGACAGACAGAGGACGGCAGGAAAGCAGGATGATGCATGATGATGTCGGGATGAGGGCTCAGAAATCAAACTCAGCCTCGTTGTGATTTTACTGCAAAAAAAAAAAAAAGCAAAGCCGGGACACTTTTTGTGGCAATATATCGACGATGTATAAGAGCATCACATGTACCTGTTTCTGCATCTGAGTGCTCCACCACATGATGCTGTGACGTGCACACACACTCCAAGTGGTCTTCTAACCGCACGAAGACCTCTTTCAGCTTGGGTCTCCTCCTCACGTACTCCACCTTTGCTACCTGAAGAGAGGAAGAGAGAAAAGGTTAGCTAACTCTTTGCCCGTCCACTAACATCAAGAGGCGTAGCGCTGTGACTGATGACTCTTTCATAAATCGATTCATAAAAAAAAAAAGGAAAGAAAAAAAAAAACGCCAGCCGTTCCTCTGCCTCGATGTGTTTGAAGTGTGACGGCAGCATTCCTCAGAGGCTGGTGCATTGAGTTCTGCTCGCTGTGTGCTCTATGAGCTGTTGATCAGGTGTGTAAATACTGAATGGAGTGTATGACCCTGTCAAAGCAAGCTCAAACAATGGGAGAGGAGAGATGGAGGGTAGGGGGGGGGGGGGGTGGTACACACCCTAAGGCCCAGGGAAGGTTTACCCTGGCAGGAGAAGAGAGGCTGGGAGATCCCCCCCACCCTCTCTCTCCCTCCCCTGCTCCAGGCCTGGAGCATCCACATCCAGAGACACACACCTAAACTCCTTGGCCTTGTTCTGACATGTAGGCTGGCTTTAAAGCACATTAATACTTCTTCATGGCTTAGGGAAAGTGTTGCTTAACATGTGCATGCAAGAAATACAGATTACATGGTCTAATCTAAGCAGTAGAACCCCGGCCCTTTCAATCTAACCAGCACAAAAGCAATGCAGGAATTCCTATCCTTCAGTCCAGCTAACACCCTCTCGGTTTAACACAACAAGGATTGACCTCCACTTCCCACCCAACAGCTAGTTATGAAAAGGGCCAATCCTCGGAGGGTTATGAATAGGCTATGTTGATTAAAGCTTAGATGAAAGCTGAATAGAGAGGGTTGCATGGAGGTTATGATGATCTTGTTGTGTAACTCAGGGGAGGTGGCTGCATGCTTTTCCCTTCTCTGATCTGAGTGCCAAGGGCAGGTAACCTCCCCATCCACCACTGAGGCCCCCAGGGGCCACATGGAAAACAATATCCCCAGCTTCACCTATCTTCCTGGTCACTGCACGGGAGAGGATATTGGCTGACAATCTCCCAGCACTCTCTGGTGTTATGAACAACACAGTTTTTTTTCTGTCAGCGTGACGTTCACATACACACACACACTCAGACGGAGGGCCAAAACTGATGAGAGGCTTTCTTCCTCGATCCTGCGAAGGCATAATGCCAAGGCTGGCTCTCAGTGGTGAATTAGTCATGCAGACAAACGAACATACCAATCCCTGTCTGACAAAACAAAGTGTAATGTTGACAACAACAACAGTTTCTTTCCACGGAGAGAAGAGAGGGAGTGAAAAGAGGGTGAGCAAGTAGAGGAGGTATGCAGTGAGCAAACAGTGGACAATGGTGTCTGGGTTAGTGGTGGTGTATTTGGTGTTATCAGCCCTGACAGAGAGACAGTGACACAGAGAGAGAGAGAGAGAGAGAGAGAGAGAGAGAGAGAGAGAGAGAGAGAGAGAGAGAGAGTGGGTGAA
>JBBMOC010000092.1:885169-920182 GCA_037975185.1 Centropyge bicolor | reverse complement strand
AGAGGAGGTATGCAGTGAGCAAACAGTGGACAATGGTGTCTGGGTTAGTGGTGGTGTATTTGGTGTTATCAGCCCTGACAGAGAGACAGTGACACAGAGAGAGAGAGAGAGAGAGAGAGAGAGAGAGAGAGAGAGAGAGAGAGAGAGAGAGAGAGTGGGTGAAAGGGCCAGAGCAAGGTGGACCATCATTCTCATTATGGTTGCGAGTGTGTGTGAGCAAACAGAGGGGGTTATTTAAGGAAGAGGGAGGAGGGACTGACCGTGATCATGACTAGCATAAGATGACATTCATGTGTTACCTATTAACATTTGGTTTCTGGGTTCTCTGCAGGGGGAAATTCATTACACTAACAGGAGAGATAGAGAAGCTATCAAAGGTTTATTGTTATCTACCAAAAGTGTAGACAGTATCACAGAATGACGGACGTGCATTTCCCAGAACGCCGCTGCTGATATTTGAATAAATCATCTAAATGACAAAGAGAAAGAGAGAAAGATGCAGCTGTCTTTGTGGATGAGCTGTTGGTTGTGGGAAACTCTAAACTGAGGGGGGGATCAGAAGAAGAAGCCAGTGGGAAGCCAATATGGCCAGTCTGACACTTACTACTGAGGCTGATCCTAATGACTAACACACACACACACACTCTTCTGGCCAAACAAACAGCTATTGACAGATGTATAAAGCGATGGGCCCCCTGGATGAGAGGCCCAGTGGTCGGCTTGTCTCCTTGCCCCTCACACAGCAGGGTTAAAAACAATCCCTGCAGGAGTTACTACACACACAAAAGCACACACACACACACTCACACGTTCATATTTGAATGTGGATAACTGAGCTATAATACTTCTCAATCTGCCTCTACTCTGCCCACTTTGTCAACACTCTCCCTTTCTCTCTTGTTTCCTGTTTCTTGCGTTATGAGAAAGCGTTGATACTTCAGGAATGAAGGTTTTCCACTCCCACAACTTTTCCACTTCACATCCACATTTAATTCCACTCAATTTTTAGCCATTTCTTCACAAAGAACACCGGCTTCCGATCCGGCGCGGAGTCAATGACTTCCCACATAAAACATACATCAGAGAGAGACCCCCATGCTACGACGAGGGGCCCCTCACTCTCTTTGTATAAATCAAAACCGCTCTAAACTCCCTAGAAAGCCGGGGCCCTGAGAAAGAGTCCCCCGAGCGTCTGTGGAATGATATCCGATCCAGAGGGTTGGGGTGAGGCAGGGGGCTCTGGGAAGTGCACCCCCTTGGTTTTTTCCTCAGTGTCTCCGCGGCCCTCAGTGTGAAGCCGATTGTCCCACTCGGGCTAATTGGGAATTCCCTGAGCACGAAGCACTGATGAGAGCATGATGGAGGGGAAAGTTTTACTCCAGCCTTCCAAGGAAAACACAACGGGGATGTGGATGTGCACCGCGGGCCATCGTGAACTGGAACAGTGACAGAATTGAGCAAAAATAAACAAGAATGGATGTGTGTGTTTGGAGAACGGAGGGGTGGGAAAAGGCAGAGCAGGGTGGCAATTCATTTATCAGGACGGAAATAAGGCAAGGGGGACACTCGGAGCTGGTGCTTCAGGGAAAAAAAAGAGCTCTTGTTGAGATGCTACAACTGTGAGCAAGTGGAGGAGAGGTTGGGAAATTTGTGGGGAGCAGGCTTTTGTGTGTCCGTCTGTGTGATTGTCTTCTGAAATCGAAGAAAGAAAAAAATGACAAAGAAGAAGCGAGATGATCTGGAGAGGGAGAGAGAGCAAACCACAGAAGAAGAAACCACCAGTCTACCTTCAAGAACCTACAAACCAAGTCCAGGTGCCTTTGATTCAACTCTTACTTGAATACCACGACCTGGATGGCTGAGAACCTTCTCAGACAATCTACCAAACACCACACAAAGAAAATGGCTGATGTCATGATGCCATACTTGGAGATTTAATAAGGTGGTTCTTTGGCTAATGGGCGGCGTCATTCTTCCACTTTGATGGACACTAAGTCACTTGTCAAGTGCCATGAATGAAATGAGCTAAAACGGTCAGGTGATTATCTCTTATTTTTATTAGTAGTATGTCTTTAATATAAGACTCAAAATTTCACCTTTGGCCGAGACAACCTGCCGCTGCCCTCTGCTTCAACCCCACACAACACACACTGAGGGCGTCGGGTTGGAAGAGGTTATCACAGGCAGTGTATGTGGAGAAGAGAGGAAGCAAGGAGAGCCAAAAGAAATGCCAAAAAGGCACTTCGTGGCACTCTCCTCTCACTCCACCTCTCTGACAGTAACAACATTTATGCATCTCCAGATGTGAATCTATCTGCCCCTGACCACATTGTGTGCTGCTCTGCCCTATCATGCAATATCAAACATCAAAGGCTCGATAGATGTGTCATCTTTTCAGTTATTTCTCCTCTCATTCCCGACTCTTTGCAGAACACAGAATTGCAGATGAGAAAAAAAACATTACAGAGGGCTTAAAAGAGAGAAAAGTAAATAAGATTTTAATGAGAGAGAGCACAAAAAAGGTAGAGTAAATGGCAGAGGGGTAAAATTAGAGAGTGGGAGATGGCTGTGTTGCAGGAGCGAGACACAGAGAGTGAGGAGGGAGTGAACAACTATTTCACAGAACAGACAATCAGACTCCAAGACTGAGGGGGACTGAGCGGAGAAGAGAGGTGGAGGGGGAGGATGAAGTCAGAGGGGAAGAGCGAAAGGGAGGACAGGAGAGGAGGAGTGAGGGAAAATACAGAAACCAAGTAAAATATGATTAAAATACGGCTGCTACTTTTCCTGCTCACGCTGATGCATTCCAGCCGGTGCGGCAGTAGCCAAACTCTCCAGCTTCTGGCGAGATCTGGACGCTCCCATGGTCTCTGACCTGCCCCGCAACCCCCGCAGCGCACACCGCACACACATTTATACACACACACACAAACTCCCTCAACCCTTCTTCATCCAGTCGAAGAGCTGAGTGAATCAAAGGGAAAATAATTCACAGCTGCACGGGACTTCAAACAGGGAGGCCCCTCATTCCCATCTGCACCCCCCCACCACCACCCTCAAGTAATCCACAGGACCCCTCAGACGATCATAAATCATGCTCACTGTATCACCGTCACACTGTCTTTTATTTATGAAACACCCCGTAAGTCAGGGTCCCACACAACCGCAGGGCTACAGCTACTGCTTCCCCCAACACCTGGATCTGACCCGCTGCTGCTGAGGTAACTGTCAGTGTGTGTGTGCGTGTGTGTGTGTGTGTGTGTGTGTGTGTGTGTGTGTGTGTGTGTGTGTGTGTGTGCGTGATGGGGTCGGGGCCAGGGCCAATGCAGGGAGATGTGTGGACCCCCACACTCAGCACTGTGGCTACATCCGCCTGGCCTCTGTCAGCCTCCACTTTGATCCAGCAGCCATCAACACTTCATTACTCTGTGGCCCGTCTTCCTCTTGCTGCCGCTTCACACAAATGGCCTTGTCCCTGCGCTGCGGTGGGGGAGTTTACGTAGCATCGCATAGGGCGCTCTCTCTCTCTCTCACACACACACACACACAAACAATCTCCTTCTTGGGTTTACACAGATGTGCGCCGACGACCCTCTCCGACCTCTGCAAAATACTCGTACATATGCTTCAAGGGCCATCAAAAGTTTCCAGCCACTAAACCAAACCAAATGAGAAAAACTGGACTTTATTGTTGGCAAATTACGCCGTACTGATTCGATTAAAGCTCCTCCCGACTGCGATGAAAAGAGTCAGCCTTCGTGTTGTGCTTCTATTTTTGTGTTAATTTTGAAAATTAGAAAATGTAAATACCATTTACAGCACAAAACTGTAATTTGGCCATTTTTTTCACTTGATTTGTGGGACTCCAGGGTATAATTAGCAGCTCATTTATGCTTTCTCCCTGTTTTCTTTTCACTTTCGATAACGTAAAACCTTCTCTGAGCTGCCCCCGTTTACCGTCAACGACATATTTGTGCAGCCGAGAACACTTTTGGATTTCCTGGATTACCTTGATTACCTCAGTAAATGCAATCACAAACATCAGGAGCAGTCATATCTGCTCATGTGAGTTTGAGAATGAGGAAGAGAAACATAATAACCTCACAGACCAAAACTGCTGCAAAAGCCTGAAGAGTTAATGAGTGAGAGGATGAGTGACAGCTCCTTTATTTACCTGTGTCATGGTCTGTTTAATCAGCCCCATAGGAAGAGCAAACAGAGGCGCATTTACACTAAGCAATCTGCATGGAGACACTTTATCATGCAAGGTGCATCGTACATGAGCACATCTGGAGGACAGATGTTTGTTTTTGCCCGACATAAAAAGTTTAGAAATAACAATAAATAGCTCGTTCAAACGGAGAGAGACGCGCGTCTAATTGCCGACCGAGCGTCTTTTTTGCACCTTGAACGCACCACAAGATGCGGATTCAGCAAATCTGCATAAAACTTTGAAGCAATATTAGTGTGAAATTAATTATTAGCAGCAGGAAATAACTGTGTGTGCAGCCTCGCGTGTTGCACTCACCTGTGCGGCTGATCGGCCGTTAATACGTTATCGCGCATATAATTAAACGCCGGTTTTGCCGCACTGTGGGGAAAAATGGATTTTTTTTCACAAAAATGCGAAAATCCATGAATTATATGCGCCGAATTAATCAGAGAGGCCACTCTTAAGGACGGAGATCTCAACTGGGATAACACGAAAGCATTAAAATACAGCAGGTGTGAATCCAAAGGCAAGATCTGATCATTTTTTTCTTTTCTTTTTTTTCTGGATGCGGTTGCAAATCCCCTTATAATAACACTTGTAAACGGGTCACAGCCATACGCACAAAGAGATGCAAAAGCACATCATGCACACCAGGATCACTATCTCACTTTCTCTCTGCCCCACTCAGACCTTGTATATTACAGTCTGTCCAAAATCACCTGTTAGGAGTGAGTTCGTCTACAAAGCCTCTGAGCCAAAAGCACTGAGAAAACCATCAGGAATACTGGATGCAGCTGCAGACAGAGGGGAAGATCTGAGGAGGAACAGCAGGAAGGAAACAGGAGAGATGAGGAGAAAGAGGTGAAGAAAGACAGGAGAGAGTAGGAGAGAGGGGAGGTGAAGGATAAAGAACCAAAGAAGACAAATTGGAGGATTTGTCCTGCGCCATCAAAATGCAGATGATATACTAATTCTGACATTTGTTTTCATGTCATTTCATCTCCATTGTGACAGCTCAAGAACACTGCAACACAAAAAAACACTGGTGAAAGTGCGATAAAACGCCAAGAGCAAAACAGAAACGTGGAGGAATCACTTCGGTGGAAAAGAAAGGGGAGAGCCAAGATGTTGGGATGAGGGGAGTGAACGTGGTGTCATTGAAAGTGCAAAAGGAGGTGGGCTGGGGGTGAGGGAGGAGTCACAGGAATGCTGGGATGATAGAGTCTGAACACATATAAACTCATTAAGAATCTTGCTTCCCCAGATTTCTGTTTTTCTTTCCATCTCTGCCATCTCTTTTAGGAACCGTCTCTAAATGGCTGCCAAGACTCTTATCTTTACACTGCTCTCGTGTACTCTGTCCTTTGGATGCCGAGGCATGCTGACAACACAAAAACAACAATGTAAATAAAGCTTTAAAGATGCATCTGTGACAGTGACGGAGCAAAGTGCAAAAGAAGTTCAAGAGAAATGCAAAAGAGTGACTCTAAGATCTGCCCCTTCACCACCCTCGGGCTAATCCTATTTAAAAGTTGCCTTTTTTTATCACCCCACCGCTGAACAGGATAGGTTTGTACAGTACAGGGCCTGCACAGACCCGTTCTCCTTTTTTTTCCTTTTGGGTCTGTAGCATGAAAAAGGAAAGAAGGAGAGAAACAGAAGAGGGGGAATAAATAAATAAAGGTGCATTTGGACAAATGCATAGTGGCATGAGATGGAAAGAAACACAGGGAGAGTGTGTTCTTTTCCCATCCTCGGCCAGCAGAAGGAAAACAAGTCAGGCTCAGGGTAGACGGGCAACATTTTTAGCTTTCTAATAAACGGAGAGAGAAGCACAAACTGAACCCCTATTCAGACGAACTGCTGAGAGGACAGACAGAGAAAAAAAAAACTTGGCATGAGACAATGTTTCTCACACACAATGTGGTGAATGTCTCCTGACCGGAGAGAGCCCTGACGGGATGACCTTTTCCAGGGGATACGACGCCTGGAGCCGCATGGAAAAACGGCCCCCCGGTGGAACCCTCCCCGCCACGCCTGAAGGTCCCCTCTCCGGTCTGTGCACTCATTTTGTCCTCGGTGTCATGAGGGGGACACGGACAAAGTCGCATGGATCACGACATTCCGGGAATAGCTGAATCAAGCTTTTTCCGCCGTGGTCAGTGTCTCCTCGTCACTGTGATCACAGACAGAGCTCCCATTGAGGATGATAGACAGCGGCTGTCTGGCAGACGGCGGGACGGACAAGCTCGCATGCAGACAGATGGACACACAGGGTTGTGCTGTATATCAGAGCTTGACTCTCTTACCGCACTATGAGTCAGCATTTCTGACCATAAACCCTTTGCCCTGGATTCAGTGCCCTGTGCCCTACAATGGCCGTCTTGTCGGCGCAGCCTCGCTGTCCCGACTAAAAGAGAAGGCCAAAGAGAAAGTCCCCTTATCCATACTGAAATCTCCCTGACCTGTGCCAGTGTGGAGGCAGCAGGAGGAGGGCTCGGTATTTGCTTTATTACTCTGCTGCTCTATTGAAGCGGCGTCTTTAAAAAAAACCCAGGAGAGAAAACAACGTCCCAGCGCCCATGGCCCGGGCGAGATCACAATGATTAAAGAGACGAGGCGACAGAGTGCAGAGATAGACCCAAAGAGAAACACAAACACAGTCAGAGTGTTCCAGGCAGTAGTCCTGTTTATCTCCCCGCTTGTCTCTTACTCTCACAGAACAGAGCACATAACTCCCATAGCTCCAAACAGAGCCGCGCACCGGCTAACAGTCTGTAGTGTAAATACAGCAGAAATAGGAGTCAGCTCCAGCCACGGTGTCTCCGCTGATCCTGAACAGAAGGACGTGTTTTGGAGCGATCGATGCCAACATGCCTCTGAGAGCAGTGCAACCCCCCCTTCAATCCCTCTCCCTTTTCTCTTTGTCACCTCGTCTCCTCCAGGCTCCCTGCTTCCAGAAGAGACAAAGGGCCAAACAAACAGCGGAGTGGAGAAATAGCTGTGCAGCAGCCAGTGACACTCAGACACTCTCAAGGTACAGGAGACTGCTTCTCTCTCTCTCTCCCTCTCTCTCTCTCTCTCACTGTCTGTCTTGTGTCTGGCAGGAGCATCCCTCTCTGGTCAACCCTTCAACAGATGTCCTGGCTTGAAGGTGCCAACAACCCTCCCTCCCTGTCCTCTCTCTCTCTCTCTCTCCCTCTCTTCCTCCCTCCCACTGTCCTGGCACAGCCGCCCTGGCCTCCCGCCAAACATGGGATAGAGTGATGAGGAGAGAGGGTGGCGATCGGCTGTAATGAAAGGAGAGAGAGGAGGGGGCAGCGGAGGTAAGGTGGCCGCGATCTGGGTACTGGCCAAAGGAGGGGGGGTTGAAATGAAGAAGAGCTGTAGAGGAAAGAGGGAGTAAGGTAGGAAAGAAGGGTGAAGGAAGACAGATTGACCCAATCTTCCCTCACATGTGATTTACTTACCTGAAAGTGGTGGAAATTTGTGTGTGGAATAAATGAAGTGACAATGAAATCTTAATGCAGTAGTGACTTGGGCTGATTGTGAATGTACTGACGTGTGTGTGTGTCTTACCTTAACGGTGCGGTGGTGCTTGCGGGACGGGTGACAGCGCATGTTGCTGGTGTTGCAGCAGCCCGTGCAGCGCTTCACCTCCACACAGGGCGGCCATATCAGGAAGTTGGCCGACGTGGGATCCACCTGGCTCCTGGGGATCTCGTAGATCACCGTCCGCGTCTTACACACCGCCGGGACCGCCTCCTCTACTGGAAGAGGGACAGGGGAGAGGGAGGAGTCGAGTTAACGCGTCAGGTCTGCGTGAGCAGTTCGGTGACACATTTTCCAAATTGCAAGCACTGATGCATTGTTGTAATCGGTCCTTTTCACTCCCAGCTGCTTTTACGCATTCCTTCACTGCTCATTATTTGATGACTCACTTGATGTGGGAGCTGTTTGTCTTACCTCAGATCACACCCAACCTCTCTTAAGGCTGTTAAGAAGACAAGCTATCCAAAAAGCTGATCTCATATCAGCTAAGGAGCTTTGGGATCAAGTCGGTGAGACAGAGAGAGACTGAGCCTTTGTTCAGAGGCCTCACTGGGGTTAATGCAGCGTGACTAGGCCAGAAAACCTTTATGTCCGCCGCTGGGAAATCTAATAATGGCCTTTGACCCCGTTGGTCATAGTGAAAAGAGGAAGGCAGTAAGCATTCATTCCAGTGAATACTCTGACAGGCACTTAAACCTAGAGATGTGACAGAGTGTACAGTAAGATGCCATTATGTCATTAAGAAGATATGTGCATCATGTACAGAATGCGAGGGCTTTTGTAAACAGCTGCCAAAATGTTATACTGTATCGTACAGTCACGCTACAGCACACATACGTGAAATGCAACCAGCCACTTTATCCTGCGTTGCTTTAAACACTGCTGTGCTGGGAGAGATGAGAAGAACACGCAGCTACACACACACACACACACATTGCACACTACATGGTATTCTCCACGCCTCGATCAGATATCGTACCGCGTGGCGTTTTATGAAGAAATCTGACTGAGAGCCCAGGCGAGCTGCAACTTGAGCCCTGAATGTCTGGAATTTCCACGCTCAAGGATATATTTCTCTCCTGACGCGTGTGTCTTAGATCTGCGAGCCTCTGGCCAATTAAAACGCTTCATGTCAGACGTCCTCCTCAACCTCGCACACCAGTCTCGTTTCTCATGATTCCTTGATTGCCATAAATGCCGGGTAGATGTCTTCATTAGGGTTCCTTTTATCCACAAGAAAAGCAGCACCAAAGCCACTAAATATTAGCTTTGTTTGAAATTAGTGTAAAGTGATCGGTTTCATCTCCTGGGAACTCGTGTTTGAGACAGAGGTTATTTTTAGGCCATCATGACAGTGTGAAAAGTCGTGCCAAGTTGTGATGCATATAGCACCGAATGTAATCATGATGCAACCTCTGAGCCGCACAGTGAAGCATGTAGTGTTCGTTCAGTCTTACCGATGCTCCTCTTGCGCCGGCTGTGGAGCTGGGAGCTCTTCAGGTCATTGTAGTAACCGGGATGACGGGAGTAGTTCTTATGGTGGTTGTGGTGCTTGTGATGCTTGGGCTCCTCGATAACATCGTTTCCCGTACCTCGTCAAAACAGAAGCCAGCCATATTAATAATGTCACACAGAGAAAACACAAAAAAAGCTTATTCAAACCAATAAACTGTGAGTCTGTCAACCGCCGCTGCAGCTTTGAACAGCGTTGAATGACTGCGGTGGGTGGCGTGCTCGGCCTCACCAGAAGGCCGCATGTGACCCACTATTGATGTTTTATATACCCCTTCCACAACAAACAGTTTGGTTAGTCACGCGACCATAATGAGATGGTAACTTCCTGGTTCTTGTGCTGTGCCTAACACATGCTTTGATTCCCCGAAGGGCTTAGGGTTCCCCAACGCGCTGGCTGGCAGGCGGGAAGGCAGGGGCGACTGCTGATGATGGCACAAATTGAGGTAAACAGTCCAGAGTACTCCGGGTACAGTCAGGAGACCCGGTCTGTGTAATTTGCGAGCTTTGTGTGTCAGCCTCACTCACTCATTTGGCTGAACTTTCCCAGCACGAATAAAGTATCTAGACGCAGGTGAGTCAGCACGCTCCTTCAAAAACAACCAGCTTTCACAGACGCACAGGGGACTAAAGTGGTCATTTGACAGGTGGTACTCAGCCGCCATTATCCCTGCACCTAATTAGTGGTTTCGTGTCTCTCATTTACCTGAAAATGTTTGCTTTTTCAATCATTCGGTGGCTCGGAAAAGTACATGTTTTGCTATGCTGCAGTGGTAGCTTCTAAAAGCTCCCCAACTCCAGTCTAATATAGCCAGCTCAGCTTATTCCCACTCATGGTCATCTGATAAAGCTTGCTTGTTTTGGTCCCCACCCCAGAATATGAGGTGGATTACAGAAGAGTGCCAGAGCAGCAATAAAACGATAAAGCTCGTTCGCAGGATACTGCCCTTTCCCAAAGAGCAGAGTCTGAGAGTGTTTGCTAAGTGGGTGGGTCTACCTGTCTGTAGGTACAGCACACCCACCCACCTGGCTAATACAATCCTACACCTGTGCACTTAACATAAACACACGACTCACAACTACACAAACTCCTCTCATTATCCTCCATAACATGCTAAAACCCAATGTACACCAGCACAACAAAGCTTAGCCAAAGGCAAACACATTCCTCTCTCCCAGCTCCTTTGTGCTCTGACCAGAGTCATCTGAAGGGATTTCCTCTACCTATACATGGTCCACCTCTGGGAATGGTTGTTTATTTGCTTTTGGATGCCGTCTTTTTGCAGGTCTGCCCACTCAGTGAGAGTGGAGGGAATTTCCTCCGAGCCTGTCGTGCAGTCAGTCAGACCGCCGGTGATCCAGAACCAAAGGTCCACAGAACGGAAGCGTTGACTGCAGCTGAGGCCTGGAGTTAAGCAAAGGGCTGAGCTATCAGTCTGCCACGCCAGTATACCCACATACAGGGACACACACACACACACACACACTCACCTCAGTGCATGACATATAGGAGGAAACACACACATACACTGTCAGCACTGTCAGGTGGACTCTTTGTGACAGCTGGTTGATTTTCCTACCTAACCACCTTTTAACACTGCGGGTCACTGACAGAACTCCCACTGTGCCTCCTCTCACTCTTCTATACCTGTCCCTCTGTTCATCTGCCCCCGTCAGGAGAGGACGGGAGCGAGGGAGGGCGACACACCCGGTGGCCACCCGGAGACAGTTTGTGTCAAAGCTGACAGGAGAAAGGGAGGGAGGACATAAAGAAGTCCTTTATAGACTGCAGAGTCCTCTTTTCAGCCCAATAAAAGGACCTTTCTGTTGTTTTTTTTCCTTTGCACTGAAAGGACGAACAACTCGGAAAAGAAGTCAATCGGAGTGATCGGGCAGGTAGACGCAGGAAAAAATGAGGCAAGATGAGAGCGGTGTATTCAAGAGAAAGGTGGAGGCCACGGAAAACTAGAGTGAGGGGTTTGCTCCTCTGTTGGTTCCAGGTGACTAAGAAGTAATAACACGCCCGGAGCGTCGTCAAACTGAGACAAGAGAAACGAGGACAGGAGACAGTCTCTCGCCATGAATCAGGCTTTCATGACTCGCAAATTACTCCCCCCATTAGCTGAGGGCCCCAGCTCCCTCCCTTTACTCCTTCTCCCCTCTTTCTTTCTCCATCCACTTGTACAAATATGGCAACATGTTGTTGACTTGTTGTAATAAGTGCTTCCATAATTCTCTCTCTCTGTCTCCCCTGCTTGTCTTTATTATTGTTACATGGCTGGTTGACGTCGTGTTGGTTTAATTCATGTGGGCAAAAGGTCCCTGTGGGTGTGAGAGCAGGTAGGAAGCACAATAACTATGTTTTTGAAGCGGGTTCGGAGGAAGTGCTACCAAGTGTACTGGAGGTAAACACACTCCCAGCCTGTCGGAAACCAAGCAGGTTGCACAACAACGCGCGGCCTCTCTGAGTGAAGTGTAGCGGGAACACAGCTTTTCAGAATCCTGCTCCCTCCTCCACGTCTGCCCCATGCCAAGAGTCAGGTTCCCTTTTCTGTCAAAGTCCTTCACTGTGAGAGATAAGAGGAGGCAGGCTGGGGGGGCCGCCTGAGAAGGGACGGGGCTAGAGAAGAAGAAAAGCCAGGAGAGGAGCACCTCAGGGGCCAGACAGCCATTTGCAGACTTCAGCGGGGTCATCTCATTTGTCAGTCAGAGCCGAGGACACCATCCTCGCGGGACGTGCGCACATAGGCAGGCAAAAACAAAGGCAAGGCCGCACTGAGCGAAGCCGCTAGACGGGCCCTGCAGGCCTTCCCGCTGATCCTGACAGTGACACAGATCTCAGATACAGACAACCGAGTGCAACACATGGGTAAAACAACACCATGAGAAATAATCTCAGTCTGGATCGACAAAATGCAAAAACTAAATAATTGAGGATTTCCTTGATGTGCCCTTTCAAAAAACAGCATTAGTTACATTAAGGGTTCCACCAACGCCTCATGTTAGCCCAGCCTCTCTCCTTCCCTGGACTGTACACTTCAGCCTATACTGGTAGCTTTACTGTCCTGGTCACCCGCAACAAAAGCTCTGAAAATACCCCTCTGGCTGGCGTCAAAGGTCTTTTAATGGGCCGGCCTGAGCCGCCAAGCTGCCCCTCAGACAGATTTATGTCCTTGTAATAATAATCAGCCTACTACTGTTACCCTGCACAACATTCCTCTGTTTGAAGAAAGACATGTTAATTCAATTATAAACACCTCTTCTCATGCAAGAGGCACAGCAGGGATCTCCTCCATGTAAAGCAGGGTGATCACCGTTGAGGTTGATTGTGAGTTAATAGATTACACACACTAATGATGAGAGGTTATGAGTCCTAATTGATACGTCTGTCAGAAATTGTGTGGTTACAAAGACGAATACCTGAGTGAAAGACCAGCCGTTATGTTGCTTTGTTATAAGTTTTGAGGTTACTAATGAGCTATGACCACTGAGGTAACTTCCATCATTTGGGACTGTTAAAGCAAATTTAGTAATTACCTATTTCCATCAACAAATCTTTATGGGAGAGCCCTGAATTTGATATATGGCCGGAGCCTGTGTAAATAGAGGCTCATGTGAAGGCAAACAGCTTCTTCCAGTGCACCCCTGTAACTTAATCTAAGGCAGTCTGAGAGCGAGCGGTCCCCCACCAGAGAAGAGGCAGCACCTCTGAGAACCTGACCGCCTGACCCGCGAGCCGCTGTCTCTGTTTACAGGGTAACATATGTGGCAGTCTGGTTGCTGTAAAGCCAGTTTATTGCAGCAGCTGGAGGGAATATGCACAAATAAATGTCTGCCAGTGAAAGTCCATCTTTGTCACATGTGTACAGTAGACGCACCTATCATGGTTACTGCCTTATCATGCA
Source organism: Centropyge bicolor (assembly GCA_037975185.1). Lineage (NCBI taxonomy): Eukaryota > Metazoa > Chordata > Actinopteri > Pomacanthidae > Centropyge > Centropyge bicolor. The sequence goes on along the minus strand of JBBMOC010000092.1, from coordinate 907,000 downwards.
TGCCAGGGCCGCACTTGGCAGCTCCCCTGGGTGCACACATCCCTCAGCCATTTCTAGTACACTGCTTTAGCCTTTGGATCTTGAAATTAGGAGCTATATCTCTGCTGATTCCCTGCTGAATATAACTTGTAGGACATGCCAAAAGAACAGAAAGTCATGTTTGCTCACTAAATCCATTAAAGCAGCAGGATTGGCAAAATGTCTTCATCTTATTTAATCAAATATCAGATTGTGCCTATGTCAGCTGTAACACATAATTCATCTATTCATTCATTTATATATTGCAGATTGAAAGGGTTGAAGGTCTCCCTGTCATGATTATTTTAGATGTGACCTTTGAATGAAATATGTTATAGTTATTCGGCTTGATCCTTAAGCCATCACATGCCACACTAAGGCAAAAATACATGGAAAGTTCCCATACCAGGTAATATTCAGGTGGCTACTTAGAAGTCTATCTTTAAAGATGATTCCACAATACAGCATCGTTTACAGGTGATGTAATCATGCTGCAGCTGTTTTTAGAGCCACCCTTTATTATGTGTTACATCAACAATAGGACGACATCAAGGGCTTCAGGATTAAAAATGTAACTGGGGTCTATTGATAGAAGTATCAAGAGGCAGAATTTACCTACGGAGTCAATGTCCAGTAGCCGCTGGAGGTCGCTGATGCTGTGGATTTCACTGTGGGACAGTCTGTCTATCAGCTCCTGGGGAAACTCCACTTCCTTTAAAGGAGGAGGGAGGGGGGCAAAGAAATCAAACAAGAGATGAAGGTTAGAGATGAGTGGGATCAGTGGCAAAAACCTTTGTGTGATTGTTTGTCTGTGCCGAGTTCAAACAACCACCAGGAAGGTCCGTTTTTGCAACTATGTGCCAGCTGCGGCTCGCAGATCTGCCCCATTCATATAGCGAGAAGGCGGCGCCGAACCCCATTACGTAAATACGCAATTTAAGAACACATTGCTTAAAAGTATCAAAAACGCATTTATTTTGAAAATTAAACCCTGTGAGATACACTTTTGCACATTTGGAACAATTCGGCTGCATTTTTACCGAAATATCTGCAACTAAAATTTTCACCCCCCTGTATATGGGGAAGCGCCGAACCCCATTGCGAAAATGTGCAATTTAAGAACGCATTGCTTAAAAGTATCTGAAACGCGTTTATTTTGAAAACTAACGCATGTGAGACACTTTTTAGCACAATTGGAACAATTCGGCTCTATTTTTACCGCAATATCTGCAACTAAAAATTTCACCCCCTGTATATGGGGAAGCGGGACAATCGCAATGGGGAATCTACCGTTAAACATCTAATCGTCTAATCGCGTTAATGCAATTTCAACCTGAGACATTTACTAAATGCTGAATCAATATATAGATTAAAAAAAGAGCCTCCAAACAAGCTTTAAATCCACTAATCTTGCCCCTTTACACCGTCTGTTTTCCTAAAGGACTTTTGAACTGTGTGCGCATCTCGCCACACTTTGCACTTGTTGCGGTCTTCGCGAGCCGCCTTACAGGAACAGGGACTATTTATATCAGCCTGAGCGGTTCCCATGAAGGAGCTGGGTCCAAGCACAACGTTTGCCCGCTTGGCTCAGGCGTGCAAAAACAGATTTGGCACAAAAGCCAAAAATAAAAGCGCGCAGTCACTGAGCCTCATGGTGACTGAGGCTCGTGTGTTTGTTCATTATGGGAAAATGAGGCTGGTAATAACAAGAAAAAAACTCTTAATCCAAACTTTTTTTAAAATATGGATTCGATCAAATTAAACGTTAAATTACAGGCTCATACTAATTCTAGTCTAATTACAGGCTTTAAATGAAAACACTGGAGCTCAGTGTTTCTCCTCCTCAGGGCATCAGATTGGTGCTCTATGGGAATAAAGCCCTGCACCAGCATGCTCTCTGCAGCCCCCTCTCAGGTCCTCAGTCCCGGTGACTTTACCTCAGAGGTGGCCAGCAGCAGGTACGTGGTCCACAGCAGGAAGTAACAAAGTGCGGCTCTCATCTCCCTTTAATTTCAACGCGAGATGCAGGAGAAAGGTGCAGTCGTGTAGGAGCCGCAGACTCGCTCCTGGCCCCGCAGGATCCACAACCATCCCCTCGGGGAGAGGACCCGGGGTGTCAGTCTCTCTGTGTCGGGCTCCCTGCGGGCTGCACTTGCATGTGACTGTGACAAGTGGACTTATTCACATGGAACAGCTCGGCATAGCTCCTGAGTGGCACAATCCCAATGCACTTGTTATGTCTGGATACAGATCTCTTAGAATTGAGGAGAATTAATTTATTGTAATTATTGTTAGTTTTGCTTAATAGTCCTGAGAGAATATAATCCAAACAGAAAAGATCCTCTGAGAAAAAATCACAGGTGGGGAAAGCGGTCCGTGCCGTGCTATCCGGAGTCTGTCCTGCAGCAGTGCGCACAGGTCCTGGGCTGTGTGGGACTCTGGAGTGAATGGAGTCAGAGCGCCTCTGAGCCGCTGGATATAGAGCCAGCAGCTCCGTGCATGTTGCGCCTCCCCTCGCGCCTCGGTGAGCGTGCATCTTATTCAGCGAGGGGAGCTGGTTGGCTGGTCGGATGACTTAAGACTCAAGAGCATGTCCCCATCCCCCCCACCACCACCGCCGCCACCACCCCACCTCACCCCACCCACCTCAGCCCGTGTGTAAGTGTGTGTGTGTGTGTGTGTGTGTGTGTGTGTGTGTGTGTGTGTGTGTGTCTCTGTGTGTCTCTGTGTGTCTCTGTGTGTGTGTGCCCTTCAGCAGATTCAGCCTGTAATCGATATTGATTATCACTGATGAGAAAGGATGTGATATCTATAGTGAGGCAAGAAAAGGATGAGGATGCTGATGAGGATGAGTCCTCACTGTTAACAGGGCAGTGATTGATTAGTAGATAAAGGTCAGTAATTCAATGTATATTAATAAATATATTTTTTATTCATATTTTCAGTAACAATCTATTTTCTGTAATCAAAGTTGCACAAAGCAGACAAACGTAAAATGATGATGATTATCATGGTTGTGATGATGGTGGTGACTCATGATGTCTCATGATGATGTGATAACAAGCAACAAGATTTCTTTGTACATTTAAGTTTAAGACAGAAAAAAACATTTATTTATCATATGTCGACATTATTGACACAAAGAAATCCGTTTTTAAAAATATCAAAGGGAGAAAAATAGGTGATGACAATGACTCAGTACTGTCCTAACCATTTAACACCCATGTGTGTGGACATGATTTTGGGACACAGGAAGTAACTACTTTACAGCAGGTTAACAACAGGCTGGTCTTAACTTGTCGTGAGGAAGCTGGAGGCTGAGCGATGCTCTGCTGGGAGGTCTGGGAGAGGAGCCCGAGGGCCTGATAAACGAGACATACCTAACAGGAGCAGAGGCACAGACAGCGTCCACCACACATTATCAGCCAGAGGTGACAATCAGCGGCGAGCCATAGGTCAGCCAACCAGGTGGTCGGCCCTCCACCTCGTCCGCTCGGCCGGGGGCGCGGCACAAGGCCAGCCCGAGGGCGCTGCGGCTGGAAACACTGCGTGGAGGAGGCACTGCAGCAGCTGGTGGAGTAATTAATGTAAGTATTTTAACAAGCCTATGAAGTACATTTTAGGATGGCACCAGTGCTGTGAAATGTAATATTTTAATAATAAATATCCCTCTGCTAAAACCATTTATGTGACACTTGGCTCCTACTGAAGCCAATTTTCTGATTCCTCGGTCTGACACTGCACGAATGGCCGTGTGCACTGAAGTTGATTTAAACCCCTAAAACTCATCTCTGCTGATCTTAGAAATCTTAGTATGCATTGATCTAAATATTCTCCACCTACTCCATTGCCACTCACCTGCAGCTCAACCTGTTCACCGTTGACTCTGCTCATCAAACATCTGCCTGTTTTCTGCTATGCCAGCTCCTGTACAATACACAGTGGCAAGTTTAATAGGAGTAATTCAGCCATTTATGTTTAAACCAGAAATGGATTCCAATTCTTAAGAAGACAAACTGCACAGGGTCGCATAAAAGTGACATATTAAACCTTGGGTATCTGAATCTGTGTTTCTGAGACTGTCATTGATCCAAGGCCGAAATGCTCAGCCATAGCTTTGGTTGCCTATTTCACCCGTGATATACTGTATCTTAGCACCATCTGGACAAGATAACATTAAAAGCTTGATTTCCATTGGACGCGGTCCTTAAAGTACGTGATGGCAAAATGACTAATACTGGCCGGTTACAGACAAGTTCATTCGTCGTCATTGGGTTCAGGGTATGCAACGGTGTCATCATGACTACATCACAGATCAGCCCCCCCCCCCCCCCTCCTGGATGTACACTCTAACCGAGACGCATGAATCATGTTTCTTGTAGATGCACACTTCGCATCATGGTGGGAAAGTGGGAGTCAGAGGAAGGAGGTGAGAGGGCAGGCCCCGCAGTAGGAGAGAGTGATTGTTGAGTGAAAGGAAAAAGTAGCAGGTGAGGATGATGCGTTGGCTACTTTCTCTTTCCTTCACTTCAATGTGTCTTGTGTTTCTACGAATGTTCTTATATTGAGACGGATGATTGTGGACTGAATTGACAGATGAGAAATAAGAATCACTGCACTGACATTTTAGGGGGAGAAGAAGAAATCAAAACAACAAGAGGAGAAATCTCTCTCTCTCCCCCCTCCTTCTTTTCTGCATGAGCCATTAGGCAACATGTTTACTGGCAACTGAGGTCTGTGTACCTAACAACATTAACCCCATTAAATGGTTTTATAGATGCTGGTGCATAGTAAATCTAGTCATAAAGACGCTGCGGAGAGGACGCTCTGAGTGAGGCGATGACTCCCGTTCTCGGGCCACACATAGTTCCCAGTGAGAGAAGTGTAGGAAAAAAGGGGAGAAGAATGTGGTGGATATAAGTTGTATTACCTTTGGGGGATTAGAGAGCGCCTCTGGATGAAGTCTGTCCTTCATGGTAGGAAGGAGTTGTCCTTCTGGGGAGTCTTGATCTCAGGAGCCTCAATGTCTTTAGGCTGGATAACATGAAGGTTTTGGGGCAAATTGTAGTTGATCTGTTTTATAGTCAGAATAAACGATGAAGATGAAAGAGAGAGAAAATGAGTTCAAGTTCAAAGGCTGTTTTTTTAATTAAGATGTTATATACAGTCCAGACATTTCATGAGGAATCCTCCCATCTACCGTGCTTTGGAATATACTGTTACATCATTTGGTCTGGTTTACTGTCAAAATCCTAACGCATGCAATTAAAAATAAAAAACAATGAGATAAAAACAGATAAGATAAAGCAATAAAGGCACAGACTTATTTCTATTTTTGTCCTTGGTCTTTCACTTGATTCACTCATTACCCCTGAGCTAATGAAGAACCTGTGAGGTCAGATTCAGTCTCTGTGTTGAAACCAGCCCAACTAAATAAAGGCCTTAAATATATACGTCTCCTCGCTGTTCTTATCTTAAATTGCCACTCAGAGATAAATAAAGTTCTTTGAATTGAATAGAATTGAATTGAATTGGAATGTAAATAAGTACATTTACCCAAGAACCATATTTTGGTACAAATTCAAGTACTTCTACGCCACAAGAGGCAAATATTGTACTTTTTATTTCACTGCATTTGCTCGAGTTACTAGTTTAGATTACAGCGTCCTACACTTGCTGTCCACTGAAAACCATGTATGTCCAAATATGCTGATTTTCCTTTGTGGGTTGAGAAAATTCACCTATTTCTTAAACTCTATTTAAACAATTTTATACCAGTGATATGAATCCCAAAACATAATACACACATAACATTGACAGATATTTGTCTGAATAATGAGTACTGTTTAATACTTATTACTTAATTTAAGTCAATTATGCAGATGATATTTCCATACTTTTACTTAAGTAACTTGTAGTGGAGTATTTTCACGATGTGGTATGAGTACTTTGACTTTCGTAAAAGAGCCGAACACTTGCCGATAAACGTCTCTTTTCTGTGATATTCCTTTATCATCAGTAGCGTGATAGAGTCCTGACACCTATTGGATACGCTCAAAGCAAAAGACCTGGTATCACAGTTCAGTAAGTGTTATAACACACACATTATCATCCATGACCCAGCGTCAACTTGATCCCAGTGCAGCTGAACTCTGAGCCTGCAAAGAAAGCAAAGAATCTCACACTTCAGTGCACCGGGGAACCATAAAAAGATAGCAGAGCTGACAATAGAAACTCAATGTACTGATAGCTGCATATTCTCCACAGTCATGATACCTGCAACTTATCCAATGAAAGCTATTAGATATTTTCCACTGGGCATCCCCATTCTATGACACCTCATAATGTCAAAGACCGGCCGGATTACGGAGTGGATTGCCTTGCAACAGAGAAACAAACACAGAGCTTAACCTGGTGTCTCCCCCAGCACCACCCAGCCACATCGTGAGCATGCATGAGTCACGGACACAAGGTCCTTCGCAGACTGCCGAGTGATCTCCTCCCTCCTCCTCAGGGTAGAATTAGGCTCTGCTAAACGAAAGCCCTAACTAGCTCATCAGTGTCTATGATGACAAAGTCGATTCCATTAGTGGGTTGTGTGTTGATGTTTTTAGTGTGGAGCTGTGTGTTATTTGACACGAGCTTGTGTCTTGTAATAGGCCCATTAGAAACAGCGGTAACATTTATGGTTGGTTACTCATGTACACACTCACACACACACGCAGGGGTAAGTAATTCAGGTGAAATTTCCCAGGAGCAAAGGTACATTCCAGAGGCTGGTAGCGATATAGATTGGACTTGGAAATTATCCAGAGCAGAGTGCATATCCAGGGCAACCTCTCACACATAAACAGGCAGCAACACATACACACATTCACAGCGAGAAAGACCCAAACACACACACACTCACTCACTGCTTGTTCACTTGAATATTAAGCAGTGGAAGGAGGCCAAGTACAGCAGCCATACTTACAACTTACCAGTGATCTTAGACGCAGCTGCTCTTTTATAGGGAAGATTACTGGCAGTCATTTACAGGCCTTCATCTCTCTAACATGCAGAGCAACCTGAATGAAGTGCTCTGTGGGCCCCCCCCCCACACCCCTTTTCCTTTAAGGCACTATAGGTGTGCAGGCATTCACAGGGCACAATGCCCAACTGCTCTTTCATAAGTCTCAACTGCGTAAGTCAAGTCCACCTCTGGGATCATGCATAAATGCACAAAGCCGGTGGTACAAGGTATGCGAGGCAAACTTCCAGCTGCAACGCATTATACATTACAGCAGCACACTTCAGTTGTTAAGGGACCGCGGCATCCTCGCCGTGTGATCTCCAGATCTGTCAAACTGCGGTCTGCTCTTGTCATAACTCTGCCTTGACTCCTCCATGAAAGCCATCCTTAGAGGGCTAGAAATAGGTGTTCGGCGTGACAAAACACCGGGAACACGCTGGAGGAAATCCATCTGTGTGTTTGCATGCATGTGTTTGTGCGAGTTCCTTGAAACCTCTGCTACCAGTTCCAGCGGGTTCCANCCTCCTCGTCTCTCCTCCCCATCTCCCCCCAAAACTCTGGGAACTCCCACTGCGTCCCCATGTTCTGCGAGTTCGGAGGCTAGGAGGGGAGGACGGGGCTAACCCACAAATCAGACTCTTGGCAGGGGGACATCAAAGGCTGAACAGGACGACGTGGAAAGGACAGGGGGAGACAGAGCTGCCCTGTCTCGCTGCGGTCCCGAGGGGTTGGAGGAAAATTCGAGGTCTATGTGTAGAGCCCAGACATTATAGTGGCACAAATGTAAGCTTTCTGTTGGTGCCAATGGGAAAATAGCGGACTGGTGTTGCCTTACACAAATCTGGCCCTGAAATAAGGACATTAAAGAATGAAACATATACAGGGACATACTCATAATAAACATATGGGAGTTTATGGGATTATGCATCGATGGTAAGCGGAAAGAAACGGCTTTGACCAGCAGAGAAAAGTCATCCAAACAAATAGCAAGAAACTAATATCAAGAGCGAAAAAGTAGATGTGGGGTTCATGAGAGAGCCTTCTATGAAAACTAATTTTAAAACACATCACATGCAAATTCGATCACTCACAGGCCCAATGACAAGATGTCTCTGTGTCTCCTCGCATGACAGACGAGCTCAGCTCTCAGAGGGGGCACACAAAGCTGTCCTCAGAAATATATTAGGAGCCTTTAAGCCCATAATTACACCAATTGGCATGTCAGATGGGGCTTTCACTTCGTTATTTACTCTTCCTTCTCCCCTTGTCTTTCACTAGCCATGGGCCGCCCTGCTGACGGCGCAGGGACCGTGAGATGGGGGGGGGACGAGGAGTGGCCGCGATGGCGGTGGCGATGTGCATGTGGGAGGGGGCGGGGTTCTGCATCAGGGGGATTAAGGAGAGAGTTCTCTGCTTGACTTGAGCGACATTAGCTATCCGCGGCAGAGATGAAGAGGAGAGGTTCGGATGAGGAGGAGGAGGAGGGAGGGTTTGAAGGAAGAGATAGCACTAAAAGAAAACCCCTGGATTAAAGGGTGATTAAGACGAGTTAGAGAATCCACTTTGGTGCACCTGGTTATTCACCGCTTCACCATGTGCCACCAGCCCCGGGGCCTACTACCGAGGTAAACTATAACAGGGAGCAGGGCCCTGAATTGTGTTTGAGATTTTCCTCAACACAGCGCCATTTCCATTACAACCACACCTTTCTGAGCCATGAAAGCACTTAACCTCCAGGAGAGAAGCACTACGCAGTTTATGGGCCGTACCGTGATGCTGTTTGGCACGCATGGTGGCAACTACAGCGTTTAAAGTGAGCCCCCAACCCCAACGAGCTCCCAGATAGCTCCTCCACTATAGCTGCTTTAAAAAATAATTACAGCAGGTTTTTGGCTCTTTTATTGTTGTTGTTATTATCGGAGGCCATAAAAGCAGCACCAGATCCAGATCCAGCGCTGAGGGATGTCAGCAAGCGAGAGAGCGAGATGGAAAAAATGAGAAGACAAGATGGAGTAAGCAAGACTCACCTTCCTTTTTTCCTGGGATTGTTGCTTTTATTTGATAGTCAAGAGTAGAAAGGAACCAGAAAAAAGGGGAAAACATTCCTGCCAGAGTCACACATCTCATTCATTTGATGTGAAGCAATCTATGTTGTGTGTGGACGAGTGACACATTGGGCAGTTTCCATACATGCACGTGTGCAAATGTGCAAACACAGAGGCTTGTTGTAGGAGCCGGGACTCGAATTAGAAAAATAACTTTTTTTCAGTCGCCAACCCTTTGATGCCAGCCCACACTGTCATTATGGTACACAGACCAGAACCATAATAACACCTCTGCTAACTCCTCCTCTCCCAGGACTCGAGATGAAGTGTCAAAATCCCATGGCAGAGAGAGATCACAACAAACTGATTATCAACAGGAAGTGGCTCCATTATGGGCTTAAAGATAGGAGAGAGTGCTCTCTGGTTACAGCTCTCACTCAAATCCACACATTCCTGCAGGGTTTAGGAGGAGCCGGGTCACCCCCGTGGACTCTGCTCCCCAGCCCCTGCCTCAGCCCAGGGGCATTGCTCAGGGTACTGCTGGGACGTTGAAGGGATTTGGGGGTCCTTGAAGAGGGGGCTGGAGGGTTGTGGATGTCTAGGGTGGCCTGACAATCAGGAGACACTTGACAGCCGTTGCCTTGTGACTTTGCACACCTGCAGTGAGTGGATCCGTTCTGGGGGATGAGGTGAGTCCTGCGTGGGTAGACTCACACCTAATAGACCCTGACAGCATGTTCATTTCTGGGGAAGATGCCAAATCTTATCCCGATATTGAGGAATGTCAATACACCCAGTCCAATTTGGAGCATCACATCTCAAACAAGCTGATAATTGAATTAGAAACATGAGATGCTTGAAGTGCAGGAGTCTTTAGAATCTGGATCAAATCATCTATCAAAAATGTCCCAAAGCCAAAGATCTATTAACATTATCTGAGTGGGCTTTTGAGACCATTTCCTAAAGACGCCAAAGGGGGCTTTTTTGCTCATTGCATTCCTTTATCTTCCTAATGTGATTAGGACGGAGTTTGGCTACTTTTATGATCTGTACTCGAAACCCTAACGATTCCTCTGAGAGTAGGAGGCGCTGGAAAAAAAAGAGGAACAATCGAGGCAATTGCTGAGCTGCCTCCCCAGGGAGTGAAGTCAGAGCCCAAGTAAAGAGATGGATTGTGCTGGGTCGGGATCAACGTGGGCAGAAGATTGCAGAGTCATGCGCATGATGGAATATCTCACTCAGAAAAATGCTACTGACACATTTTTTTCCTCGTGCATGCAGAATATTGGGAGACCATCAGGCGTTTGTTTGTTTTCTCTACACGTCGTTCGGAGGCGAGTCACCAAGGCTCCGTCGGCTGGGAATAGCTTTGAAACTGAGTCAGGGAGGCCTGATCCCAGTGTTGGTAAATGTATACATGTGAATTATTTACTTGTCGTCCAGCAGGAAATGAGGAACGATAACAAGCTTGGGAAAGAAAAGCAGAAAAACAAACAGATTGTATCTCACTCCCTCGTTCGTTTCTTACTTTCTCTCTTTCTTTTCTCTGAGGCAGCCGGCCATGTCCCACTGAGGACAGATGGCAAAGGACAGTGGCAGGAAGAGGTCACAGAGTCGGCTCATGATTTACTTTTAGAAAGTTGTTAAAGAGGAATTGTGATTGTACACATTGAAGTCTGTTTGCAAATGTTAATTAGTACTACTGTACAAATGAAGACAGCTGTATGTATAAAGCGTTTTGTGGTTCCAGAGGGGAAGTGATGTCATTACAGGTTTTAAAATGAAAAAGAATTGAAGTTAGAAAGAAGTGAGTTTAGCACACATCTGTAGTCCGCTCCTCTTCTCTGCTTGAGGAGAGACTCCAGGCTACATTAGCTGCTAGTAGCATAACACACCTGACTCTCCAGCTGAACTGTCTGCGGTCAACTTGCATTGTGGGTAATGCAGGTACTAGGTTGTCAAATAAATAGATCTCTGATTATGGTGCAGCAATATTGATTTTTAACTGTCCAGTGCAAGTCTGACAATGTTAAGAATGCAATGCTATTTTGTTAACCTTTTCTTTTCCTCTATTAAAACCTTAATTGATTACCAAGTTTTTCAGTGGTCACTATGTAGAGGGGCTGCTGTTTAACTGAGCCGGACCTTGTGATGATCTCCTGACCCAATTTTTGACTCTCCTTCTCCCCTGACCTCGACTCGGCACCCCCTCTCATCCCTAACCTTTCAATCCCATCAGCCTCACTATTGCTCAATCACCTGTGACCAGGCCTGGGTGGTGACCTTTGACCCGAGAAGGTCACGATTAGAGCTGAGATTCAGAGCAGCAGAAGCAGGGGACCAGGCAGAGAGACGAGATGCTCCTGGACCGAGAGCTTCGACCCAGCCAGGCTGAACACTGGAACGGTCAGGTCGCCACACCCAATATATCTAGACAAGAAAAGAGCTGCGTTATCAAAGGCTCTGGTCATTAGCGCAGGCGGTTGGGGGTTGATTTTTTTTCCACCAGGGTGTGGGGATCATGGAGGAGGGAGAAGACAGGGAGAATCAATGGAGGTTGTGGCCTAGTGTTGGCAGGCATTTTAATTAGCCTGGATCTCCCCAGACAAGAGGATAGAGGGGAGCAGAGATGGTGGTTGTGGGAACACAGAGAGCAGCAGAAGACAGGAAACAAAAGAGAGAGAATGAGGGAGAAAGAGAGAGAGAGTGGGGGTGAGGGTCGCACGCCCACGGGCTACGTTCACTGTGCCAGATCTAAATATGCAGCACCAAATAAAACATTCTCTCATGAGACCATGGGTGGCTGTGTCTGCTTACGGGATGCAACAAATAGACATGCAAGCTTGCAGACACATCCATACCAAATCACTCCCAGCCATTTTATCTTGTAAATTTTTGGCAATCGTTATATAAAACTAAGAAGCCATCCCCATAAATGAGGAGGCGAAACGTTCCCATGCTGGGTTAAATTCTTTAAAATGCATCTCAGTGGACTTCACACCACTCAGGAGTGCACTTAAAAACCACATTCCTCTTTCTCTTCCTGCATGTTCATCACTTCCTCCACCGCCGTTTTTAATCCTTTCTGTCTCCTCCTTCCACTCCTCATCACCAAAGCACCGAATCTGGCTTCTTGTTTGCTCGGACGATAAAATGCACAGGGGTCTCGCACCAAATATACCTCACTGTGGGAGTAGCTGGGAGTTGTAGTAGAGCCAAGCTGCAGCGGCAAAAAAGGAGATGGAAGGAGCAGAGGAGATGGTGAAACAGCTGGGGTCATCCATCCTCCTGAGTCCCTGCTACTGCTGCTTTTCACCTCTCATGGATCACTTGTGTTTTGCCTTGAATGAGAGCAAAGGGAGGCACAGAGGTAATACTCAGTATGACTGGTCAGAGGGATACAGTGTGTCATGAAATCATTTAACGAGTAACAAGCAAAACATGTAAAAACATAGAAAACGCTGTGTACAAAAGACTCATAACCAGCTTATATCACACACTAAATATCACAGTGTTGCCTTGAGACACTTAAGCAATCTCTACCACTGCATATGGGACTGAAAACACTATTGCAGCTTTCAGCCCGATCAATTCTGTGTGATCGGCAGTGACAAGGTAATTGGTACATTTAAAAAAAAAAAAAAAAAAGAGTGTGTATAGTGGGGGAAAAAAATGACGTCACATCTTACCATCAACATTGGGTGTTTTCCAGGCAACATGTTTGCATTACTTCATGCTGTTTAATTGGCTGTCGTTGACCATCTGAGTGTTGATGGCTGGGCCTCTCCTAGCCCAGATGATCATGTTGCTCTCACTGTGAAAGTGCAGTTACCTGGACTGATGTTGGCTTAGCTGGTCTCAGTGTTACAGGCACAGTGGGACCACAGGAGCTGTATGACGGATTATGGGACTAGGAAAGCATAAAGGACCCAAACACAGAGCTGAGTGGCCTAAATTAAAAAGTTGGTAGAGGAGTGTGTGAAAGTGTGTGTGTTTTCTAACACTGGCACAGTGCCATGGTATCAAGGCTTCATCTTACTGCTCATGCGACAGTGCCAAGTTTTGTCCTCAGCGGGCCCACCCAGGATGGCCCAGTAATGGCCCTGGCTGATCAGGTGCTCTGGACAAAAACACACACATTGGCGCGCACACACACAAAACCCAGGTCAGCTCAGGTTTTCATTATAGCTTTACCAGTGCAATCAAAATGGCTTTCCTTGGGAGAGACAAACATGGTGGTTGTTCGACGAAACAATCCCTGCTAAAGGTCCACTTACTAGTTTTTTCTGGCACTCCCAGCCATATAAAATTGTTCAATCAATCCTCCTCTATAATCCAGAGTTACCTACTATTTCTCAAGCAGTATGTTTGGGATGGTGTGCAAGCGATACATCAGCTGCCACCCTCAAAGCAACCAGGAAAGATGAAACTGTGATCCACAAAATGACAGAGGAGGAAATCTGACTTCCAGTAAGAGTCGTCAGTGTTAACACGATGACACCAAACTGCTTAAGTGTCAGTGTGGTCTGCAACCAAGTGACAGCTGACAACGTAAACACGCTCGTGAGGAGAGACAAAGAGGAGTCATGTACAACATGCAAGTGGGAGCATTCATGTAATTCAGTGGACGCATGTTTGCGTGCTGGGAATCAAACCCCAAAGCCTTGCAAATGGAGGAGCGGTCATTGTTTCACTGCGCTGCAAACCCCAAACTATGCGTGTGTTTTAGAGTTCATGTGTGTTAGTGTGTATTGTCAAAGTGATGAAGTTGTATGTGTTAGCCTGTGTATGTGTGGGGAGGGGGGTACTAGACTCAGCGTTGGCGAGTTGGGGGCACATTCCTTAGTTGATTTAGTGGGCATTAAGATGAAGAGGAATGTGTCAAAGCTGTGGAGGCTTTAGTCTACGGTGGTGTAAACCGGCTGGGAGGAGCTCGGAGGCTTTCTGACATCTCCGACTGACGGATGACTGACAGTCGGCTTAATGTGAGAAGGATGGGGAGCAGGGGAAAGTGGAGGGAGGACAGAGAGGAGGTACCTGTAGGAAGAATAGCGAAAAGTGTGATTGAAGAGGACAGTTTGCTCTGTAGAGAAAGAAACAGGAGATTAACAGAGTAATAACATTTAGGGGAGGTAGTGTGTGGGCAAGAGAGGAGATAAAGGGAGAGAGAGAGTAGTACAGTCAGGAGAGGAGGAGGAGATGCCAAAAGTTGGGATAAACGAAGAGGAAAAAATGTGAAAAAGAGGGGGTGATCAAGAGAAAATAACAACTCAAATCAAGAGGATTTCAGAAGCTTATCTTTATTTGCTCAAGATGGTTTGATAGTTGAAAGAAAGATCTATATATATAGAGAGAATACAGAAAGATTCTTTTCTTAAGGTCCCGTTTTATACAACATCAGTCGCTGGGTCAGTTGTGCAACTTTGACGGATTACAGCAGATCAAAGGAAAGCAACACAAGTATATCTTCTACCTCTTTCTTTTACATATTTATAACATATAAGTCATGTCTTAAAAACAGCTAAATCAAACTTCTGTATTGACCCAACAGTACAAACTCTAAAGTGGTGCAAAAGCTTTTCATCTAGCAATTTAACACAGAACAGAACGAGGTTAAAAAAACATCAGGTAAGACGTGTGTTTGTGTGTGTGTTGTAGATTCACATAGTCCTGAGACGGTGTAAGCATATACAGTATGGTTGTGTGTTTCATGTCAGTGTGTTTCAGACTCGATGTGTGTGTATGGGGACTGGACTGATAACACTACTGCGCCTTTGGAATGCCACAGCTCCCAGGTCAGACTGAGCTGCTTCAGGGAAAATCGGGACAGAGAGGATTTCTTGAGAAAAAAAGAAACTCGTCAGTTAATTTGGGTGGCGCATGCCACATAAGATGATAATCTAACATATATCACTGCCTGTAACAATCCCCTAACAGGTAACAGCAGTAAAAGCACATTTAAGAAGCACTAAAATGAATGAAACAGCCAAAAATGTAATTTTTTTCCCTCCATACTCTTTAGGGAACAGAGGTCTGTGCAGTGCGGGTCTGATTTGACCTAGAAATGGCACCACCCAAAATAAAAGGCAAACCACAGTCAGCGAGCAAAGAAATGTGTACTCACTTCCTCCCGCTGTACGTAAACATGACTTTTCTTCCTTCTTATTTCCTGAATTCATCCGTACCCTTCATATTTCACAAAAGTGCAAACACCATTCTTTGTCAGTCTTGAAGCATGCATCATATACAGTTAACTCACTGTATACATGACTCATTTACAGTTCAGTGATCCCCGTCCTCTGATTTTTACACTCCTGCATGTTGTTTTTGACATAAAGCTACGTGACAGCACAGGTCAAGTCAAAGTGCACAAGATCAAAGAAAAGAAAGAAACGCGCAGAAAAGGAAAAGAAAACAATTGAGGAAATGAGCGCCCTGTCGTTGTGGATGTAAAACCTATGTCCTTAACCCCTGTACCCTCACCTCTTCCCACCCACGGACCAAACTCTGATGCTGATGCTACCCACCCCTGCTGGTGGGGCCCAGAGGGGCCGACCTGTCACACAGTGAGGGAGATGAAGCTGTTGTACCTCTGGATGTTCCTCTTGAGAATCTCTGAGCACGGCCCCAGCACACGCTCAAAGCGGGGCCTGTCCAGCTTCACACACTTGAGCGGACCACGAGCGACTACGGTGGCTGCCCTGGGACGGTTCAGCAGCAGGGCGATTTCACCTGGAGGAGGAAAAAGAGGAAGAGGGGACAATCAGCTGGATGTCATTAAATGTTCCAAATCTGCATAGTTCTGAGCATCTGTAAAAAATGCCCTATGAATGATTTGAATGATTTATGTATGAGTGACATTGTGTACTTGAAATGAATACAATTTCAGCATCAGTTATGTGTCGCTGCGTGATGAAATTCTGATGCATTCCAATTGTTGATAAAAGCTAACTTGTTGTGAGCAGCAGCTGATTTTAATTTTTCCCTTCCTGCAAATCTGTTTTTCTAACAGACCCAAAACAGAAGGAAGATGCATGCCACAAGCTAAATCACTAACTCACTGATCACAAGGCAATTCATTTGATGATAATTTGTTTTCATTCCCAACATTTTTAATGGAATTCTGGAAAATGAAAGGAAACATCATGTACTGGGAAGAGACAGTTTTTGGTTTATAGTTGAAATGATCACTCAATTGGTTGAACAACAGAAAACTGTCAATAATTAAAGAGTCAACCATTCCCATAGTCACATTATGAATACAATAAAATGAGAAAGTAGAGAAATATTAAGACAAAATGCTCATTATACAACACAACTTAACCAACTTTTGACCTTTCTCAGCTTTGTGACATGCCAGAGTTGCTATTTTTGTGTTTCTCCTTGCACAATTAACATTTCTAATGCTAAGTAATAAGCATAATATGAAACCAGTTATTGTTTTGACCAACAGCTTTTATGTGCGTGGTGCAATACTGGGAAGGGAAAAGGCTCCGTCGGCCAAGAACCACTCACCAAAGTAGTCAGAGGGTCCGAGGCGTCCAACCTCCACATACTCCTCATTGTCAGACCTGCGCTGGAGAACAGAGGCTATTCCCTGGAGTCAGAAAAGGAAAGGAGGAAAGTTGGAGGAAAGATAGGAAAGAGTGAAAAGAACAGGATGAGAGGGGAGAGAAATAAAAGGAGGAGGGGGGTGTTGATGAAGAGGGGAGAGGGAGAGAAAAGGAGGAGTTATTTAGCGAGGGGCTGAAAACTGTCAGGAGGATTAAGTCGAGGAGAAATTCCTTTGCTCCGTAAGAACGCAGGTGCACGGGATTTAGCCCACTTTTCTGTGGGACGGACACCTGCTCTGTGGGACGCGTGTGAGCAGACACACAGAACGACACATATATTCCAACGGGGTACGAGATACAAATTCTCATTGGTTCTGCTTTATTTCCTCCAGAGTGTAATAAAAACAAACATCTAAGCCTGTTTGAGGCTGAACTCATTTCTCACTGTCTCCATCACATAATCCCCTTTTATCAGCATTCACCCACAAAATGGAAACAACTGCATTGTCCAAGTCTCTAGTTCCAGTATATTGTCCCTAAATGATCCCAAAAACACTTACACACTTTCATGTGTAAACTTCAACACTTTGCATGTTGCTCGGCCACACGGTCTATTGTGCTTTTGCAAACACACACACGCACACACAGTCAGTCAACGATAATAAGGAACACAGACACAGATGGACGCAGACTGAAACTGCAATCGCACGTACACACATACAGTGAGAAAATCAACAGCTGATGTCTGCTGGACAGACCAAGTGGACCCTATGACCAACCACGCTACGCATATTACCGTCACCCACTGCTTGTTGTGTGTGTGTGTGTGAGTGAGTCATCTAAAAAGTATAACAGAGGAAATCTGATTTCCGTTCCTTCTGCCCAACAGATGATAACAGTTCATGTTGTATCTTGCAGCTGCTGACAAAGCTTTGTGAGTGTATGAGCATATTTTTGAATATTTATCTTCGCATATGAGCCACTGAACATTTCAAAAGCTTTGCTGTTTGTGCGCGATGGAGCAGACGTTTGGCGTACACACGTTTAGACAGAGGTCGAATGTGCGTTTTAATGTCTGGACATTAACATGTACTCAGCTGTAATTGGAAGCAGGTAAAACGGGGACTTCCCAGCTTGTCTTGGACCGGGTCTGTAAAAAGGACTTGGCCGTTCCAGCGCTCCCTCACTGTCTCTAATCCTTCTCTGCTCCCTACGCTGACCAGGTTAATAATGCTAAATATGAATATAATGAGCTTTAATGAGAGCCTCAACACTGCCAGCTCTTTAGTGCAGGCATACAAAGGTGAGGCTGTATTTTGGTGAAAGGGATATGTGTGTGAATTAGTTGAGTTTGTGCTTGAAATGAACCATGGGGAAGTGGGGTAAAGCAAGTTTGAGGGGTGACCTCCAAGTAATAGATGCTTGAATACAGCTGAGTGAATTCAGGCTGTCATGCTCCCTTATGGTCACTTTTGACAAAAGATGAGATGTTTCTATTGATTTGAATAATAAGTTGTGTAATTGTCAGAGTGTTCTCACTTCTTCTGTGTGGTTTGTTTAAGAGTATTATTATGAGTATTATCAGACCAGTCCTTGATGTTGACCGTGACACTGCAGAACACATATGCTTATGTAAAAGTGACTTGTATTCTCTGCAAATCTTCATTTCTCTCTCTCTAGAGACAACTACTGCAACTGGTCAGCTGGCTTCACTTTTTCTTTTTTAGTTACTGCTTTGGGTTTTTATTTTTGAATGAGTAAATTCTAACCTAACAGATATTTTTTTTTAAAAAGTATTAATATGTATAATGTATTAATATAGTATCTGCCACTGTGGGCAAATTTCTAGCACACAGCATTTTTGTTTCAGTTTGACTTCTTAGACATATTCAAAATGAATATTTACACAGGATTAGTACAAGTTAGTGGTGAGTGTTCTTTGGAAAGGGTGTATATTTGTGTGCGGTTTTAACAAGCTTGATTTGACAAGCTGGACAGATGATGAGGCTTGCAGCCAAAATCACTGATTAAAGATTAGCCAGTCTGAGTAGCTGAACTGATCATCCAGGACATTTATCTGAACAGTCCTGAGCACGAGGCTACAGGCTGGAGGTCTGCAGGTAACTTCCTGTGATGGCTGCTCTGGGTCTTAATGCTGCTCCAAACAGCACGAAGCTGCAGCAGTAACAGAGAAAAGACTGGTGTTTCACAGTTTGCTTTTGTGGTTGACTAAAACGCTGCTATGCCTACCATTGAGGCCTTTCATTGCATATGGTATGGCATTCAAGCCACAATCTGAACACAGCACGACTGCAGCAAAGACAGTCTGCATCACGTGGAGAAAGAGGGAAAATAAGATACTTTAACCTTCATCAGATTGACTCAAAGACATTAGATAAATTAGTATTGATCTCTGTCCCTCTCATTCAGAATTTTACTCTTCTACCTTTGTGGTCTTGGGGTTCAGGTGCTGAGTTTGCATTGTTCTCTTGTCAACACATATCTGATATTTTTCCTTCTTGAGAGCTTGACAGACAAATAAGTCACATGCATCATGTTGGTCTCCCTCAGTCAAAGGTGAAAATGTGTTGTTGTTTTTTTTAATTTATAACATTTCTGCAAATTGAAGATGCCCAAAAAAGAAGAGGATTTTAACACAATTATAAATAGTTAACCATAATTGCTCAGTGAAGGTTATTGCATTAACTTCACATAAGGTGACCAAAGAGACAAAATCCCATAAAATCATACCACTACATCTGCAGCATCTACTGCACAGTGTAAACACTGCAACAACTTTGACTGAACTTTATTACACCGCACCAACAAGTTGTATAAAACAGAGAGAGATGTGAATGGGTAGAGAATGAGGAGGATGGAGCATTGACGCTCCTGTGTTTACTAGTTGATTCCTCTCCTTTCCCTTCATGTCCAAACAAAGAGAGTGAGACAGTGCAGCACCGTCAAGTACAGTAGTTCACTGGTGAACAGGCCTCACCCGGTGTGGTCTAGATAACCATCGCATACTGTACCACCCCAGGGGCAGCACTCTGCTCCCAAGATATTTCCTTTATAAACATCCCAGATCCTCCTCAGCACGCTGCCCGACACAGGGCTGACAGGCAACAACAAGAGAAAGGAAAAATAAACAGAAAATATGAAAGAATAGTAAACAAAAAGCAGAGAAATCAAGTGAAGACAAAGGGAGCGTGGTGTCTGCTCAGATAACACTCCTCACAGTTCTTAACCAAAATGCACATTCAAGGCTGCTTATACCTAAACACACAGACCACACGCAGCCCGTGGCGAGTCGGCTCGTGGTGACACGTCAAAATGTAGCCTCTTGCATGTAGGAAGTAACAACCGTTGGATCAACAAAAGGCACAAAGAACGAGAGGGAGAGAGCGGCACAAGCTGAGATGGAGTCAGAAAGGTGATATCCTGAGTGGCCTGTTCACGAGGCCACCCAGCACCGGCAGCGTCTGCACCTTCTCACTCAAACGCCAACACACACACGGATTGCACTCTTGAGAATATGCAACGGCCTAAGGGCTTCTTTTTCAAAGAGGAAATGACTCAAAAAATGGTTTCACCCAATTAAGACCTGTTAATCTTTACCTTTGTCCTTGTGACTGTATGTTTGCACTCCAACAAAAGTGACTTCATTCATTTACTGCATTGATCTTCAGTCTATAAAAGCGGTGTTAAGCTCCATTAGCTAAATTGCATTTCAGTGCACATACGTCTGCTGTGTGACCCACAGGGACCCTTTAGATCCCCTCAGTGTGATTACTTTTGTGTGAGGTCAAAGGACAAATATGAGAGAACACATTTAGTTGCTGTTTAGACTGATGATAGGGGGAGATGAGAGTGAATGCATTAGCAGAGAGGACGAGCAACCCTCACTTGATTGAACTGACTTTTCATCCAGAAACTAACGAGCCTAATGTCTGACAATGCCAAAGCTAAATGTGACTCTAAGTGGGGTTTTCTGTTTGAATACTCATGTATTCATTGAAGGAGAAAAAATATTGACCTAATGCATTCATGTGCATGTCTTGTATTTAGTGTTGTGCTGCTTTACATTAATCTGACGATGCTCACTTCAGACTTGTAAAATGTAAAATTGTCATTACATTGGCTTAAAGGGGTGAAAGTGTGAAAAGGGATTTACTTCTGACTTGCAAACAATGACTTTGTCCATCCTCTGCTAAAAGGTTACAAGTACAGCAAAGCATGCACTTACAGTAACAAGCAGCAGATCCAACATGCTTTTTTCTTTTCAACACCATGTTTCAAAACTCTCGCCTGCATCTGCCTCTCTGATGTTCAACAAGTTTCCTTATCCCTCCTTCTCTCTCTTTTCATACGCACCATTTTAGGTGGCAGTGGTGAGACCACAGATGACAGGGTGCTGAGGTTGAGTGAATGAGCATGTGGGAGAAAGAGAGCGCATGCTGGGGGAGCAGGGGCACAAACTCTGAAGACGGGAGGAAATGGAGGAACTAGAGGAAGGAGGGGATGCGAGGGAAGGTGAGGCTGAGTCTTCACGGCCCCGGAGTTCTGTAAAGGCTTGTTTGTACAGTGTGAGAAAAAAATGTAAACATGTCACTTTTGATTAGGGCCCCATTCCTCCCGGCAGGCAAAGAAAGTGATGTCTCTATACCTCCCTTTTGTTAATCCTCCCCATCAGCAGCATGTAATTAGTGATTGTGGGGTTTGTCTTTGGCTGATGCTCCCAAACCGCAGAAACAACAAAAGGGTGAGAAGAGATGAAGGAAGAGGGTGGTGGGGGAGTGAGGTGGAGAGGAATGAGAGTTTTGACTGAACAAAGCACAAACTGGTCTAATAAAAAAAAGGTGTGCACATGAGAAAAAAGACAGAGTGGCGACGGAGGAAAGCCGTGGCAAGTCTGATCCGACTTGTCTCCCGCCTCGCTTGTGGTACTTTTCGAATCAACCTCTCTCTACATGTCCCTCCCTGCGTTCTGACTGACTCATCCTTCTCTCTCTCTCTCCTTCTCTCTCCCGTCTCCCTCCCAGGAGGCTGGGTCTCCTGACCCCGTGTGAAAGTCAGCAACACACATTCCACGACAGTCCACCCTACTCTGGGAAAGTCAGGCCTTGTTGGATGAGAGACGGGGAGAGAGAGAGAGAGAGAGAGAGAGAGAGAGAGAGAGAGAGAGAGAGAGAGAGAGAGAGAG
>JBBMOC010000092.1:752287-884784 GCA_037975185.1 Centropyge bicolor | reverse complement strand
AAGACTGAGAAAGTTGCTCCTCTTCCTCACTGATGAGCATGGATGCACCCTGCCTGTTTTAGGCCCACAGCGTCTGGTGTGAGACACTCACACAGACCTGGACCACAAACCGGAATGATCAGCCTGCCTCCCTCCCCGTCTCGCTTCCTTCCCCTCTTCCTGCTCCATCTTTCCATCCTATAATCCCCCAGATTCCTCTGCATATTTTCACTTTCTCCTCTCTGGGATGTTCCAGTCTCAGATTGATGAGTCATGCATTGCTACAGTAACTACTATACTGGGCTCATTTTCTGCATAGTCAAACTGGCTTTTAAAGGATTTCTGCAGCTTCAGTTGGAGGTTTCAAATTTGACCAAGCCTGGTTAGATAATGTGAGGCGAACATAGATATAAGATATATACAGTGCAGTCTATAAAAAACCTGGACAGGGTTACATTTTTTGTTGTTTGGCTTTACACTGTAGCATATTATATTTGATAACAAACAGGCTGTGAGAATAAATTTCCAACTTTCAGCTTTAAAGACTTCAATGCAGTCAGTGCCTCTGCTGGTACAGCCTTACATGGTCTGGTATGACCAGGAGCTTATTTTGTTCAATTCAATTCAAAATGCTTTATTCATTCCTCATGGGGCAATTCATGGTGGCTAAGGTTAGCAAAATGTAGACAGGCCTGTTTTGTATACTCACTTTACTGAGTCAGTTTCTAGATTTACAACTCTTCTCTACTTGTATTGATGCAATGTTTTAGGGTTTGCCAATTTCCCATAAGTGTCACTTGTGGCCACACAAGAGGAGAGTCAGCAAAAGTTAAATTGTGATGCTTTAATTTGAGTCTCAAGTAATTTTTTGTCTAAACAGACACATCAGATGCACAATGTGGAAGGTTCAGTCTTTTTTCCTTTTTTTTTAATTTACATACATTTCTATTCAAATTAGTTGCAATCAATGACTTCCTACCAGCAACATATATTTTTGAAGAGATGCAAAGAGTGAGAGCATGGATGAAAGAAGGACGAAGAGGAGGAGTGTGGTGCTGGATGGGCACAGGTGGAGAGAGAGTATGAGAGTGAGCCAAAAGAGGGATAAGAAGCAATACATCACTCTGCACCATGATAAAATCCTCCTCTGGCTTAACCCCATCTGACCACGCTCGGGCACTGTACCCAATGCACTGCTCACTAGGACTATTGTTGGACGCATAATTCGATGGACAAATGACTGAGAGACTAACCTTCAAGTAAGTCTGAGAATGAGAGAGCAAAGAATGAGAGTTGGAGGCAAGGACAAAACCACAGCAGATTGCGCCCCCCCACCCCCTCTAGACAGGGCCCTCTTGACTTGACCCTGGTGAAAGCTGTGTAAGTATGGAGTTAATCAAAAGTGTGTTAGGATGACAGGCAGGGGGCCCTTCATGAAGCTGCACCAGGGGCCCCAGCTCCACAAAGCCTGCAGTGTGAGGGGGAGGAAGGAATCACAGTCGTGGGCCAGGTCCGGGGAACATCACTGGGTAGTCCGTCTGCTGGTGGCAATAAAGTGGGATCAGTTCCGACCTCAGCAAAGAGCCCACCAACGTCTCTGCATTATGACATGTACCTCCTGAGTGCCCATCTGATGACACATACATGGTCTCGGGTTCCACATGTCAACGTGTACAGCTTACAGGACATGTGACAGTAAAAGAAAGTTACCATCCGGTCTTACAAGTGGTGCTGCTATTTTTCTACGAGGCTCGTCAAAACAGTGACACAGCACAAACACACAGGCCCTCCCACAGACCTCACCTCTGTGATAATGAAGAAGTCATCCCCGGGTTCTCCTTGCACCACTATCTTCTCTCCATCCTCAAACTGAACGGGCTCCAGAGCATCAGCCACTGTCAGTCGTTCCCACTTATCCAAAGACTCTGTGAATGGAACGTACATACAAATCAGTGAGAACAACATGTGAATTACACTGATGAATCCAACAGTAGGCGCACTAACGTGCATGTTTGTGTGCGTTCAGCGGTCTGAGAGGATGCCTCTTGCTCAAGTCCAGTAAGCTGGTGGGAACGATAATTCCCACCTCTGGCTAATCCAGTCATTCAACAGGGACCATTACATCTCAGAATCCCCCCTGCCTCCTCCCTCCTCTCATGGAGCCTTGTGGAGCTAAAACACCTTGTAACTAACCCCAAAATCCATAGGAGCCCAGCAATATTGAGCTGTCCTCTTTGACCATGCAACAGATCTAAAGTTTAATCCCAAAGACAGTTAGGTATCCTTGATAAAGACCTTCCCTAAGAGTAAATTGCTTTAGATAAGAGCATCTGCTTGGTGCTTGTTACATTATCACATTACATTCACTTATTTTATTCATTTATCCTGCACAACTCATAAGTGCATTGAACCATGTGGATACAGCCCCAAAATTGCAAGAATCACTCAGATATCAAACTTCATTAACTATGCTGAATCGCCTTAAGTGATACATTTATAAGAGAAAATGCTTTGCTGCTTTCTGTTTCTTGTAAAAGTGAATATATAGAGGACTTAGCACAAACTATAATGAAATACATTTAAAGGGAGGTGCAAACAAATGTGAGAATAATGTTTGTTCAGTGGCTGAGATACGTCAAAAGGGTTTGGAGGACTTCATGGTGCTGTACTGAAGGTGAATATTGACTACAATATTCAATGTTCACTTTTACCATATAATGTGACCTCAGTTACACTGGCATAGAAAAATTAGGATTAACTGAAATGGAATCCACTGTAATATTAAACCTTGGAATGGATATTTATAAGCACATTAAAAAATTCACATGTGTGTACACAAATTGACTATTTGTAAATGAGTTCTCCCAAAACCTGTAATAGGATCTATCTTTTTCATTTATTTTGCTGATCGTGAGAACCAGTGGGTGACAGCTGATCTTTCCAACTGTCCAACCACATGTATGTTGATGTGGTTGCATATTTCTAGAGGCTGTTGGTATTCACACAGAAACCAAAAACACAGACAGTCAGACATCCTCACTGGGAAAAATGTTCCAACCAAAGGAGTTCTGGGCAACTCAGAGCTATTGCTATTTACAGAAAGAGGAGCCACTATCACCTAAAAAGCTCCACATGGAAGATCCACCAAAGGAGCTCATCCTCCTTTGTCAACTCAACAGATTGCTGCTGCCTAATCTTAACAGTCTATACATCTATGTGTGGAATGTGACTTATCTGCCGTGAAAACACACCTCATCTTTAGCTTTGTCTAGATAAAAGGGTGATTCAGTGTTTTGATTTGACTAAGACGTGAGTTTGAGCCGTAAAACTACAGCAGAATCTCTTTGTCTGAGACTATTGTCTCTTGTTGTGCTCAGTAACTGATCCCAGTGTGTGTCTACTTGTGTGTGTGTGTGTGTCTACTTGTGTGTGTAAATGTGTATGTATTTAGGATTAGCTAAGGTGAAGTCTAGTCGGTTGAAGGTGTCCAGTGTCCGCTCTGGTGGGGCCGTGTTGTCTGCCGGCCCCAGATGGATGTCCTCTGTCTGGCTGCAAGCTAAAGGCAGCAGGTCCTATAGTGGTGATCCTTAACAGCTCGGCAAGTAACACGATACACAAATGTGCTGACTAAAGAACCTACATTTCACGCTTCGCAGATCCTGCATACACTTGTATCACCTTGCTACACAGTGCGCACACAGGGAATTGGCCATTGGGATGTCGAAGCCTCTGTGTGCATGCAACAAAGAACATGTTGTTTTTTCCCCCCTTCACTCCTCGACATCAAGGGCTTGTACCCAATTTCGTGGCTATCTCAAAAATCAAAGACAAACAAAAACACTCCCGCCTCCTACCCCTCCTCCAATTCAAAGAGGTAGAGCGGAGAAGCAGAACGACAGAAAGAGGAATGAAGAGAGGAAAAGCACTTCGAAGAGAGAGGCGGGCGTTTGAATGCAGGCCTCAACAAGGCTGTCAAAAAGGGAGACGCAGAAGAAAGGAGGTGAATGAAAAGAGAGTGGATCTCACAGAGACGTTCTCTTAAGACCTGAATTGAGTGTATGTGTTTACTCAGCCAGCTAATAACTCTGTACAGGGGGCATGGCCTTACTCTATACACCACACACACACGATCAAGTGGAAGGGGATGAGATGTCAGTTCCAATTGCAGCTCGTTTTGAAAGTCTGAATGAATCTCATTCGCCATTCCTCCAAGCTCAATGGCCTGTGTAGGCTGGCGTTATCCAAATTCCAGTAGGGGAAAGAGAGGCTTAGCTTAACTCCCCTTTTCTTTAATTGTCCACACACAGAGACATTGCAGAGTGTGACTGGTTTTAGTATGAACAGAAGATTAGGACTGTACACACAGATCTTACTCAGCTATGGGCCTTGTGTGACAACATGCGCCTGTGTTTATGTGGGCTAATCTACAGTATATGTTGCACTCTGCAGATTTAACCGCCTGCACTATGGACTCTCTGACCTGTGTGTCTAAAATGAATGCGCAGCATGGCATACACATGCAAACACATGCCACATTATGCTGCAGCATAAATGCAAAAAAAAACCCAGCAAAACACACAGGAATGCCTTCAAACGTCTTCATTATGTGATGCATTTTGAGAAATATACACAGACTTACCAAGGATGGAGACCTTGCTGAGGAACTCTTCATACATCTTTCTCTTCCTCAGTGTGCTGCCCTGTAAGACAAAAATAAGAGAAACATTCACCTTTAGACCGATTCTCTCTCAATTTATGTAGCAGTGCTGCACATTTTTAAATCATCATTGTGATTATTCTGCAAAATACAGTCAATAGAGCAGATTTATAGCAGCTTTTTTTCTCCCTTTCTCTCTTCTCACTATCAGTAAAAACATTGTAAAATTATGGTGGCTCTAATCTAAACAAATTCAAGTAATTACTACTTTGGGGAGTTGCTACAAAGACAGTCTTGAAAAAAACTCTACTTGTTTGTTGTCAGAGTTAAAATTGAGAGCATCATTAAATGACAGACAATGATCCAAGTTTTGGAGCTGAACCACTGTTTTCACAGTTATTCAGAGAAGATTTACTGCACTTTTCTTGCTATTATGTTTTACTATATATGGTCTGTTTCTTTCTTTTCACCTGAACTCACAGATTTCGATTTTACTGTAACTCTTGTTTGACCCACAATGGGTGAATGTTGCTCTTTTAATCCTCATGTGTAACAGAAGCAGTTCATGTGCTACAACTGGTCTTTTCAGGCACAAAAGTAAATCAGTACTGCCAAACGTCAAGATTATAAAATATGGACACATTAAAAATTCTGCTGTACAGGATAACCTGTAATTAATTGTGTAGATATACACAGTTCATGGGGTCATATTTATGGACGTGTGTGTGACTTGTGTGGTAATGTTCACAGCATGTGTGTGTCTGTGTGTGTGGCCCACCCCACCCACAAGGCAGGGGACTTTCCCCTCTCTGCCTCTGCCATGAACATCAGGTGCTTCCTGACAAGTCTGGACCCAGAGGACCCCCTTCCCTAAACTGCATTTCTCCCCCCCCCCTTCCTTCATTGCACAGAACCACTCAGAGAGAGCGGGAACATAAAGAGAAACAGAGAGAGTGAGGAGAGATGATCTTGTCCACCCCGTGTCTGCCTCTGCATATGGAAATGATATATTGAGGCTTGGGGTGTCTTTAGTGCATAAGTGCCTGAGTCCCGCTGCTGCCTCTAATTTCATATAATTTCACATTTTGTCTTAAAAGGGGAGAAAATGTTCCCAAGTGAGCCAACGTCAAACTCAAAATCGTAAACAACTTGATTAAAGGAATTCTAGCCTGCATCGCCTCCCTCCTGGATAAATGATTCGAGTGTGTGTGTGTGTGTGTGTGTGTGTGCGTGTGCAAGAAGCATGCAGTCTGTTTTCAGTTCTGCCACTTATGTTTCGTTGCTGTCTTTGCAGAGATGAAACTTCATGCTCATTAAGCAAGCAAATACAAACGCTCACACATGAATACTCTACCTCTAACACAATCTCACACACACACACAAACACACACACACACGGTCCACCTTCCACCGAGATGTTGAGTTGGTTTCTTGATTTCATAGCCTCCCCATATAGCTCCTCAGAAAGGCTCGCTGGGCTTAAAGGCTTAACATGCGTACATAACATTACATTACACTGCAGGCCTGATTTATGCCACCGGTGTAAGAAAGGTTGGGTGGGCCAGGGTAATGTCACCAACACAGGAGTTTATGAAAATGATACTTTTCTAAATTTCTGATTCTAAAATTTCAAGTTATCATATATTTTGCTGATGTACATCTCTTTTCTTCCTCTTTGAGTTCTGTTTTGTCTGCATCTGTCCTCATCCTTCCTGTCTACTTGTGGGGGCCTGAGCACATGTTTCATGTACAAAACTCCCCTAGTCCCTTTGGCCCTAATGTGTTCACTCCTTTCGTGGTTAAAGATGAACCAGCCTCTGTGTCTGCTCGCTGTCTTTGAGGTAGAATCATCAAAGATTTGAGGTGTGGAGCAAAGCCAGACTAAACCAACCATACCTTGCGCCCCAGCCCCACCACCTTCATCCCTGTCCAATGTGAAACACATACACCTGACATCCTTCCTCGCTTCTTGGTATCATTTCTCCATGTCTCCTTTGGTCTTGTGTTCTGTTTGTTGACAGTGGTCTGTCAGTTTGCTAATGGCTTTGTCTGTAGCTGTGCGTGTTTAAATACCAAGATGACACAACAAGGTGGGTATTGTTTGACTGGCGGCTACACAATGCAGGGAGTGTATTTATCACAGGGAATGGTATTACATTGTTTACTGAATACACTCCTGGACAAGGAGTTGGGGAGGAGGTGGGGGGTAAGGTGGTTTTGAAGGGCCGTCTTGGCTCTGATTTACATGACAAGATTACTGACATTGTGTCATCAGCATGCTAAGTGGTTGAAACCGATTCAAGACCAGTTTTGATGACGTTGACTGTGACAAGAATATGTGTCGTTTTTGCCATTGGGTGGTAGTATAAGTCACAGCCTAAAGGAAGAATCATTTAGGAGATGTCTTCAAGGGCACATGCAAACATGCAGGTCCTCTAAAAAAGATTTAGATAAGTTTATCTGTGAGTCTAGATAAGCTAATCTGTCAATTATTGTTAAGTGTGAATTCATTTAGTCAACAAAATTACTAGAACTTACACTGATATAAAATGCTGAAAAACAGGAAATGTTCGCATTCATGAGGCTGGACTCACAACAAACAAGTGAAATAATAAATTCACTATCAGACTTGATTAATTTTCTGGCTATCAACCAACTGATTAATCTACAACCTGTTTTACAAATTGATTTAGCTCTACTGTAGAACAATTCAAAACGAATTGGAGTGTTTCATTAAAATGGAGCCCAAGAGAAACTGACAAAACAAAATATTATGCAACCAGCAAAAATTGATACCTTTTGATGGATATAGCTGCTTGAAATGATGTTTCTGGAAATATTATCATTTAGAATTATGTCAACCTATTTACCTGACTGTGAAGGTACAAATGTAAAACCATTCAGTCAAGTTCTTAATTTGACTATCTGGAGATCCGGCAGAGAAGCAGGACAAGAGGGAAGCAGATGTGCAAACAGATGCAAGTGATAGTAGTGGCAGCACACCTTTCCCAGCTCCTAACTAACTAGCTGCAGACACAGGCACTCAGCATAATTTTGCTGGGAAACACTCACACACACACATACTTAGACACACAGAGAATGCTCGTTGTGTTGGCCGAAGACGTTGCCAGAATACCACACTTTATAAAAACAGCTTTACAAATCATTGACAGCAATAATTAACTACAGGTTCACATAATTGAATTCTGCTTCACCCCGTCAGCCCCCTCCTGCTGCTGCTGCTGCTGGAAGGAACGAAGGAATGAGAGCGAGCGAGTGAGCGAGCGAGAGAGAGAGAGAGAGAGAGAGAGAGAATCCTCTCAAAGAAAGGTTACCAGGGCAGACTGTGCCCTCAGTTCAACTATGTGCTTAAGAGGTGACATGAGTGCTGGGCAGGCCAGTGCCAACTTTGCACTGAGCTGAAAGGTCCAAACACAGACCTTTTTCCATCTCTGTGGGTTCAAACTGTTTGACACGCAGCTGAATTTTCACTGCTGATGAAGGCTTAGACGCACACAGGTGCTTGGAAGGTTAATTGGAGGCTATCTCATTTATGCGAAGTCAGGGGTTCGGAACATTTGAGGAAGTATTTAGTTGAGCATGGACACTCATACAGACATAAGCACACACAGTAATTGGTGTGTGTGTGAGAGAATCGGTATGACAGCTAGGGCAGAGCACCTTGTGTTTCCAGTTTAAACATTTAGACATTCCTGCTAGATAAGCTCCTGGAGCGGGAAGTGTGTGTAGAGGCATTAGTGTTGACCCTCTCTCTCCTCAACAGCCATCCCTTTTTTTCCCCCATCTTTCCCTTTTCTTCGTCTAGCAGCAGATCTAGAAAGACATTAAAAGGGGAGGAAACACTCGGTGGTTTGTGTGTGTGTGTGTGTGTGTGTGTGTGTGTGTTGTGTGTATATTTTGAGTCTAAAAATGAAAGCAAATGTTTTAAGTGTTTAAGGAGTCTTAAGTGGTTGAGTGGGAGAAAATATTGCATAAGTGGAGGACCACAAATGATAGGAGTGTAGAGAGTCTACTACAGTACAATTTTATTTCACAGCATGTTTTCTGCTGAATAATGGGACGAGTACAGTGTGTCAACATGGCCCTTCTGATTTTTTTTTCCCCTGTCCAATCTGTGGTGCAGGTTTCACATGCTGGACTAGTCTCATTGCAGCCTGATAGATGTGTTTGTGACTAAGTAACAAGATGTGTACATAATGCAGCCTTGAATTTACATTTGTTATTCCAATGTTAATGAGCATTAAAGAATTCTGCAGCCTCTTCTTTGTGAACAGGACATGTAATTCATAATACACATCCTTTACATTTCAAACATCTGATAGCAGCAGAATTAAAGGTTCACTTTAATGTTTTTGACCTCTGGTAGCGCTATGGAGCTGTTGCGTGGGACCCTGTACTGCAAGCACGTCCAACAATACACAACCAGGTTGCAACAGAGTATTAGCCTGGTCTACAACATGTGTGAGCTTGAACTTAACTCAAAGCATATGTTGATGTATAAGTAAGTTGTATAACAGTTATAAGTAAGAGGTTCATACCATAAGGATGCGCCGGTAGCTGTCCCGGTCAATGCCCCACAGTTTAAGATCAGTCTTGGCCTTGACGGTGGCAGCTCTGGGAGTTCCATAGATCAAGGCCAGCTCTCCAAAACTACCTCCTTCTCCAATACTGGTCACCCACTCCCCGTTGACATACACCTGCAGACAGAACAAGAAACAGAGTTATGGACTGGGTCTTATATGAGCTTAAACACTTCTGAACAAAGTCAATCGTTGTCGGGTAGACTGTAAAGAGTTACATTTTTTCTGTCTTGTCAACATCTCTACCCAGAGACCTTCCCCAACCCTTCTCCTCCCTCTCCTCAGCTTCCGGGCTGTTTGATATGCTCACTAGGCTTGTCCCTAAGCATTTGATCCCCAGTAAGCCCTAAAATGAGACCTCTAAAAGGCCCTCTATCCCTCCTATCTTTCCATCCATCCCTTTTATTTCCCTCTGTCTGGTCTTGTTAGGACCTTCCCTTTGATTTGGGAGTGATGGAGGACAAAAAGCTGTCAGAGACTTTGTGGGTCTACTCTCAGATCTAAAACAAATACAGGCAATGCTTGTTCAGCTCCATATAGAGTTCCAACGATTAGTCGATTTTATGAATTAGTCAATTAGTTAATCAAAAGATAATACATTGATAATCTATGTATCATTTCAGTCATTTATCAAGCAAAAAATTCCAAACATTTGCTTGCTTTAGTTAGTTTCTTAAATGCAAGGATTTGCTGTGTTTCTTCATATTTATGATGGTAAATGAAGACTCTGGGCTTTGGACTCCTGGTTGGACAAAAGAAGCCATTTGATGATGTCACTTTGGGTAAATGGGACATTGTGATGAGCACATTTTTTCACAATTTGAAAGACTTAGTTGAATTAGAATTAGAATTTGTTGAAAATAGTCAGGCGCTTATCGGGCAATGAATATGAGCATTAGTTGCAGCCCTACCACCACGCGTGCGCACACACATGCATGGCTCTATTTAGGCCAGCCACTATAGCTCTCCACACAATACAACCTCAATGAGACTCATTCAGCCCGTCTCGGGGGACATTACGGTTTCACCTGTCGACACACTATCCACTATCTTGTTGACTTAATAACACAGAGAGAAAGGAGGAGAGAGAGACAGGGGCAGGGCTCTCTGGTGGCTGTGAATTGCCAGAATTGTTGCAAGCCATTATCGAAGGCTCAGAGTAGTCCACGGGGGACTCATCCTTCACTATAAACCGGAGTAGCTTCAAAGAGATGCAGAGTGCTGGCTATGGTTGAGTCAAGATTAGAAGAACAATCATATGAGTGTTGCAAAAGTATGACATCAGAGAATGCGGGAAACAGTATTTTTCATAGCTTCGTTTCCCGTTCTATACCTCATGTACCTCCTGACCTGCAGGTAGGCGCTCAGTATTCGTTGTTGTACATCTGATCCCATCAGGTTCCACACAAATGTTCATGCAGCTCCTCGTCAAGTAGGGCTGTTCCAAATGCTCAAACAAGCAGCATTACACATCCTAACTGGATCACGTATGCAAGAGTATAGCTGGAGCAAAAACTCGCACAAAAGGTGGTCCATAAGGACTGAAATTGGAAACACTTGTAGCACACTGAGTCAGCACTGTGCGGAAGGTAAAATGGAGTTCATGATGAAAAAGATTGAAACAGCTTGAGTCTTGAACAATATGTACTGTCTTGCAGCTGTCACTGAGTTTTCAATGTGTGAATATCTACAGCAGACTGTGTGGATCTGGTGGCAATTAAGGAGCAACAAATCAAAAGTGCTGGAAGGTGGATGAGCAGACAGTGTTGCTGTGTATTTCTGTTTGTAGTTACTTGGAGTGTGTTTCTCAGTGTAAGGCCCTGAGCTGTGTGAGAGAATATCTGTCTCTATTTGTTGTCTATTTGGCAGTTATTATTCAATATAATTCCCAAATGCCATATCTGCTAGAATAATAATAATAAAATAAGTCTTACAAATTAATTGATTACATTCATTAAGGTTAAAGCACTTAAGTTAATTATTTTTGCTTATTTTTGTCAGATACCACCTGTGATTAAAATATACTTGGCAGCACTTAACTTGCTCCTCTTTTTAAAATGTATGAGTAGTATGTAATAATTTAATTAAAGGTTTATGACACACTATAACATAGCTGCTAGTAGACATGATGACATTTTAAGTGTTTATTAATGTACAATATTTGTCTATGTTTATAATTTCTCTTATGAACACAATTTATATAACTGCAACTGTAATTTATATTACAGTAATTTATTATCTGTTTATACAGCAGTCTACAATTATGGGTGCTCACTGAAGGGGTAAGAATGCGTTATAGTGAGAAATAAAATACAGCAGATATTGCAAATAAATGCAGTTACTAAATGGGAGACTTATTACAAAGTTCTACCAAATATCTTATATTTAACTAAAAATATCATTTTTTCCCCCTACAAGATCCTCTTGTATTTTGGAGTGAAAGCTTTAATTTCCTTTGTGGTGCACACATATATATACAGGCCAGTGTCTGTCAGTGAATACAGTGAATACTTGTGTGCAAACATGGAGGGGTGTGTTCATCAGTGGCAGTGGTTGTCAACTTTCACGCATTTTATGGGATGCCAGCAGATTTACACCCCTCTCTAATGAGAGACATCTCCACACTTTAATAACCTCGGCACTGAGCTTGAAGTAGTTTAATGCCTGAGTTGTGGCGGGGAGGCAGCAGCTGTCAGTAGAGATAGAGGGGTTGGATTGTAGA
The DNA here is from genome assembly GCA_037975185.1 of Centropyge bicolor. NCBI lineage: Eukaryota > Metazoa > Chordata > Actinopteri > Pomacanthidae > Centropyge > Centropyge bicolor. The sequence continues at coordinate 872,825 of JBBMOC010000092.1, read as the reverse complement.
CAGAGGTGAAAGAGACACAGATGAGCAGAGGGGTGAGGCGAAGGACAGGGGTCTTCCACCAACTTGGAGAATAATAGGATCCTGGTTGTGGGAGCAGATGCCTAAGATTGGCTGCAGATCGATCGATTGATTGAGTGATTGCAGACGGAGCCCGGAGCAGGCCAGGCGATAAAGGCACAAGTGATGCTGCAGCTGCTGGACTGAGCTCCAGAGCAACTGTGAATCTAATATAAATTTGGGCCAGAGACATTAATATTAATATAGACAAAATATTAAAAAAAAAAAAAAAATTTTTTACCTAACTTGAGTTAAGGTTACAGAGAGCTGTAAGGACCAACTTGTGGCAAAGGGTAAAAGGTGAAGGACAGGCTCTCTTGTGAGAAGATCATACACTGAATATGAGATAAACAAGACTACCTAACACTGGTGATATAGGTGAGGGAAAGAGAAAAAAAATAATCAAAGAAGGAAAAAGAAGAGAAAATCTGAACAATGTGTGAACAAAAAAAAGAGTTAACTAGCCTAAACAGGCAAAGTTTCATCAAATTAATTTCATGGTTGAAATATGGTTTGTTCAGTCTAAAGAGGTTGAGGAGAAAATATAGTGTGTGGATATTCTCTGCTTTTTCCTTTACTGACTTCCCTGTATGCTCTAAATATAGGTATGGGTGTGCACACAGAACCTTCTGTAGAAAACAATCACAGCCCGTCACTGTTTCACCACAATCTAGAAATAGGTGTCTTATCTAATCATATTTGACAAGACAACACCTGATACAATGATGCTACACAGTCTTTCTATCAAGGCGCCATCTCAGTGTTTATGCGCTTCCTTCTCTCAGGTGAGCCGTCTGTATCGGCACACTCGGCCAAGCTTGCCAACCTGCTTCTCTCCTCTTACCCACTGTCTCCCTGCTCACCGCTGTAAGCCGATAAGGTCACTTCCTGTTTAACTTTCCGTCAGCTCCTGTTTTATCTCTCCACTTAACTCTATCGCTCTGTGTCAGGCCTGCTAAGACAAAAAAAACGTCCTCAGTTTGGTTGCCTTCACAGCCGCGCTGGACTCTATAGCGCCATGTTCAGATTGTCATCAGAGTGGAACCGAACTTTGAAGAGAAGAAAACATGGGGGCAATCCAATACAACCTGTCCATTGTTAGGAGGAAACATTGTCTCAACATGAGTGGAGAAGGTAGGATTTTCCCACTGATTCACAATCCTTATGGCTTTCCCACTGGCACACTGCAGACTGGAATCCCCTTTTGTTGTAATGGCTTGCTTATGTCAATTTAACTTATAATGAAAGAAATTACTCTAAAGAGAAAATGAATGAGGGTTTTTGTGTGTGTGCTTGTGTCTCCATGCTTGCCACTTACGTCCACTTCACCTTGATCAATCACATAGAAGTTGTCTCCTTCATCGCCTGGAGGGAAGAAAGGAGAAAGACAGGAGTTCATAAGAGAGCAGGAAGGCAGGGGAAAATACCAACAGGAAAGCTTACTCTTCCTATTACTACAAGCTCTTACTTAAGTTCTCAAAGGTGGATTTTTAAACCATTAAACCAAAATGGGTGCATTAAGAGATTAAATCCATTTGTCAACCACTTTTGCTGGGGAACAAAAATAATTGAGGAATTGTTGGGATTTGTCTATCCTGAAACTTTTACGTGAACACACACAGGCACACATTTTCTCACACTCCTTGTGTCTGTTAACTTTCATTCCTTCTGCTTAATAGAACAACTGTTAATTACTTGTCTTGCTATGATTTTTCTTGTTGGGTCTTTAAAAATTAAGGGGGCCTCTAAAAGCTTCAGGACAGACGCAGCGTCAGAGACGCCGCTGCCTCCTCCAGAATGCATATTTCACTGAGTCTGCCAATATCTCTGTGAAATGGGGTTCTCGCCAGCAGAAAGCTGCAGCAAACAGCAGTGCTCATTACTGCTGCTTGTGTAGCTTAATAGTGGAAACTCTGAAACAGAGGTGCCTGAGCACGCACAGCTACAACACCTCCGAACAAATTCATAGCATACAACTACACACGTCAGCTTCATTTATTCGGTTCCAGACGTTGCTACCAAAACAAAACAAAATGTTAGAAGGATGAAACATGGCGACAACTTGGTGTTCTTAGATCCTTACTACAAGCTGAGAAAAAAATGCAAAAGGAATAGTTCAGAACTTCATTCTCTATTTGAGAGTTAGAGGAGAAGCTCAGTAAAAAATGGCATGTTGTTTTTTTGCTTAATAACAAAATACTAAGTGTAAATTAAATCTGACATTTTACAAGGGGTTATATATTGGAGTAGATCTTGACTGGAAGCAGTAACTTCCTGGTAACTCCACTGTTTGGCTCCCAAAATGAAAAATTATTCCTTCAAGTTTGGCCCAAAGATTGCACCAACAGAAAAGACATGTTGCCTAAAACAGCACTGGCCTAAATTATTTCCACTTTTGTGTTTTCTATATCAGCTGAATCTAATTGATGGATAGTTATTATATGTGCAAGGCTAGCAACTCAAAATGTTGTCTGGCCTGCTGACTGGATCCCCGGCGTGTAACTGACAGGAGCGCACTGTGCTCTCAAAGCGAACCCTAAACCTTGAAGTGGGCCATGGGATCTGGGTGGTTGATGTCCGTTAAAAGCATCCAGTCTGGAGATAAGGCTGAAAAATGGTGAAGTGTTCCTTTAATTATGCTATCCGTTACATAGGGCACAAGGGAAGTTATTAAATGGGACTGACAGCCACATGGATGAGCGCTGTGAAGCTCTCCCTGCAGCTACCGCTTACAATAAGACATAAACGCAGCTCCATTCAGAGGTGCAAGTGGGTGATGATGCATGAGTATACATGACACAACTATGCATGTGTGTGCATTTCGTAGATACCATGTGAGGGTGTGTATGACCGTGCGTGTGTTCTTGTGTATACGTTCACCTGAAGAGTTGAAAGGCTGAGAGCGCCCTGTGTGTAAAGTTCACAGGAGTTCACACGGCTAATTAATACTGAGTGGAGAGAGCTCGTTAATCATATAGCTCTATTTGTCACACAAAACGCTCCTTGTCCGTCTGATGGTTTGTCCCAGGGGAGACCCCAGACACACACACACACACAAGCACAACCTGCTGCAACCTGGCCCTCTCCTATCTCCCTCTCTCTGTCTCTGCCTCCCTTTCTTTCATCTCATCTATCGCTCTTTCAATTCCCTCTCGCTCTGTCTTGCTTTTCTTCTGCTCTTCCTGTCTTTTATCACTTTGGTGCTCAGGCCTTTGTTTTGCAGTCGTCCAATCCCCCTGTGGCTGAGAGTGCAGGCAAATATTTGACCAGAACGTGCACAAACACATAGACACACACACGCACACACAGGCAGTGTGGCCTCATTTCCACACAAGCTAATTGTCATACACACTGGTAAGGTCCTTTGGATTTGCTAAAATGGAATTTTTTTTTATTATTATTTTTTAAAGAACAAATTGCTTATAACTGCAAAACTGGATGTATGTCAGAGTAAATTCACTTGATATAATACATTAGACACTAGATTACAATGAAAATATTCCTATACTCCATTTTGCATGTTATGATGAAGTAAATTCTCCCTTTGTTTAAATACCACTCAAGCCACAGAGTCGATAACTCCTAACTGTGTCTAAATAGTGTGTGATGGGCCAGTAGCAGGAGGGTTTTTTTGAAGCTGTACAGTAGTCCAGACATTAGCAATGACATCAGCGCTGTATATACTGTATACCGCAGCCTATAGTGTATATAACCATGTGCTGTCTGGGACTGGGGGCCCTGCAAAGTTAGCTAGACTTATTATCACCAAATTAGGACTGATATACTCCTGGATGCTGTCTTAAGAGTAGGTGGGAGAGACTGAGTGAGTGTGCGATCCAATGTGTGTGCAAAAGCCTTCACTCAATGTCTAAGAGTGTGTGTCTGCATGGCATGCTCCGCAAGTGTAACCTGCGAACACCACATTATCTGAGAGTGGGCATTTGTCTGTGAGAACGTGTGTTTTCAGTGTTTTAAATGTGCGATTTAACCTGTCTGCGTCTGTGTTTGATAGGAGTTTGAGTAGAAGGGTGGTGGAAAAGTACAGTCTGGCCATGCTAAGCTCTGTGTTCCTTCAATGTCCGGGGATGTCTAAAGTGAAGGCTTTGACAACTGTGGTTAGGCACAGGAGAGGGATGTGACATCTGGTGCAGACTGGGGGAATGTATGACTGGAGCAAAGAGAGGAAAAGGGAGTGGTAGGACAAAATAAATGTAAGTAGTGGCAGTGCAGCAGATGTATTCTTCGAGAAAACAAGTCCTATTTTTGTGGTGGTACAACAGCAGAGCAGGTAGCGCTCCAACCCTGTGTGTTCAGGTTGTGCCACTCTGCATCATGCAGACATCCAAGACGAGTATTTCCATTTGTTGCCATGCTTCTCCGTGATTGGCACAGCTGTTTCAGAGCAACAAATCCAGCGATGTTGTTGTGGGTTGGCTGACAGTGTATTTATTGATCACCACCCCTTCTTCACCCAGCCCGTTTGCATTTTGTGCTGCTTGACGTACATGAACCACAATATCAAGCGCGCATGGATACGCCCACACAGTCTGTGCACCCAAGAAGTACTCCCTTTCATTTGTCGTTGCATAATTAAAAAAGCACCCAAAGGCAGCCAGAGTAATCAGCGAGAATGGCGTATTAATTGGGTGCAATTAATTGGGTGTGTAAGTCCAATTTATGCCAAGACAATCTAACTAAAGAGCTGCAGAACATTACCTCCAATACCTATTAATATCAAGAGACTTTAATATCTATATTCAATTTTCTTATTTAACAAGGCATGACGTTCAATGTTGGGAATTTTGCTGTTATGCAATTGCGTAATTCTGATTATCAACCCTAACACCCATTTTTCAAGGATTATTAATTAATCAAACCCAAACTATGATTTACAGATGATTGATTGCTACTTCATAAATTCATTTAAACATATATACATACCTTGCTGGATAACCGTTTCCCCTGCAATGTGGGTGACCGGGAACATGGCATCAAATATGTCACTGAAGGAGAAAGAGACAGAGAGGGAAAGAGGGGAGGGAGAACACAGTCATTACCAACATACCTGCTATTATGGTGCATTACCTCAGAGTTCTTCAGAATTGTTTGCTCACTCGCGCACACACAAGGATGCAAAACACACATGTGGAAGAGCAGCGTGATGGAAAAGGCAGAGCAACGCTGTGTCAGCTCTATCGACATGTATCAGAGCCAAAGAGACAGCCCTGAGAATTCTGGATGACCCCAACACACATACAAAAACACCCACCTGAATGTGTCTAGAACTGATTTCTTCATCATCATCCACATCCAAACAAACACCCACTATCTTCAGTTAAAACCATCATAAAGAATAAACTTATGCCAAAAACATCAATGTGTTTTTTTTTTTGACAACTGCCTTATTAGTACTTGTCTATTACTACTGGTTTTTAGGCTGAATGCTGGTACCAAACATAAGACAATACCATCATCGGATGAATCAGCGCTACAAAGCCTCAGCAACTTTCTGCTGATATTTACAGCGAACAGTTGTATTAGCACTGCAGATAGGCTTAAACATGTATCTGTGTTGTTTCAGAACATGATCAAAGCCTTTATCTCTCAGAGTATATTTCGAAAGAGGCGCTGTGAAAACAAACAAAATGATGGCTGTGCCTAAGCTCTTAACTTCTGTTTCAGCCTGGCAGGGAAAGCGCCTGTTAGACTGTTCCTAATCGGGCCGTTTAAATGCATGAAGCCTCGGCAGATTAAAGCTGCACTGCCGAGATGTGTCGGGACAAGAGAAAAACTCCTAGTATCCTTCCCCTCCTTCTCCTCCTCTCTGGCTGTCTCTCACCTTCAGGGTATATTTAGTTCCTTTCTAATCAGTTACATACCACCCGTCTTATGGAGAAATATAGAAAAAACAATAAAAGAGGGTCAGGCATATCAAAGACATACAAAACCTGCTGAGCGAACGTGGGGCGTGTTTAAGCATGTTCTCGGCTATGTGTGTATGTCACTGAATGTGTGTGCACCAGTCTGTCTGCCTTTGAGTATATATTGCCTATGAAAACACACAGGTTTATACAAAATAACATGGGGGTGTGGAGTACGTCTGCGCTCATGACAGTACACTAGACTATGCAGCACTTAGTCATGAAACGGTTTACACAGGCAAACACACCTTGCTGCACACTACAGACTTGAAAGTGTTGCTTTACATGAGCCTCCCCTGTAAAAAGAAGTGCAGGTCAACAGATGTTGGAGAGAGATCTGAGGATATTAGCGAGTGGTTTGGAAGTGAACGGACCCTGCTGATATTTGTTTATGTGACACTGAATAAAAAGCAGGCTTAAGAAGGTGGATTTGGGCCAACTACACCCACAGGTAGGCCCTGTGCGATGCAGCTGGCCACTGACTCACGCATACTCCGGGACACACAGAGCACAAACACTCACGCATGTGCACTAAAAAACACACTTTCGCTCTTTGAAGTGTATGAGCACAGGCTAAAAGATGCACAGACACACTCAGGTGCTCTCATATGCAACATACGTGGTGCTAAGCATGCAGCTGATACACTCAGTTGTGCATGTCAACACACTCACACACACGCACATTTAAGCACATGAAAACATGCATATTGGCACTCACATATGACACGGAAACTCAAATGCTTTGATGGTGATTAGTCAGAGCAACATCTGCAAGAGCGCCCTGAACTCTCCACACATCTGTGACCACCTGCGCTCGACATGGAGTCTGTTTATTCCGGGTCACGTATAACTAATAATGTGTGGTTTATGAAGAAATTTGAGTGAAAAATACCACGGGAAAACCAGCACACAGGAGTCATAACTTTTAGGTCATGTTTTAATATTCTATCAAAATATATCTCACTGCTTTCTACCTTAAGGTATGTTGTACTTTGGTATGTGCCCTTTCCTCGTGGCGATGATGATGGTGATGCATCACGCAGCTAAATAGGATGCTCGAGACTGAGGCGCATAGTCATAGCGAGAGGATCAAAGGCGAGCAAACCTGCGTTTAGGTAATTACCCTTGACCACCTCTCTCTTTGCATGCCCTGCTTCTCACTGAATGCATCGCTGAGCACAACAAAGAAACTTATGCAGGTAATTACTTCCCCTCGTCTCTACCTGCCTCTCTTTCCCTTTCTTCAACCCCGACTTCCTCCCTGCCTGTTCTCGATAACTTTTTCTCTTCCTCTACCCTCTCAATTACCCCTTTCTCCCCTCTAATTCCCCTGCTGCCCCACCTATTTCTCTCATCTCTCGGTCTATCGCCCCCTCCCCGCCTGTCCCAGATGAAGTGATTAATCTTGTCCTTTCCGCTACCTGTAGCCCCTCTGACCTTATGAAAAGGCAGAGCACCCCCCCGACTCCCTCTCCCCCTAACAATGGATGTGCTGTTCTGACAGAGACAGACAGTAAGAGAGAGAGACACAGAGAGACCCTGCAGACTCTGAAGGGGCTAGGAAGTTCACCACCACCCTAGGGAGGGAGAATAAGGTGGTGTCATGGTTGAGATATGTAGAGATACCCTACAACATATGCACCTTCACACACACACAGGACACACACACACGCTTACCAGCATGCATGTAAGAACACATGCTGAAAAAAAATGCATCAACGTAAATTTCCAATTGTTAATTACTTTCATACTATCCTCAGTGACATCACTCTGATCTTATTTGAAACTCTTACAACTCACACACACACACTCAGTCTCTGTCACAATGATATCACATTGACTGTACATTTGTCCATATGTGTGTTTGTTTGTAGTGCAGGATGTAACAGCTAAATATAATGGCACTTTTGTAATAATCTGGGTGGCCATCATGACGGTGAAGCAGCAGTTTTAAGTTCTAGGAAGAAAGAGAGGATGGCAAAAAATGCAGTCATGTGTAGCATTAACATCAAAATGAGAAAGGAGAGACACCTTTATGTCTGTTTATGTTTATATTATTTTATTAGGTCAACCAAGCCACATTAAAATTTAGCTAGCTAGCACCTCAGGTTGGAAATTGTACTACACAGTGAGAATCTGTATAGACACATGTACGTGCATGTTTGTGAGGGAAAGTTTGTGTGCGCCTTCACTCTTTCTCACAACAACACAGGAACAGCTGACTATTGCCCTCAAACAGCCATAAAAATGTGGTTAGCTTAGGGGATTTCAGTCATTAATGAAATAAAATCAGGCCTGCTTGTTGTAGCTGGGTTGCTTGTTGTTCTCCCTAGTTGGCGTTTGACGGCCTCTCTCGCTCACCTCTTCTTAATCTCTCCTACAACACAGCTGTTTATTTTTTCAGCAGTGGTTGTCTTATCTCATACATTACTACCTTAACACACAGCACTACCATTATGCCGTTAACACCAAAGGGCTCTTTAACAGCACGCCGTGCCACCATGTCTTTGTGCTTCTTAATGGGCCGCAGAATGTTGAGTTACACAAGCCTTTAATGGGGAACCCATCCAGAATGCTCACTTGTCTGGGTGGAAGAGGTTTTGCAATAACCAAAACAATCAACAATCGTACCGCACACGGGAACTTCCCAGCTTTCCAAGTTGTGTCTTGGCTTGGCAGCATTGTGCCACTGGTTTGGCTGGAACAGTGTTCATTCCTTAAGTGCCTGAAGGATTAATTTTCACTACCACAGTTGATAGTAATTCACATCGCTGACTCTGGCAGATCAGAACAATAGCCTTTGTTTCGCAAGTCGAAACCATTTCATGATATAAGCAATGGCCTGGGGACACCAAACGTACACAGATGATGTATATCGTTTGTGTATATAAGTTTTGTAATAATATAAAAACAACAATAAAGGCAGAAGGTGACATGCTGACATTCTCATCATCTTTTACCTGGAAAGCTAAACAGCGAAAATAATTAAATGGATGAAGGTAAACAAATAAAATTTCCCTCGAAATCCAGTACATAAATCCTATAAGGTTTGACTTAATAAAATGAATGAGACTATAATGTGAATTTATCATGTTTTATCATCGGCCCTCTCTTTATTCATTTTTTGTTTCTAAGGTAAAAGCTTTCCAAGTTCAGTTGTAAATAATTGAAACTAACTTCTGGAAGAGCCAGGTTGTAAAATGGATATCAAACACAGTGCAAATTATTCTTATTTTTGCTATGTAAATCCACTGGAAGTAATAGTGATGAATGTGAAATGAATGGTTTTCCTCAATAAGAAAAAAATATTACCCACAGGAATTGACTAGAGAGGTTACAATGATTTGTGAGAGGGCAGAAGAACCTATGAACCCTAATTACATGATCATTTGATACTCTTGCCGCCAATAACATGCTGATGTAATAATGAGTCAGCCATTAGATGAAAACGAGGTTGATATTATGTTTTCAGCTGGCACCTGAGTGACTTGGGAATGTTTAACAGAATTTATGCTGCATACTTAGAGTAGTCTAGCTGGGATTAAAGGTTCTATCATGTACTGCAGTGCTTTTTGTTTGGCTGCCAGTTGAAGAGTTGTGATTAGTCAGCGTAACATGTAAAGCACAAGCAAAGTCACAAAAAAAAGCACGAAAACATAAATTAGATTTTCAATGATGACGGGGGTTAACAGGACTGTTTACAAGCCTGTTGTGTGACTCATTATGGCTATATCACAGAAAGATGGAGAACAGCTTTATGAGGCTGACTAAGTGATGTACAGTTTAATGTCCAGAGTTTAAAGTTGCACATGCAAGTACATACACACAGACACACACTGCTGACAATAGGCAGCAGTATGAGAGAGTGAGTTAGAGAGAGAAAGAAGGGGGAGATGATGAGGTGTAATTATAAAGCAGTGAGGCATTTAGGGAGGATATTTATGACATGAAAGCTCTTGGCACGCGCCATGTCTCTCCCTGGAGACCTGGTGAAAAAAAATGGAGGGACCAGGCCAAGACAGCCGCTGCCCATTTCTTTTAACTGGCCACCAAACTCCAAGAGGGGTGCGTGTTGTTTCTTACTCAGTCAGGATGGACCAAAAAGATTCCCTTCTGACCACCAAATCACAACTGTAGTCCACTTTTAAAACTGCAGCACATGCCTGATAAGAGAACTGGGAGAGATGCTCGTAACAACAGCTACATAATGATTCCACCAGGCACCAAATGACAAGAACATATATTTAAATTTTATTTCTTTAGAACTCTTTTTAAGATTTTTAGGGTTAATGATTTATCCAGGCACATCTTTGAGAAAATGATGAATGTGCATTCATATATCTTAAGGTTAAAAGCCAAGTTGATGATTGTTTGTTTCTGGTAAACTAAGTTCTTCTTGCACATCATGAAGTCATATTGGCAGATGCACAATAGTGAATTCTCTTGAGAGAAAAGGAACAGAAAAGAAAAAGCAACACACTGTTATTTAGTGCACACTGCTGAATATTTCCCCTCTGCTCCTCTTTTAAAATATGCTAGGTTGAGAATATCTTTGAATGATTTTACAAGGTATGACTATATTTCATGGCTGATGTGAACTGGCCTATACTGAGTGTAAAGGCACAGAGGTGGTCCTGGAGGTTTACAGGTGGACATAAGAGTTTACGGCTGGTGGCAATGACCACTTAGAGATGGTCAACAATGTGGGAGGAGAGAGGAGGCCAAGGCCAGGATAGGAGCAAGGCAACCCTCACTTTTCTGAAGGCCTTTTATCAGTCCTTGAGTTTGGTGCTCAATGCTGTCAAACTCCAGTTCTGATAAATATAAAACGCTCCAAAAAACACTGAGTGTTTTTTTACTTTGTAATGGCCTATTGGTCACTAAACAATTTTTAAAATCTTTAAGAGAATTTGAAAGTGCTGTGGTCTGATAGTTCTGTCTCAAAGATCTAAAGGGGGCTAACATTTGCATATGTGGAGGTTTAAAGAGGTCCAGTTAGAGTAAGTTGTGTGATTAAATGTTGGAAGTTGTATTTAAAACCAAAAGAGTGCAAGGAGCACAATGTGTTAAACCCACACACCTGGACTCGGTTGGTTTATAAGGGGTGTAAACCTGCATGCATCCTGTGGCCTCAAAATGTAGACATGTGTCTCAATACGTGTGCATTGCAGCAACAAAGCACCTGAGGGCCAGGCCTGGTGATCTGTGTGACCTGTACACTGCTGCTAAAACCTGCTGATGCAAACAGTGCCATTTATACGTGTATGTACTGCATGGACAGGACCACCTGAGAGACAGAGAAGTTTGAGAGAGAGAAAGCTGGAAGTTTATCTTTGTATATAGGTACATATTTTTCCTTAGTATCGGCCATGTCCAATTTCTGTCCAACATGTTACACATGACATATGTATAATTACAAGAAAAGTACAGCACCTACTTGGTCTAAACTGTGTATTAATTTTTCACACAGCCAAAGCTGAAATAGATCAGGCAATGGACAGTCCAGCAGATGGCAGTAATGCACACAAACGGAAACATTTAACGGATGCCGACCATCATAAAACTCAAAGAAGAAGAAGATGAGGCAAGGCCGAATGTATGTGTACAAGGTGGAACATGGCAGGCGAGGAGCTGTTTGTTCACTGGTCTTGTAATGTTTTTAACATTCAAAAGATTTGTGAGACAAGTAATGTTTTTTTGTGATTTACTTGAATCACAGATTCAAATATGTCATCTGCTGTGTCGTGTTTAGTTCACTCACTCAAGGTTAAAGCACCTTTCATTACAGCTTTAATTTATAACACATCCATACCAGCAGTTTTCTTGAAATGTTACGAGGTCTAGAGGTGGGACATTGACAGTACAGATTTCCCTGAATACCAATCTGATCCCAGCTCCCATTCACACATGACCCCATACAGGAAATGTTCCTGAACATTTCAGGGAAAGACCACGGGTGTAAAGCTGTGAAAGGTGCTTTACTTAACAGCTGTGCTTGCAACACTATCAAACACAGTCAATGACGCAAACAAACAAACACTTTGCAAGCAGGGATGGCCAATGTGGAGGGAAGACTAACTGATACAGTAGCTTTCCGGAAACCTTTGAGCCTAATTGAAGCAGTAGTCCTCAGATAAAATACCAGACTGAACTGCCACTGAACTGGCACTGGCACCTTGGACTCTGCTAGCCTGCCAATGCCAACTTCACGAGAGGGCAATCTGCCCTCATCACCTCCTCCTCACCATGCCTAGTACTCATAGCACACTGTTGTGTAGCTGGCACTGCAATGGGAAGGACAGGCTTGGAAGGGTTGGCTTAGAGGGGGAGGAAAAGTAGAAACAAAGCGAGAGACAGCAGAACAGAAATAGAAAGAGAGAGATTTAATTAGAAAGAGCATAGTGCTGTTGAGAAGCAGCCAGCTGATGAAGTGAATACCACACAGCTTAGGCCTTCTACCAGGCCCAGCTTAATGAACAGCTTGTTCACACTCGGGTGTACATAAACAAGTACAAGCACACTCCAACTCATTCCAATACACAAGCTTGAAAAAGCTTACTGACAATGTCTGTCATCAGTTTTAATGGTAGCAGTGATAATGATGCAGAGACTGTACACACAACTTCATTCCACTGCTGCGACTACTGCTTGGAACATACCCATCCAACACAAACACACACACAGCTAAACACACTGAGGTTTGCATGAGGGAGGTGAGAGGCAGAGTTGCATGGCAGAGGAAGAAAGGACCAGTCTGAGGAGGAAAAGAGTGAGAAAGGAGGAGCGGTTGATAGGAGGATGTGAGGAAAAAGGAGGGTGTGTCACAGGATGGAGAACAGACTGTGACAGTATCTTGACGGTAAATATACGCCGCATCAGAATCTTTGATGTACAAAATCATGGGATTATCCACATGTTATTACAGAGAATAGCTGAATAATTTTCCAAGCAAAGCGCTGGCAAGACATTACAATTGGCTTGTGGGTCCATGTCTAATCTATTTCCTCCTTCTTTTCTGTATCGTTAAAGAAAAGGGATAAAAATAAAGCCTGACTCACACATTCAGCTAAACCTTCTAGTGACATGGACAAAAGTTTCCTGCTCCCTTCTTTCCAGACTGCTGTGTGTATTCAGCGTGACAAGGCTGTTTTACAGACCTACCTGATGATCCAACACACCACCTGCTGATGCAGCCATGATGTCAGCCTCAAAACATCAGAAACATGTCCAACCCTGCAGTCTCTCCCCTGTTTTCCTCTCCCTTTCTTTCTTTTTCCCCTTTCACATTAGGCTGCTATGTTGTTGACTACGAAAATTTATTTTTTCCCCTGCCTACTTTAACTCGTTTTTCTCATGCTGTGTGTCTAGATCACATTTTCACACTTTCCTAATGCCCACTGTCTCCATTGTTTGTTGCCCCGGGGCAGGAAAAAGCGAGCTCTTCCTCCACTTAGAGGGAAAAAGGGTCAGGCTGAATCAGGTGCTGACAGGACTAAGCCTCTACCTCTCTGATGTGTCTACAGGGGACATGTCACTGGAATGAGGGAGAGAGACAGACAGACCGAGGGAGACAGATGGAGTGTGAGACATATTCTCTACCTCACCTAGCATGGAGAGACAGAAAGGGTGTAATTTCACTGAATGCACACAAGTACTGTATATTATACACAGATGAAACAAGCCTATACATTGTGTACAGGTGCCAAGAGTTGTGCCTCTATCAGTTTCTCACACACGCACACAATCACACACACACATATCCTGACACGTCGCTAAACATCACAAGACATGCCGCATGTCCCACAGGCATGTCTTTTCCTTTCCTCTTTCCTACGCCCCCCTCTCTCTCCCTCCCTCCCTCCCTCCCTCCATCTTTCCCACCTTGCAGAAGACAAGCACTAGAACAAGATAAGCATTTGAGAAGCAGATCGGGGCACAAATTGTCTTTTGTTGGGGTTTAAACCTGAGAGGTGTTTACACAACACAGCACATTATACGTGCACGCTCAAACACATAGATATATAGGCTGAAATTGAGACGAGAGAAAAGTCAGAAAATGCCCCGGGGCCTGAAGGAGAGGGAGGGGAGGATGAGTGGATGACTATATGGAGAAAAGTGAAGGACGAGGTGTCCACTGTAGAAATGCTTAAGGCTAAGACTGTACACTGTACTTGTGTGCATTTGTGTGTGTGTGTGTGAGGTAATAGGTGCACCGGGTGCATGGAGGGGAGAGAAATACTTGACATTCAATAGCTGACATCTGACTGACGTAAGGCCTGCCCTGCTGGAAACAGACAGCTTCATCAGACACACAGCCTGCAGACCTGGACAGTGTTGAGCAACCAGCTAACACCTTGTGTGTAATGTGCTAACACCATGGAATGTGCTAATGTTAGCAATTTGCTAACTGGACACTTCATTTAACAACAACATAGGCAGCTTGCTTCTTTAAAATACTGCTTCTCTAGACTCTATATGACATTAAGAGATTTTTGGGCGTGTTGTGCATGATATAAGTCTCCTGTTAAGGATGCTGAAACTACCGGATCACTTCAATGGCTGAGCTTTTTAAAAAAAAATTCCATAGATCAGGAATTTAAGTTCATCCAAACAGGTGTGACCGTTTCCTTCCTGACGAATCTCAAAAAGCAAGATATTAATGCTATCACAGCACAGAAGACAAAGCAGAATATGACAAAAAAAAGAACAAAGCTCCTTGATTCTAAGGCTATTGAGGTCAAGAAATGCAGTGACCTTTATCCTGAATATCATCATCAAATCTGCTCTAGAAAAAAACTTCCTGTTACAGTACAGTACAATAACAGCATTAGCCTATGACAACTATCATATGAAAAGACAAATTGCTAAATGATGGCCTCAATTCTATTCTAACACAAGCTCATCACACATTCAAACTTATCAAGCATGGAAATGGGCTGAGCACCACAAATGTAACTGAACCACAACCAGAGTGACATCCACAAACCAACGAGGAGGTCATGGGAGAATTAGCACGCTATAACAAGACTGTTGTCTGTGCCTGTGCACTGGAACCTATCACGGTAGCATAGACAAAGCAGACGGGATGTGTACAATAGGAGGCCATAGGCCGGCCCGGGCTATCCTGGTGGGCACTGGGCTGCTCCGTCCTTGGCCAATGTGTGGTGGTCAGTTTATGGGTCGTACTTGGGGTCTGGCTGAGCTATAAAGGCACTGAAGGGTTGCAGGAACATCATGTCCTCACAGCAGGGGCAATCGCCGGCTAGGAAGTCAGTCAGCACATTTACCCTACATATTCATTCACATGAAAAGAAACGTGGCACTGTCCACGATCTCAGCACACACGTCTCAGCTTAAAAGTCTTACCAGTTATTTTTAATATGCTTTCTGTCTTTTACTGCACTTGCTCCTCTTGACTTTTACTCTCTCAGTAGTTAAAGTGTTTCTGAGGGCCACTTTGTTTTGAGCGACTGAGGTGAGATTGAGGTGATTCACTGCTGTTCCCACTGTGGACAATTTATACTACTACTGTTCAGATCTAGAGCAGAGGCAAGACAAATATGCACATGCCCTGCACGTGCATAAATGTACAGAAACACATTAGTCTTTTAAGCATTCCTACATCATTCTTGCATAAAAGTACCTGCACACACATACATAAATGAGAAAACATGTCTACACTTGCGCACAAACACACACATGCAAACACACTAACAAACACACACACACGCTGACATTGATGGTATAAGCAGCTGAAAAGGCAGGGATGAATCATAGCTAGCTGGAAAACTGTCCTGCACAGACTCTGGGGTACACTTTGGATGGAATACAACATTCTAAACGGACTCCAGACACAAACACTTGTACATGACTCACTACTTTCTAAAGAACTGCATGGAGACACGGATGGAGTCAAGGATGGAGAAAGATGACAGGGGGCGGAAGAGGCAGCAGGGGACAGGTTGAAACACAGCAGAGGGTATGAGAGAGGACAAAAGTTTCCAGCTATCTGTGCAGTTGTGTGTGTAACTGTGTGTACGTGCATACATGTGTGCACTCGTCAATGTGCACGTATGAAGAGTGTTTATCTGCACAAGCTTGGAAGCATGCAGCCTGGCTAATATGAACTTCCTACAAATGATATGTTTGTGTGCTTTCCCTGTGGTTTGCATGGGCGTAGAGGTGAAGCTGACTGAGCTGAGAGATGTAGCGTGCTGGGGGAGGTGAGACTGCTGGCCTGTTAGTCCTCTGTGCGCTGGATGGTGGTGGGGATGGTCGAGGTTCAGTCAGGCCTGCAGGTCTCCTGTGGAGAGTGACCTCATCGCCTGGCCCCTGGCATTGTGGCAGCAGCACAAAGCCATGCAGGGGACAGAGAGAGAAGACTACACATGAATGTGGGGGAGGGACTGGATGTGAGTGTGGATGTAGATGTGAATGAGCCTGCATGACTGAGAGACAGAGAAAGACAGGAAGAGAAAAAGAGGGGGAAAGTGGTGAATTCTGAAAAGGGGGGAAAAGAGGACCACCAGGCTCTCAGGAAGAACAGAAATGAGGACACACAGAAAGTCAAAGAGTGAATCAGTAAGACAGGAAACGCAAACACACGTGCAAACAAACAACCTAAACAACACACAACAGAAACACGTTCATTTGCTCATGCTTTTATTGCACAGCCCACCATAAAATACAAATCACAGCTGAAGTCTGTGGCCTTCTACTTGAACACACAGAGAAGCAGGTCCTCTCAATGACGAGAAAAACCAACACACACACACACACACACACACTACAGAGACTACAAGACACTTCCTCACTAGTTGTTCCAAAATCACGAGAAAGAAAGACAAACAGCCGTCCACTGTCATTCAGTGCCACGGCATCCTGTTTTCCCTGTGCTAAATACTGCCAGAATGGACAGTCTGTGTGGGGGGGTCACTTAAAGCAAGTGTGCGAGCACCTATGCCCACAGGCACACAATAATCTGTGACGTGTGTACTTGTTTGTATGTATATATTTGTTTCCAGTACAAGGTCTAGCAGAAGCAATGACTCAAGAGAAAGTTAATATCCGTATTAAGTGTGTGGGCAAAAACACCCCCTAGGGGCTGCTGTGTGGTAACAACACACATTGTCAGTGTCACTGAGGATGTTGATGGAGAAATAGGTAGTGTTTGGCCGCAGCTGTGCATTTTGTCATAGTTAAGCAAAACCAAAATTTCACCCGTACTGTTCATTTTAGAAACAGCCATGTCTGTGTTTCAAATATGAACCCGTTCACCGGAGCACAGAGCTCCAGTTCCACATCTATTGATATGGAGCCCAATTCAAATGAGTGAGGTATCAGATAAAATGATGAGAGCTGTGCTCATCTGATATGGCTACACAGCATGCTGTCTCACATTGCATCCTCTTTGTTGTTTTGTCGCTTCACACAGGCCTTAAATAAACTTCCTCTGGAACACGAGACGAGACGCATCTCTCTCGGGCCATTTTAGTGTCTTTCACTTTGCTATTGTTTGTTTATTTAGGGTTTCTGTCCCTCACTGATTTATTTATTATTGTTGCACACATAGATGCACACACACACACACACACGTACTGACAAAGAGGGCCAGTACACTAAAGATGTTCCCTGTCCGTCGGCAGGGGCTAGTGGGGAAGGTGCAGAGGTCAGGGTACAGGGGTCAGAGGGCAACTAATCGGTCACTTCATCAACTCATTACTCTGCTTGTTAATTAGAGGATTAAAGCAGGCAGGATGAGGTAAGCAACATCTCTTTACAATTCTTTCCTCCATTGTATCCTTTGCTGTAACACTAACTGCAAATTTGGATTGTTGTATATATTGTGCTTCTTGTGAAACAGCAAAAAAAATCGCTTTACTTTTGGAGTATTTTCTGGTTCAAGAATCAAAGATAAAGTACTGTATTTGCTTGATTTACAATTGGGTCCTGGCCTAAAAAGATTTAACAACTCCTGTTACCAGATGACAATGTTATTTTAGAAGATTGCAAACTCTGCCAAGACAGGTCGAGGAATGGGATAAACAGGGTTTCCTCATGTCTGCCAGACTATTTATGTGGTTATACAGAGAGCAGGGCTTCTTGTGTCTGTACTGTCCCCAGGAGAGTGTTTGTGGTATGAGGGCATTAGACTAATGCAGGCAGATAGGAGAGGAGAACTTCACAAGGATATATATGTGCGTGTTTTGTTTGTGTCAAGGGAAAAATAATTATACCTCTGTCGGATTTCCCAGAGGCCTTTTCTTCTGTAATTAATCCCTCTCTAAATGTGACCTCCTGTGTCTGTCCCTTCCCTGCCTTCTCTCCATCGTTGCACTCACACATTAACAAAGCAGGAGATCATCAAGGTCATTTATCCAGGTGTGCATGAAAACTAGCAAAAACAGGCCAACATTAACACACTCATGGTCTGCTGCTATCAGAAGTCCCATTTCATATCACTTAAGTAGGAAGTTAGATAAGAAACACTATTACAGTAAGAACTGAAAGAATGTGTGTTTAAACAGGCGATAGCGCTTCTAGCGCTGATTCTCAATAGGTATTTAACAGGGGGAAGTGGTGGAGAGATGGCAAATCTCATCTGTGGGTGCACCTGGACAAACAGGCCATGTGCATGCACATGAGCACATACATATACACACACAAGCCTGTAAACTTGATAATTTGGCTGAGGCCAGATATCCAGACTTGTGCAATGCAGCATGACTTGATTCTTTCTGTTATCAATCCTGACATTTTCTTATCAAAACCTTTGGTCTAAAAAATATCATCTGAGCGTTATTAGGTGGCTGAAACGGAAACAACAATCAGACATCCAGATGGTAAGATGAGATAATAGTTTCGGTCGATATGATAACAACTACTATATAGTTACAGTACTGAGACGGGTGGTTGCAGGCTGAGTTGGGTGTTAGCAAAGCAGTCTCAGCACAATATGAAATCAAACACCTGTTCCCAGCTTATCTTGTGTGCTTGTGTGTCTATTTGTGTGAGCATATCATAATGAGGTCATTATGGCAGCTAATCGGCGGCAAATAGAAGGGTCCGCCCAGCGGCCCTCTGGGAGCCACGCCATGGCAGAGGTTCAGGCGTCTGTGTAGAGAGCAGCCAAGGTCAAAGAGATAAACAGACAGAGATACTGTCCCCTGATGGTGCAGTGTTTGCTATCCCCTCATAGTGAAATAATAAAAACAATTAATCTGTATTTACACTGTATGAGTGCTAAACATACAGGTGACTTGAATGATAAATCTGAATAATATATATTATAAATATTGTAAGAGCAAGAAAAGTATGTGCTTTGATCTCTTTATTCCTGCAAGCTCCTCGGTCGAACTGCCTTTTATAACAAAAACAGAGCTCAGTTGAAATCTGGATGGCAAAATGTGTTGAGGTTTCACTTCCAGGCAGCTGAAGAAAGATGGACTACACGCACGTACACATGCACGCACGCACGCGGCTGGTGGAGCTCAGAGACTTTGAGGCCATAAAGTTTGACATATGGAATGGTGTGTTAATCAAAGACTCCACGCTCCCAGCTGGAGCAGCCTCACTGGGAACACAGTCTGACATTCATACTTGAGAATGTCCTTGTGTGTGTGTGTGTTTCTCATGATAATGTAATCCCCTGTCATCCTTTGTAGTGATGGTGGTATTTATGTGCTTGGTTATATGCGTGTGTTTGCTTCACCCTTGAATCAGTACAGGGTTTCGTTACATTTGTTCTCCTTAACCCTTCCAAAACTTTGGTCCTTATCACCCTATCAAAACCATTGCTCATGGAAATAATTCCATTCTGAGCAAATGTATACTGTATTTACAAAAATGGTATTTGCTAGAGTGCCTAATCACCTCAGAGAAAGCTGAGCATGGGTGTAAATAGAAAAAAGAGAGGTAGTGCCACATCTCTCTTACCTCCTTCTTTTTGGTCTCTTGCTTTCTCTTTCTCTCACCTTTAACTTGAGCTCAGGTAGAACAGCACTTCAACAGAGTCAAAAAAAAAAAGCAGGTAATCTGAGTGTTTGGTTTGTAGAGAAAACAAATGCCTTTTCTCTTGCCTCTACCACTGAATGCCTCTTTATATTCTCTGTTTTCATTCTCTCTCCAGAACGCTCACACACACATAAACCCTGACATCTTTACATTCCTGACAATGGAAGCCGAGGAAGCAAACATTTACAAAACAGGATATGATCAAAGCACAGAGCACTAGCTGGCTCTGTTTTAGTTTAAGTAATATTCTGCTTGTCCTAAGATGCCCTTCTGGATCATTTTTCTCCTGCCTGGCCTATTCCTGTAATTATAAACACAGTCATCTCAGTGCCAACAGAAGACTGATAGGGCAGCTTCACTGCTGAGAGATTTCCTCTGGAAAGACATGTGCACTGTACAGCATAAATATGGGTGTTTTGGAGAGTGTCCTAAACACAGAGTTATTGGAATCTCATCAAATCAAATGATATGTGAAAAAGTGCTTGACTGTCTAATTTGCGCACATCAGAGATGACCCATTTTGAAAGCTACATGTCAACCAGGAACCTAACTTCATCCTGCAGTTTCAGCTGCACGCATATGGACACACACACACACACACATGCACGAGCACGAGCACAGACACAAACACATACACACACATGAACACAGTCAACACTTGCAATCCTGCATTAAATACCATTTTGGAAGATGCTGAGGACATGCATATTATATGGATGCAACAAAGCTGTAAACATTGTGAAAATTTAAATTTGATCATCTGACTCCTTGGTGGTCCCAGTGTTCAGAACTGGCAGTTATAAATCATGATCCATGTAGAAAATTCAAGATTTTGATTGACACCCATTTAAATTAAACTGCACACAGATGTGTGAAAACCCAGCACAATATAGGACTGCAGTAGAGGAAAAACTAATTTGAAAATTTGACAGTAGAAACTAGAAAGCAGAAGAAAAGCAGCCTTGTCAACCAGTGTTATTAAGCTTATGAAAAATGTACTGCTTCCAGAGCCAGTGCACTCTCCCTGGATTCCTAGTAAAGATAAGGAACCTAAGAGGATGAGATAGACTGTGAATACAGAGTGAGAGAGGATAAGATAACAATCAAAAAAGAAAAAAGTGATGAGAGATAAAGGAGAGCATTGGAGGGAGCAGAGAAACAAAGAGGGCTTCATTGTTTCTGATGCTGCTCATTACTGAAGGGGATGATAGCATAATATAGTGCTAATGGGGGTACAAATCGTGTGGTGTTCAGCTTACATAACTGTCGAGTGACTAATCACACAAGATGTTTCCTTGACACACACACAGCTATCAGCCCTGTTTTTCTCTCGTCCTGTCTCACATCCTTCAAACAAAAATAGCCATTTTGTGAATGTTTCAAGCCACTTATTGAACAAAAGCTGCAGCAGGAGCAGTTTCTGTATGTAACCATGCACTGACCAGTCCCCCTGATGTCAAGCACAGGCCCATCAAGAGCAATGGTCAAGCGTTAATACCTTCTCATCCAATGAGACCACATGTGCAAGAACGTCTGATAACCCAGCTGTTTGCAAAAAGCAAGAAGAGCGATAAAACAGAGAGGGAGTGAGAGAAAGAGAAAGGACAGTGCAGCCAGACTCCATCTGTTAATGTGCGTCAGTCCTTGGCAGTTCTGGCACATCTAAAGAAGCCAATGTACTTCACACCGTGACTTCATCAACGGCAATGACAGAGGGCATCAACAAGCAAAAATGATTACTCTGCAGCTGAATTTGCAGCTTCATTTTCTGTTTTGCCAAATATAGTATTAGGGCTATACGCTACTATAGTAGATTACGAATATTGCACAACATTTAGATTGAGCAGACATCACATATGCACCTTCTCAGGCAGATTTTGTGTTGAACCCTAATGATGAGACCATGTAGTGTATTCTAAAGAAACCAAGCCATCTGCAGGGGCCTGCTGGTTGCTGTGTGCAGTTTTTTGTATTATTGCTGGAGGACCACATTGGCCATACATCAATACACTTCTGTCGGTAGGGGCCTCAGGCGCGACGACCGCAACATAACCGCAATACTACTGAGCCACTGGCCAGCCAGCCAGCCAGCCAGCCGTCCAGCATCATCAGCTGGAAGTGAGGACTGAGGAAGAACAGAAGAGAGTGAGGGAGACTGTAAGAGTGACAGAGGGCGACGAATAGAGAGATAGAGGAAAGCATCGCCAACTAACTGCCATGTCCCTGCACAATCTAGCAAATCAGTTTTCACTAGCTAAGATTCTTAAGCGCTGGTAGCTGCATGTTCACCCACAAATCCCACAACAACGAAATCCTGTGTGCACAGCATTAATGCTTGATGCTGTGTGTAGCGAGACAGCAAACATGACAGCCAGTCGAATGAATTCTACATCATGCAGAGTTTCAAGGGCTGACGACGCCGCCATTACATAGCCTGGCATGCCAAGAGGCCCTGAGTATATTAAAACCTGATCGTTTATGGTCTACTGCCATTTATTTTTGTGGTGTAACTCTAATCTGCCACATCAGCCACCCAAGTACATGGTCTTATAGACTGTCCAGATCTATCACATGTTGCACTCCACTCGGGGCTGCTTCAGAGGCACTGACGTGCAATCAGAGGCCTGCGTGCCTGTGCCAAGGGAGCACGGTAAATTGTCAGCTGACGAAAGACTGGAAAGAGTGTGTTTTGGGTTTGGTCCGTGGAGGCTTTAGCCAACAGGAAAGCTCCGGTGTTTTCCTCTCCATGGGGCATAATGGATTCTCCCCGCCAATGAAACACTATTCCGGCTGGCGGGCGGGATCGCCAGCCACCTGAGAGCCTTTCCCACAACACCCCCACCCCTGTCAGAGCCAGACCCGGCCATCACTGGAGATCTGGGACAGATGGAGGGATGGAGAGAGGATGGTTGAAGAGAGAAGGAATGTGAGAGAACAATGAATAGGAGCAGATGGTAAGAAAAAGGGAGGGATAGAGGGAAATTGGCATCCCTCTCTCTCCAAGATGACTATGGAGAATCGTTGATTTCTGAGCAATGTATCTATGCACCACCGCCCATATCTAAATACACAACATGATACTGACATACACATAGGTTACCATAACAACCAACAACACAACACAATGCAATGCAGTTGTCCCCTTACCCACCCTTCTCTGTATACCCCTCTTCATCTGCCACATCTGTCTATGTTCACCCCTCCTCCCCGCTCTGCCAGTGTCTTCGCAGACTGGAGATGCTCCAAGAGCAGGCAACACTGGCACACAGTGGCCACGACAGCAATACACTCAGCTGGAACAATGGCCTGTTCGTGATTTTATCAGTTTACAGACATGCACTCAAAGTCCACAAACGCACACACACAGAGACATTTGGATGGCCTGACATCCCACTGGATGTTGTGCAAACTTATTAAAGAAGTCATTGGGGTCACAAACGTTTTGTACCTTCTCTCATTGTCATCCAGGTGAGCAAACAGCACATTCTTGGAGATGGCCTTGGCCAAGGCGGTCATGGTCTTGTAGTCCTTTGGGATCACCTGTGTAGACAAAGCAGTAATATCCATTACAGTAAAGTAGACTGCAAAAACACTTTGCAGGTGGACACATGAAACAAACCAGCACAAACACATAATGGGCCTGACTTCAAAAGCAGACTAAATTGAATAATTAAAGAGCAGCCTATTGGCAAACTCTGAAAGGAATATCCCACACGTGTGTCTGTGTATTTTTGGGAAAGCCCATCTGTTCAGGGATTACACTCAAAATGTCATACAGCCCTTAAAAATTCACAAGAGGCCTGAACTCATTCATAAAACATGCATTTTCATGTCCCAGACTCTGTGGTGTGTGTGTGTGTACATGGAAAGGGAATGGCAAAGTCTGTAGCCACAACAAAGCCACAGAAGTCTGTATTTATAAAGAGGCATCCTAGAAGAGAACTTAAGCTCCTTTTATCAAAGGGTGAGAAAGGTAAAAAGTAAGAGAAAGAGAAGAAGAAAGAGTAAGGTGACTGGACTAACTTTTTCTTAAAGTACTGTCTTGAAGAGGGAGAGGAGTGTGTATGTGTTTTGTGTCTGGTGGTGCGGGAGAGGAGGGGGGTAGGCTGTAATTACGTTAAAGCAACAGATGTCTCCACATGAAGACAACCACGCTGCGCTGTGCACAACATGCACACAGAGACACACACAACCACATCACAAATAAAATAAAAAAGCACCAAAAGTTTTATCTATCTGCAGTCCTCGGGCCTGGCAAGGTTGGACTGTAAGAGAAAGAGGCTGGTCTGGCCTGGAAACTGAGTTGGAGGGTTGAAACATCCACCCAGAGAGGCTCAGTAATTCAGATTTTAGATCAGCTGCCCAATCATCCTCCACAAGATCCAGCTTCACAACGGTCAACCATGGGAGCATTAAATATCAACTTGTTACCAGCATAATCACTCAAAATTGTGATTCAGGCCGTCTTTTCTACGGTAACTTGTCGGGGTAATCTTAAAATGAAGTCTCCTCTAACCAAATGGAGAAAAAAAAGGGATTTCTAATGATGAAACAGCTACACCTACAAGCAGTTAGGAGAGGAATTCTGTTGGTATATTACTCAAAAGAAAAGTAAGAAATGTAAAAATATTTGGGCACATCTGCAATATCCATATTATTTTTTATTCTTCAACAGCGTTACTTCCATGAAGGGTGGTTGTGGACTCAAGTGCATCGCACAAAGTTAAAGTTTCAACAAGTCTTTAATGAAGACAAAAAGAAAACTTAACAAAAACTCACGGCAGAACCGGGATCCAGCAAAAATCCAAACACAGAAACAGGAAACGGGCATGGCGTGACAAGACAAAGGACAACAGGAACAAGAACGATGTAAACATGAACAAGAATAGGAGACAACAATCCAGCAAGGGCAAACTGAAATGAACAGCCTTTTATTGAGTCCTAATGGGTGATAGACTACAGCTGGGAACACAGGTGACGAGATGAGATGGGAGGGTCTATTAGGAGAGGTGAGGCAGAGGCGGGGTAAGTGGACAAATACAGAGACCAGAGATGAAACACTATGGCAGGTGAATAGTGACAGAACTTAAACAAGATAAGACGACACATGACAAGGCTACAACATGACAAGATTGGAAGAATAAAGACATGAACCGTACCAAATAGATCGAACTATAGCAGAGACTGAAACTAAGGCAGAGGACTAAGACAGAGAACTAAGACACAGAACCAAGACACAAAACTAGGACAAAGCAGGACAAATACAAGACATGAACAAGACTAAGGCAAAACAGGGGACTATGAGAGGACAGAGACAGACTGGAACTTAGACAGAGATGGGCAGGAAGGCAGGAAAAAACTAGAGCTGAACAAAAACTGAAACTAAACAAAGGCCAAACTGTCCTAACTATGACAATTACAGTATGATGTTAGCTGTGCCGTATGCTTGGAAAGTTCCTTATTGAATGAAACAAGAACCCTTTAAAGTTGGAGGAAATATCTGACTTAATGCGTATTGCTCTCACCTCTTCAAGAGGTCGAGAGTTCCCTTCAATCTGATGCCAGGCCTGCAATCCATTCCGTTAATGTGATCTCCAGGCCTGACTGACAGCCCTCCGATTTGTTAAGACTCATAGCACTTCACAGCAAAGCGCTTTTTAATCTGATGAGCAGGGTTAGCTAATTGATTGTGTTCTTTTCAACAGCTGCTGATTTTCACAGTGGAGTCGTTAATGGAACTGATGTTGTAGGATGTAAATGTCTGCACATTCGTTGGCTCTGAGTGTATGTGTATATGTTTGTGTGTCTGTTTGTGTGTGTTACCTCAGTGTAAAGCAAATGCCAGGAGAACTCCTCTCTCATACTGAAGCAATAATGTGCTTTCATGTTCTAATGCAATATTAATTAACTTTTCTCTGATGGTCTGTTATATTGGATTATCAGATAAATTAAATTCTTTGTTCAAATGCGGCTGACGTGGCTGTGGCAGTGGTTGCGTGTGTAAGCCATTGCGTGAGTGTGTTTGTCAGTCCGTGAGATAGCGAGGGACAGTGAGAAAAATGAGGCTGGAGATGGGGGCAGGCCTGCTGCCGTGACGCATGACTGCAGCGTCTGGTAGAGTCCCCTGAGCCAACACAAATGTGGGTGTGTGCACACACCTGAAACACACACACACGTTGCATGCTCCAGTGGCCATGCAATTGCAGTGTGGTGACGGGGGTTCGTGCAGTTATGTCGTTACCCAGCAATTAATGGCAGGTTTTCTGGGCAGTTAATTACAATTGAACAAGTACGGTAACGATATAATGATGTGTGTGTGTGTGCTATGAGTCGGTAAAGGTGAGTTATAGTTTCTGGCAAAAGAGCACCCTCACACTACACAATGGACACATAACAGGCTGCAAGATGACAGATATCTCTATTAGACTCTGTCCTCTTTACCTCTCAACCATATTGCCTGCTACACTTAGAATCAAGAATTAAAGTAAATTGAATCATACATAAAACAAAAAACATCTTAATTTATTCTCAGATTTTGTGTCAAACAGTTTATTTATATGCACAGCTTTCTGCAATAACCTGATCTCATAAAGAGCATGTGCACAAGAAACCCAGTTTCATTAATCAGAATAGGGGATTACAGAAAAACAATTTTTTTCCAGCTGGAATTCTCCTGCAGAAGCTGATTTCTTCTCCTTTACATGTAACCAGGTTTCTCATCATCTTTTAACACATAGTCATTTGCATGACAAATAAGGTGGGGAAAGCAGTGCAGGGCACCAAAATGACAAAAAACAATGTTCACATGTAGGACACAGTCTCATACTCAAAATAATCTAATGAAGACTGAAACTAAAACAAAGTAGCCTCTAAAAGCCTAAAATCTTTCTACCTCCCTCCACCAAAAACCTTTAATGGGAGGATAAGAGAGATGGGATTCCTCTTCTAAGATGAACACACATTCAAAAGATGTCATCCAGCTGTTGTGCATGTAAAGGTAGGGGGTATTTGGTTTAGCTTAGTCAGAGGTAAGCAAATAAAATTGTCATGAAAAAAAAAGTTACTCTGTTTAGCATCTCTTTAAATTTCATAATGATTAACTATCTGCAAAAAGGAGAGAGATCACAGAGTCGAGTCTCAGCATCTGTGCTGAACATCAGTTTAGCAGCTGACTCACAAACTGTCTATATTTGCTGCAAATAAATTACCCGATGTGCCCAAATCTGTTCATTAATAGCTCTCATAAATTTATGCCGCTCACCTTCCTTCCTGTCACGTTGTTCCGATGAATGTGTTTACATTCATATTCTTAAGTGGGTGTTAACAGAACAACAGCTCTGCCTGTAAATAACCTCGATGTCTGCTTGATATTTTTGGTTACACTAGACTGTAGAAGGCCTTGGATAAGCTCCCTTTCCATCACTTATGCACATATTCATATAGTTTTTTTTCATTGTCTGTGTGTTACTATGACGTTTTAAAGGAGTAAACCTGTATATATATGCATTGATTGCAACCATCTGTGTGCAAACATGTTGATGAGTTTGTATAGTATTTGCCTGCATTATGTTCTGGCCTAGTGTGCCAGTATGTGTGTTCAAAGATGATTTTGCGTATGCATCCTTCTTCCAAGCCTGACCTTGCGTACGTAGCTGACAGCATCCTCCTCGGTGTAGACCTCGGCGCTGACCCCTCCCCTGCGGCGCCGGGCTTTGACGACAGGGTTGGGTGGTGGGGGAGAAACCTCATCATCATGTGAGTCCGACTGGCTGTTAGATTTCTGCCGTGCCATGATCTGCTTGCATTCTTCCTGTAAAAATAAGAGCAGGGACAAGATTGTTAGAGGGACACACAAAGAGATGGAGAGAAAAAAAAAAAAGAGTTTTCAGGGGTTAAAATATAAATAAGTAGATGATCTATCAAAACAGTCCCCCTGTTGGCAAACTCTTTAAATACAGCAACTACTATTATAGCTGCAGGCAAGATCATCTGAGGGGAAACAATCACATGAAGACAGGCTGACAAACCTCTCCGAGCACCCTTTGTGACATCAAGCATCATGTGGACTCTTAACCAGGTCAGATAATATAGCAGAATTGTGAAAACCCTCAGAGAAAGTACAGTGGGCATGTCCCACTCCTGAGTGCACGCTGTCTGGACATCTGGCTGCTGTGGTATGAAGTGAAAGCCATGAAATATTAATATCTGCGGGCCAGAACATGCAGACAGAAGAAGGCTGAGGCAAGTGCTCTCCTCCTCTCAGATAACGAACAACAAGGAATAGAGACATCAAAGGGGAGGCAGGATGCCTCTGGCTGGCTGTTGTTTCAACTACTGAACACTCTGCAGGCAATGAATTATTGATTGTACACTTGATTAACACATTAGCATAAGTACACAATAAAACCACTGTAGGGTTGTTAATACGTAAGAGTGCTGTGAGACGAAGGCAATGTGATAACAGTTTGCGCAAGCAGCATTCATGTATTTATATATTTTTATATATATGCTTTATGTATAATGACTGGTGTGCACCTGCTGGAGCCTTGTGTATTATTTGAGTGCATTAGTGTGACTAATAGCACAACGGAGATCAAGTCGACAGCAGTGCTAAACCACATATTTTGGTACAGTAACAACTATTTCATCTTTTGCTGCTCCACTGCATTGCTACCACGGGTGTAACAATCAATCACTGGATCGATGTATCGATTCAAAGATCAACGATGCAATATTCAACATCAGTCAATGTCATGACCTTTACGATACACATTATTTTGAAATTCACATGACACAACAGTCTCCCTTCACTGTTTCCTAAGATTCATCTTCTGTCACCGTCCGTTTCAATGTTTTGTGAAGAAAAAATACTGCAGATGCAGGAATTTTGCTTTTTCCCCTCGTCTTCAGCTGCGTTTCCAACATACTGAAAACTGTGTTGCTGCTGGCCAGAGTACCTATGATTAAATTGAGTATTCCCAACAATAAACTGAATTTTAAACATGCTAATATCATTGTATTTTATGTTATCTCCACGTTTGTCATTGGTAAAACAAGTTAAAATTTGCAGGTATGAGTTACAACTTCTATTAGGGCTGTGCTGCTGCTGCTGCTGAGACTAAGGGACAGTTACTATCAAGCACAACAAAAAAAACTGTTGGGCTCTGTTGGACTGGTGGGATCTGACTGTATGACTGTCATTTTTAACGTTCCTCCCCCCTCACCATGACTATTTCCATTCAAAACATGTTACTCACTGCTCATATTTGCGACTGTCAAGACAGCTGTTTCACACTCAACTCCTAGTCATCAGGATATGGATTGTGTTACATGGGCATATGATAATGTCTCAAATTGATTGCAGGCTCTAATTTGAATCAAATAAAAATCATATCATGGCAGACTTTGTGATATCAGCAAATATCGTATAGAATCAATACAATATGGTATAGTGATGAAACTGAAATTTACAACCCTGACTCCCACGGTGCAGTCAGAAATAAACAAAGCACAGAACCGACAAACAGACGGAAATAAACAGAAACAGAGAGAGAATTATGGAGGACAGTAGGCAGCTGGGTGATTTGTCTGGTGGTGTCTCTTTCAGTGTGTCACCGTCGCTCCTGCTCCACCATATGAGCAAGCTGGGTTTATGATACTACTGAGCAAATACTGGTTTAACCCCGAGACAAACACTGGAAGAATTACAAATCCACTATATTCACTTTGTTTGGTTTGCAGTGGGAACATTCATAATCAAATGTTGATTGATGAGTTTATTCAATCAACATGGAGGTACAGAGAGTCTTTGTTGTCCACAGAGAGATGCTCACAACAAGCAAGAAATCACATTTGGCTTTGGCCAAAACGATCAGTAGATTAATCAATAATGCAAATGATCATCAGTTGCAGCTCTAATACAGTCATTTAAATTTATGAACACAACAATTTAATTAGGTTTTAATAACTTATAAATCAGCTCAATAATTTATTTTATTTGTGCTCAAACCATGACCCTTGATTCCATAACATTTCAATAATTGATCAATTATTAATGATTACCAAGGAAAACAGTCATTGAAGGAAAGTACTTGTTCACACCATCATGCCACCTCTAAATTTTCGAGCGCACTGTATAATTCAAGTACCACCATTTTCTATGAAATGTAGTGAAGCAACTTTGCTCTCTGAAAAAAAAGAAGACCTGGAGCAGCTGGGAGCAGAGTCATTACTGAGTGCCTTGAGCAGGGAGCAGAAACTGCTGCCACTTCTCTCAGCTCATACACTGACAGGGAGAGACAGAGAGGACGAGAAAGACGACCTGTGACAGAGAGATCACAGAGAAAGAGAGAGAGAGAGAGAGAGAGAGGTGGAGACAGCGAGGAGACATAATGTCATATTACCTAAAAACTAAGACAAACAGAACTGTCAAATCCAGACCTCACAACTCAGCACATTCCCTCTCAACTATCTGTTTCCATTATCCCATCAGCATAATGTAATGGGGACGCTATAATGATACGAAACAGCAGCCACTTGTCTAGAAGGCATTCATCAGCTTGCACTTTCGCTCATTCTCCTTTCATCAAACAATCTTTTTGTCACGGTCTCTCTGCCTTTCGCTCCCTTCTCTGTCTGACTTTGTCTCTCCCCTGCTCATTACACCCTGAGTTACTGTGATGCTCTGTGCGATGATGCAGATCACACACACATACACACACTTCTTGCTTACGCAGAGTCACTGCCTGAGGGAACACAGCCAGCAGGAGGAGAGGAGGGGAGGTAGAGAGCCAGAAAGCAGCATCGACACACACATACAATCTCACAAACACATGCACGGGCAGACTGCAGGGGAAGAGCTCACATGCTCCAGCTTCATCAAGGTGGCAAGATCTGCAATCAGGTAAGACACTACACTCTTTAAAGACAGTGACGGCAAAATCAAAACAACGCTTCCCTTTCTTTCAAGCACTGAAAACACAGCTTTCTCTCCTCAAGAAAAACTGTAAGTCAAATCAAACATGCTGACAGTTAACAATCACAAATGCTCACTTAAATTCTCACTCACACTCATTCACTCAAACGAAGCATTTTTACCTTGCAACAAAACTTCTCATGCTTCAACGACAAACACAGTGTTGAGTCCGACTTGCCTCTGCGAGACTCTGTAGATCAGCTCCCAGAGGCTAACAACAGGCTACAAGTTTGCTAGCAGAGGTATTTACCATGGCATGGAGGGCTCCTGGCCAGGCCTGCTGTGTGTCCCTCAGCCTGTCAGAGGCACCGGGCATCAAGTCAAAGCGTGTGTGTCAAAGTGTGCATGGGAATCAGCACACATGGATCCCCATCTCATACACACCTGACACAAATGTCACACCGCAGCAGCATCTTGCCATAATGGCACAGCGGCACACACACAGATTTGGAGTGTGTGTGTGAGTGTGTGAGAGAAAGAAAGAGCACGAGTGACAAAACGTCTGCAATCCCTACGACACAGCAGCTAAAGAACAAGACTACTGATGAAAACACTGATCACAGCAAAAAGCCTGTCTCTCCATTGCTCCTGCGCAACTCTCTGTTTTTGCTTTCCAGCCTCTCTCTCCCCCTCTCCCCCCGCTCTTTCTCTCTCTCTCTCTCTCTCTCGCACACACACTTACAGTCAGGTGGCGCAATGAGCGGGCTCCTCTCGCTTCTCCCGCGTCACTATGACAACTGGGTACTGTGAGCATCCTGAATAGTTGATGGTGAATCTGAGCAGGAAGCAACGGTGGCTCACACACCTACATTCTCACACACACACACACACACCAGTTCTGACGCCTGTTGACAGATTGTCTCTCTGTCCTTCTCTCACACTCTCACATCTACAGTGATTCACTCCACAGAAGGGAAAACGTCACTCGTTTCAATACAGACTTCTGTTCTGACCAAATGGCGTGTGTGTGTGTGTGCGAGTGCACCAGTGAATGGCTTCATAGGGATACACTGTCGTCCCATACATTCCTTGTGTGCGCCAGACACTGGTCTGTACCATGCAGTGTCTTTCTCACTCCCTACTGATCTCCAGCCCCACCCACACGCTTTCCTCTTAGGTCAGAGGGTCAAGCATCAAGTGAGGACTTTGTGTCTGGCTCTAACAAGTCCTCATACTGTTCTGGCTCAAACACAGGGACACAGCAAACACGTGCAGTATGACTTTTGATGAAGTGTGAAGAGGAGGCTTCTTTAGTTCAAGGTGAGCTGGGAACAGCTGCAATGTGTCTTTACCAGCAGTGGAGGATAATTTTTTTTTCTTGCTTTAGCTTTTCTGTAACAACACACATGCTCGGCAGTGTGAGGCAGTGCCATTTATTATTCCCAAGGCTTTGTACAGAAGCTAAAGAAAACACATCTGCAATTGCTTTTTGCAGCTGTTTCACCTCTTCGCCATCCCATCTCACTATGGGGTCATTTCAATTTCAACGACATTGAATATCTTTCCAAAAGCAAAGTCATATTTTCTGTTTATTTACTAATATATTTTCTACTCTGCAATAAGTGCTATTACCCTATGTCAGTCTCTCTCCCCTTTCTCCCTCTTCTCTCCTCTGCTCTCCCTGCGTCATCAGTGGCGGATGGATGCCAGAGAGAGAGAGAACGCAGGAGAGGAGGGAGAGCAGAGGAGACGGAGGACACGGGCGTAAGCAGGACACAGAAGCTCTGTAAAGAAAAGTGTTCTTTCCATTAGAGACCCATTGAGGGACTGTGTGTCAGAGATAACCAGACAAAGAGTGAAGACACATACAAAAGAAGACACACATGCAGTGCCTCATGAAATCAAAAGTCACTGTTATTAAACCATTATCAATTCTAATTTCAACTCATCTATAGATGATGAGTCACATTACAATGGGCCTCTCCTGTTTTGTTCATTTCCTGAACAAATTTGCACCAAGCAGATGGGAACAAAAGTCATGACTAACTCTCATCCTAATAGTTGACTACCTAACTAATCAATCCAACCACCCATCATGTTCAAAGTCAGTTAAAAACACTGAACCCATCGGAGCAAATCGGTGGACCCGCAACACAAATACATCAAAATATGTTTTCCTCCATAAAGTTCATTTCTGAAACGAGTTAGAGAAACAGAAACATCCAGAAGTGGTTACCTTAGGAGGCCCTAATCCGGTGACGTAGACAATTTCACTCTCCACTGCCGAGGCTGAAAGCATGTGAGTGAACCAAAAACAACAAGGTGCCGCACAAACACACGCACACACATACATACACACAGGTAATGAAGCATGGAGAGCTGATCCACCAACAGAGCTAACAGTCTACTCATCACTTTGTTCCACACCATTACAGCACCACAATGGACAGAACATTCGCTGCTGTATTAGGGCTGCATGTATATAGAGTGCTGGCCTCCTATGAAATGATGTTCACTCTCTTTATGATGGCAACACATGCACACACAAGCACAAATTTGTTATGCCAATGGTAATTTGGCATTGGCAGCATTAACCCTCAAATCTACCTGCTAAAACATAACCGTTATCAAACAGTAGTTAATTCTGAAATGGAGACTAGCCTTTCCAGAGAACTGACAACCAAAGACTCATAGCTTGCTCCTTACATCAAAAGTAAACTTTTCTCATGCTTGCAGGATGTTAGTGGGCGTTCTCTCATTGTTTCAGTTCTTTGAGCATTTCCAGTCAATCCACAAGATGAAGTTTCACATCTATCAAGACTGTGGCGTGCAGCCTATAAATCAAAATTGAAAAGGGAATTCTTTAGACCTGACACCATGTTGGTGTGTTGAGTCAACTGACAATTTATCTGCAACATTTTTTTTTTTATTTTAGCTTATCAGATGTTAATATTTGCTAGGTTCCTCATGTTTAAATATTAAACAATACTTTTTGATTTTGGAGAGTTGGTGGGACAAAAAAAACAATCGACTTTATCAGCGTGTGCTTTGGGGAATTGTATTAATAATTTATAGGAAATAAAGAAGAACAATTAACTGATTAAGGAAATACTGATATAATGGAAATAACTGTTACGTGCAGCCCTCGAATTGTTGTGCAGTCTACTTGTGATAACAAATGATGCTGCCTGCTTTACCAATGCTGTGTCTGGATGCAACACTGGTTAACTGCTCAGGCAAACATGTTTTGCTTAAATCCTGAGAAGTTCCTTTACATTTCTGTACATAGCCGTCTCCGTCCTGACACCTTTTCTCTTTCTCTCACACCGACCACAGATTAGTTGGAGAGGGTGGAGGGATGCAACGGGCAGATGAGAGAGGACAAAGAAGGACCACCAGGGAAACGGGGGCTGGGGGTCCGATTTACCTGTAGGGGCCCCAGGGTGAGCCAGGGAGGGGGTTTAGGCCCGGGTCACTGCGTGCACCCAGGCTGATTTGACAGAAAACCCTGCTCCCACCATGGTGGTGATGACAAACAGAGACTGGAGACACTAATTACATTGTGTTGCAAAACTTTGAAAACTCTTGCAAAAAACAGCATACTGTTTTTCATTTTCTAATGCTGCTGTGCTGCTAAAAAGCTGTACACACATCCCTGGCACACATATATGCAGATCGATCTAAACAGTCATGAAGCACAGCAAAAGGGAGACAGGGACAAAGTAAAAGAAACAAAAGAAAAAGATAAAGGCGATAATCCAAACCTGCAACTAATTCTCCTCTAATGTTGTCAGCGGACTCAACAAACAACCAAACCCTCATGACAAATTGTCAATCAGAGGCCTTTGAAGGGACTGGTGGATTTGTTATGATAGGTCCTGTTGACAGCTGAATGGTTGGCAGCACAGAAAGGCTTCTCATCTTACACGGGACGGGGAGACAGTGGCTGATTGACTGATAGACTGACAGACAGGGAGTCTGAGGAACTCTCCCATAATGCAATGTGATGGGATCTTTCGCAAACAGGGTTTATACGGCAGGGTTTACATTGGTTTTATACAACATACTTTATGATGTTATGCATGCGCATAATTGCAGTAGAGACAGTGGGCGCAAAAGATGCAGACAGAAAGCAGACTGACACTAAGTTACTCAAACAACACTCGTATAACAACATTGCTGGCAGCGTGTCGAGTGTTTTATGGAAAGGAGAAATAGAGCAGGTTTAAGTGA
Source organism: Centropyge bicolor (assembly GCA_037975185.1). NCBI lineage: Eukaryota > Metazoa > Chordata > Actinopteri > Pomacanthidae > Centropyge > Centropyge bicolor. The sequence goes on along the minus strand of JBBMOC010000092.1, from coordinate 837,686 downwards.
GACAGTCAACAAAGGATACGTGTGAGATGACAGAAGAGGAAGGGTACAGAGGAGAAAAAGAGAAAGGGAAAGGTATGGAAACAATGAAAGACAGGATACTAGTGGCAAAGATAGATGAAGTGGATGAAACAACACACTCATGGACACGGCTGCTGAGGAAAAGGAAGAGGGAAAAAAAGATGAGGGACGAGAGGGATAAGACAGAAAGTGTAAAAAGCCAGTAGTAAAGCATGAGACGCAAACTTATGACAGCCCTGAGAGCATAAAGAACACAGGGGGCTTTGTGCTAATCATAATAGCACAACACACAAACAGATATACGCATTCATAGAGAAGGCAGACAAGCTAATACTAATGGTAGTCATGCAGACTTCTGATGTTTTTGCAATGTTCACAGGTCTTCTGAAAAATCAACCTTGATAAAAGAATGATTGGAATTTTGTTTTGCTCACAACAGTAAAAAATGACATACGAAGACCTCAACGGCAATGTTCAGGTTGCTTAGGATTATCCACTAATGAAAACACAACCGTTCTATGGCAAATTAAAAAGTCCCCCACAGCCTTGTAAACACCACATAGAAAGAGATTTAGTGTGAGAAGCTAAACCAGTTAGCTGAAATGAAGGCGACAGCAAAAAAAAAAACGATGACAAAGCAGCACTGATCTGCATTGCTGAGATGCCAGAACAATGCCAAATTACAGTCACCCAAACAAGGTTCTTAGACTCATGTCCAAGCACCACATGCATACAGATGGATTTGAGTAGTGACAGCTGCCATGAACATTTGGTTGCCAGTGCAGGTGGTATGTACAGATCAAAGTGTTGTGTGCAGTGAAAACCGCAGGAGGAGGAGTCGAGAGACGCATTTGAAGGCATCAGACATGTTCTCACACAGAACTTATCATAGAGTAAGGAGGGGAAGGTAAAGGTGCTGCAAAAGAAACCAAGAAACGAAAGTTGATTTTCATGAATGTGGCCAAAGCCAGTGACGTCAGCTCTGGGATGCCAGGAAACACTCTTGAGTCTCGTGAAGATGCAATGTGCTTAATTCAATGAAACATCTGCGGTGGCAGCTGCCCACTCGATATACTAAGTGACATATTCACACTCACACATTCAGCTTTGGCAATTTTAGCTGGCGCTGCCTGTTGGACAAATTTGTAATGATGAAGACTGATGAGGGAAAAAAAAGATCTGGTTTAGTGGACCATTCATTTGACTAAAACTGCTTAAAATAGACCTCTGCAGAAATGTTCACTTATTGTGCACATGATCACTGCAACAATAAACCCTGTGTACTATTAATTCATTCTTTATTCATCACTGTTTCAATAACCCTGCTGTTCATGAGCCATAATCTCCTACAACAAGCCTTTGTATTAACACGAAACAAGTGTACTGAGTTTACAAATCCAAATATTGGATATTCCACTGTTGACTAAACAACTATGCTGGAACGTTACAGTAAATTATCAAACATGTTAACAAATAACGAGCAAATGTTGAAAGATAGTACTGTCAGAATAGTGACACTGTGGCGTGCCAAAAATTAAAGTTTACTCTCAAAATTACACACTGAGCTGAGCTGATAGAGAGGGATGGGAGATGAGAACATCCATCTGAAGCTACTGTTGTACAGATCAAAGGCATCATTACCGTGCATAAATAGGCGGGATGAAAGGGAACCATATGCCTGTTATTTTCCCATTCATAACGTCAGCTGAGGACCAAAGACGTGTTATTATATTGAAACAAAAGTTAAGAACGAAATAGTCAGACTGATGATCTAGGGTGCTCTCAAACGAGCATATGCTAATAGAAAGACAGAAAGAAAAAAAAGAAAGAAAGCATGTGGGGAAACAGCAACAGAGAACAAGACTGAGAGAGCAGATAATTCCCCCGACAGAAAAAAGAGATCTTCCAGATAAGAGTGTGAATGCGATATGAAACCCATCCTGTGCTGATATGAAATGAGGTTATGTCTGGCAAATGGGTAGAAAGAACACCCCGGTGATCTAATTGGCAAAACCTGAACACAAGAGAGGAGAGATGGACCAAACTTTGTGAATAAAGGGGCTCATTGAACAGAGGATAAACTACAGTCTATCTATCCTCTACTGTTGCCAAGGTTACCGCCTCTAGTGGGCGACGAGTGCTGACGAAAACGTCTGAGAGAGAAGAAAGAGAAACACAGATAAACACAGAGGGTGACGTACGGGAATCTGATGACAAAAGTGTATTTTGTGATATCTCCTGGTGTGGAGGGTCAGTGTCCTGCTCTGAAAGGCTGCCAGGGACCTGACACCTTCATTCAACAGAATACTTAAAATCCAGCATTTAAAAATTGTTTTCTTGTCGAACCTTGGTAGCCAACTGGTCGCAGTGCATTTCATATAACCACGTTGGTACTGGTTCGATCCTACTGGTGACTTTTGTTGCATGTCATGCCCGTCTCTCTCCCTCTATTTCCTGTCTGTCTCTTCACCTCAATCTGTCCAGTAAAGGTGATAAAATGGCGCAAAAATATATTAAAAAACTGTCCTCCTCTTTTATGACAATAAGATAAATATTTCGAACAACAGAGCACGGATAAACCTTTAGGAGTAACAATACAAAATTTTGTAAATAAGAAAGAAATCCAGATTAAATGGACACGGCTTGCTGAACCAAATATTGTCCTGAAAGTTACCCTGTGCAAGAGGAAAGCCTCTTAAATAACTGGGACACCACAAAAACATACATGGCCTGTTTCAATTCCACGAATGACTGACCTCACAACACGCACACGCATTTGGAAGGCTTGACTGGAATAGCGTTGGGTAACTGTGGACCTCAGAGGGCTGAAAGCCTGCAGGTGTTTTTTTATTCTAACCACTTGTATACACCAGGTGATTTTTACTGACCCTCATTCAACAGCATAGCTTTTCATGCCCTGCTCCTTAAGCAATACATTACATCCTTACTACCTTTAAAGATGCTGCTTTGAATCAAATTATTATAATGTCAATACATCCGTATGCATTCATAGTGTAAGTACAAAAAGCCTCTCATGGCGTAAATCAAGTATCTGGTTTGGCACTCAAAGAATATGAACACCTCAATTAATCAAGAACACTGCACCAGGCTGTGGCAAAATACACACAAGAACTTCACACTGGTACAGACTTCCACAGATATTCCAAGTTTATGCAGTAAAATCATGATGTGTCCTCCTGCTGCATCCTCTTGATACTGGGGCACATTTTGTTGAAGCAAAACTGCAAACTCCATTTCCTCTAGATAATCAAAATAATATTTCCTGTCATGTAAACAGAAACATTATTCGTTTTGCAATTGCCACTAATGTTTTTTTTGTATGTTTGCAGCAGACACTTGCACAGCACAGGGATTGGAGGAGTAGCAACCATCAATTTTTCACCCCCCTCAGAGGACTACAATCAGAGCCGACAGGTGGATGTAGGGGAGGGGATGGAGCTGATTACATGCTATATGTAAGCAGCAGCAGTGACGTCACTGTGATACTTGAATGACAATTGTAGCTGCAGCAGCACAGGTATCAGATTGAGCAGGACGGCTGACGTACATTAAGTTATGCTACAGGGTGTGATTGATAAGTACTGCAGAGAGTGGAGCATGCCACACGCAATACTGAATTCTAACAATAACAAGGTATTTATCTTCCCCCAGCCACTTCTACAGATCACACTGGTGTCTCTGGACAACAAAGCCCAGCTTCTGGAAAACAGAGATCTGTGTGTACTACAGCCTATTCATTAGATAACATAATAAATCCTCCTATATAAATTCTCTTTCATGTTCACCTCAGTCAAATATGAGCATGTGAACATCATAACATTGAGGCCTATTTTTCATACAATACGCTATGCATTTTCTTAACGTTCAACATTTTGATCAAAACAGAAAATCTGTGAGGCTCAGTTACAAATGATGATGAATCACGTGCAACTTGCTACTGTATGGCTCTGCTGACATCCATTAGTATTCATGATGCCTCTCTCACTATGCAGCATTACAGAACTCACTAACACCAGCAGTAGCTCCAATATCAACGCTGTGCTCATTTCGACGCTCTGTCCCCTCGACCACAGATCTCTGTGACGGCCAGATGCTCCAGATTTTGACAGCAGACAGATGCAAACACAAGAACAAGTGTGCAGGACATATCACAAATGCAACAGCATGACCTTGACCTTAAGCTTTTTGGATCTTCCTTCCTAAAACCTAGGCTTAGCATGCTCTAGGTTCTGTCTGGATGGATAAATAAATACCAGGGTGATAAATTATACATGACTAAATAAAACTGACTTGAACATACGGGCAAAGCATAACTGATGCCTTTGACTTTTGAGAAAAACAGAAGCTGTGAAAATGATCACTTGTTACGTTAAAAAAAATCAGATGACTCTCACATGCTAACACTTATATACACTTCACTGCAGCAAGGATAAAGACCCTCCTCTAGGCATCGAGAGGGCAAATTATAACCTTGCTACATCTGATCGTTTCACAATCACTTCTCTTGTTGAAGACTTCTTATCAAGGCTTAAACTCTCCTCAGGCCAACAACGATAGCCTCCAGCTCCACCTCATACACCTTTATGGCCTGTTTGTAAGAGAAGTGTAAGAGTAGAGCCCATTGTTTAAACAAACAAATCTTATGATCCACACATGAGCAAACTACGCATTTGCATGTCTGTTTGATCAAAGCCAAATGTTGGGAAAGGCATGAGAGAAAAGGCTGAAAGAAACCTGACAATCTTAGCTGAGTTTGCTTACATTCTATCTACAGTATGGTGTGCCTCCTATTAGGAGTTACTTGGCTTAAAAAGCGTCAGCAAAGCAACTGTCTTTTAAAAAAACATTCTGCAACTGTAGAGGTGCCAGCCAGAGCCAACGCATGAGCTGAAAAGAGACATACACAGACTAGTCATGTTGTTTGTTGGCCACGGGGAATGTGCTACAGAGGTTTGCTCTGTTTTAACCTGTTTTCTAGTTATAATCTTTTTTTCCCCCTCTGCTTGTAAAAGCCTACTCTCCTCTCTGTAGCTGTTATCTTTTAATGAATGTGTCACCTCTTTTGTCTCTCTGTTCACAGACAGACAGACAGATAGATACAAACAGTCTGGTCCCTAAGCCTGCAACAGGACACTGGGCCTTTATGGGTGCTCTTCTCACATTCCCAAATGGATTCTGCTATTGTAGGACGAAAAATGAAAGCTCTATTATAACGCTTTGAGAAAGGCCTGTTTTTCTTTTAATACAGTAGCCTGCTGGGATGCTCTTTGCCTGCTCATATGTGACAGCGGGTACAAATAAAATAACAAACACATAACACAGCATTTGTGTACAGCACACAGTACATCTATTATTTCATTTGCATAGGCTGCATTATGATGCATGGTGAAAAAATATTAATATCAGAAAAATCTCACATGATCATGATAACGGACACACAATACAATGAACATATCACACATATGTCACATATCATATTAAAGTTAAAAGCACATTGCAATTACCAACTTCAAGCTCACCACACAAGGCAACATAGATCTTCACGTCACAAACAGAGAGTCCCATTAAGAAACCCCACAAAACTTTGTCATCACCAACCTTCTCCAGCTTTTCAAAATGCTCCCGCAGGAACTTCATAGGACGCTCAGGCTTCGCAATGCAGAGGTTCACAATGCACTCTTTGAGGATCTGCTGGATGTTGTGCTTCTGCACAAAAATTTCACAGCCCTTCAAACTCTCGTCTTCTTCCAGAGTGGAGGAGGAGGTGGCCATCTTATCTTTTATCTCTGTGGCAGTGGGAGAAAACAGGGTGGACCATGTGAGGAGGGGAGTGGAAGTAGAGTAGAGAAGGGGGTAGAGAAGGGTAGCAAGGGGGATAGGGTTCAGGGTAACAGAAAGGAGGGGGCAAAATGTAGTGAATACAGTATGATAAGAGGAAAGTATGATAGAAAATGGAAAAGCAATGGATCGTGGGAAGGAGGTGGGTGAACATTTCACACCCTGTTGCTTAGGTTTCCTGTCAAGGACCTCATGACATGAATTGCTGTCAGTGTTCTCAGCAGACAGTGTATGATAAAGGTAAGTGCTGCAAGTGTACATTACCTTTCTGAGTTGAAGAAGATAGAAATTTTGTAAATGCTAATAATAAAGTTGGGAAGTGGGTTACATGGTTGGGCAACATGATGATATACACTATGAAACAATCTAATTTGGTCAGGCGTCAACTGAGATTTTCTGTTTACACCATTTAATATCTGGCGGCATACTGTGGGTCTGCTTTATGCCAATATTGAATTTATATGATTTTTGCATCAATTAGATTAATAATCTCAATTTGTGAGGTATTTTATTAGCTGGTTTAGCCAAAAACAGACATTCCAGACATTATTTTTTGCTATACACATTTTCTTAGGTCACTTTTTTTAAAAGTGCAAAACGATGGTATCAATATTACAATATTACTATGTTTCATTGTACATGAAGATGATTGAACATGAAAACTTTGGGAACTAGTGCTTTAATGGATATAATGTTATTTGTGAAAGTAAACACTTGAGCAGGTGGAGGCAAAGCAAATTATACAGCACAACTGACAACAGCTATGATTATGCCAGACTACAGTTATGTCAAACAACAGCAGTATGTGTCATAGTAAATCAGGAAGCTGAGCAGGTGTAGCTAACTGTTACATACCCGGTATCACTTCCTCAGCCATTTGTTTGGTAATGCATATTGAATCAAAATCAGCTATGATTCAGGGCATCTACCAAGTGCAGTTTCTTCACATCAAATATCAAAAGAGTGGCCACATAAAACAATTTTGCCATCTTGACTGTTGAGCTAGTGATGAAACTCAGCACCTGTTCAGTTGCATTCAAAAAACAGCTAACATAGCTAGCCTTGCTAACCTCACAATGACAACCAAACCACAACGAAGAGGAATTACTCCGACCTAAATGTTATCCAGGGCCTGGTCTACACCCTTATTTTATGTTCATAACAACACGGTGCTGTCGCTGGATGTCCCTACCGTTGTTTTTGGAGGATGCTCAATGACAAAACACCCCGCTGGTGGTGGCAGGTTGGTGCCGTTGCTCAGACGGGAGGATGCTGCTGCTGCTGCTGCTGTTGGCTGCGTCAGTCCCGATGACGTCAATCTGTCGACCGCAGTGGCAGCGCGAAAAAAATGTGCAGGTAAAAAAAATATACATATTTAAAGGGAACATTCAGCTATATTATATTTCAGTAAAATTCAACCAGGTATGTTTCATCTGTAAATTTGAAGATAGGCTGTATGCATATTGCCATTTGGACAGAAATCCTGACATTTTTGACGCAGGGGCCAGGATTTTAAAAACACGTCATTAAATACGTCAGAGTCATAAATTTAAGATTCTCAAAAAAGTCTGACACCAGAAGAAAACTCTCTGAAAATGTTTAATTTATATGCTTTGATTCATATTTTATTTCCCAATATGAAAGTCTACATTCATACAAAGCCTTCTCTACACACTCTACACACTACAAATAACGAATGGTTGATCATATTTTTTATTTGTTGAATTAAAAGTAGTCAGATTTTTCATAATTATTTTGTCCTGTTACATTGTATAACTTCATATTTTATTAAAAAATATATGAAATATAGTATGAAAGTCTGAATGTTGTTTCAAAGCTGTAAGTGTAGAATTCAAATTCCCTCAGGTCACTAAAAACCGAAATTGTCATAAGTAAAAAGGCATCTCATTTAACATTCATTCACAGATTCAGCCACTATTTTAATGTCATATGACATTAGGCCTTTAGGCCTTTTACGTCTGCTGAATATCTTGCTTTAGAGGTTTGGGGGATTGTTTATTTAATCAAATTATTATAAACAACGTTGTAAACTTTGGGCTTTGGGGGGCACAAGGGACTGGACCACTCTCCCACTTTGCCCAGGTGGTAATCCAACCTTTTTTAGATGTCAGAGAGGATAAGATAAGATAAGCCTTTATTCGTCCCACAGTGGGGAAATTCACAATAAGACTGCATTATGAAAAAGCATCATAATAGTCCTACAATTGTGTGTATGTTGTACTTTACTTTCACAATTTTTGCCATTGTAATTGTCATCAGGCAATTTGAAAGAATTAATTTCCTATTTTTAGTGTTGTGACAGCAACATTTGATTTGAACCAAGAACCAAGAGATTTTGTGAATGTAAATAAAGTTAGACATTTTGAATCGGAAGCTACCGTAAAGCAGCCGTGTGTTTGTCGTGCAGCTGCGGGTTGCCATGACGACAGTCAAGATGGCAGCGATGGCGGCTGGAGATGAGCATGCTGCCTCTGAAGTGTTGAGAGGACTCGCCCGACATTTAAACTGTCTGAACGAAGACAACAAGTCGACCAGAAAGAGAGCCCTTGAGCTAATTAAGAGGGAGACTGTGGATAAAGGACTTTCCAGCAGCGTCTTGCAGGAGGTTTTCTCTGCCCTCCTCAAGCCTCTCCTCAAATGTCTGTCAGACCCGATGGAAAGATGCAGAGAAACAGCGATAACTACAATAACAGAGTTCATCCGTTGTGTGCCCAAACCGGAGGAGTCCCTGCCGTACCTCATGCCCTGTCTGGCTCAGAGGCTCGGGGCCAAAGAGATCCTGGAACCAGCGGAGGAGCTTCGTCTGTCGGCCGTGGAGATGTTGACTCTGACGTTGGAGGTGTGCGGGAAGCATTTAGCGCCTTATGTGAACGAAGTGATGAACATACTGCAGAGAACCATCGTCGACCCTTTCCCGGATGTCAAAAGAGAAAGCTGCAAATGCACCGTAAACTTTGCCAAATGTGTTCCAGGTTTGTGAAAAGTTTCAGTTGTTGATAAAGTCTGTTGCCATGGTTTCGAGGCAGGCGGACATGTTTGCGGCAGACAAGCTTCCCTGTACTGCGCAGGCGTTGTGCCTACGTTTATGTTTGCATGAAGTGGCAAACATCTGTCATAAAGTTGTGTAATTTCTGGGATACATTAATGTATTGTTTTTATCATGAATCACTAGGATTGCCTCTCATTAATCATTAATGTTTTATTCCAGCAACTTGCCTTCCATCAGCTGTCTCAGCCAGGCTTGTAACTGATAAAAATTATTGATTAATCTGTCAATTATTTGCATCCATTAATCAGTTAATCCAGCGGTTCCCAAGCTTTGCCAACAATGAACTCTAAACTCACTGTCTCCAGTTGCAAATGTGATTTATGACAGGTCAACCATTTTGTGTTCCTTGTCCTAGAATAATTTTCAGATATCTGATGAGGTAAAATTGCCTGAGATTAATCAACTTTAAGTTACAGAGGTCAGGGGCCTTGAGTGAAAAGGTCCAGTCATCCCTAATTATTTCATTTGGACAGTATGAACAATCAGAAATGTGTGTAACTTTGGATAATTCATTAGTTCATTCAGCTGGCGTTAGAGGACACACACTCTCAGTGCACTGACATTCAGCCTTTGAAACCACAAACACTGAAAGTTTCACCTCTTTCTCCTCAGAGCACTTTCACATGCAGGCCGAGAGTCTGATCAAGCCTCTTATGCAGACGATTTCTCATCAGCACTCACGGGTACGAGTGTCTGTCATCGAGGCCACTGGGGCTGTCATTCAGCATGGCACTGGGAAGAACGTGGATGATGTGCTCTCTCACCTGGCACAAAGACTGTTCGACGACTCACCGCAGGTTCAGCTTAAAGCACTGTCACACCTCCTACTGTGTAACATCACATGTACTGCTTAAACAAGCTATTCCAGGGCAAGCATGTTGTCTCTGGGTTAAAAGAAACAAGACTTTACCTCTTGAGTGCAACATGCTCATTTCTGCTTTCTCCATCTTGCTGTATTTTGTTCCAGGTGAGAAAAGCTGTGACCGCAGTGGTGGGTGATTGGCTACTTCACATGAGAGACAGATACTCTTATTTCCACAAACTCATTCCACTCCTGCTGAGCAATATCACTGATGAGATCCCAGAAATAAGGTTAAAGTAGACATTGTTATTCTTTGGTTTTTAGTAGAGTGTTACACAATCAATGGATTTAATGTTAAAAGAAACACTGGATAATATTTTATTATCTTTCTTTTGTAGACTTCTTGCAAATGATTTATGGAAGCAGGTAGGCACCCAGTGGGAGAAGGAGAATGAAGAAGACATCAAGGACAAGATGGACTTTCTCCTCACCCCACCTCCCTTCTATCCACCAGGAGGTCTGTCACAGTTGGTTGATTCTCCCCAGTTATTTGATCTGGTTATCAAACTGTCAGCTGGGTCAATTGTTCAGAGAAACCTTGTTAATATACTGTGTGAGTTTCTGGCATCCATGGCTGTCAAACTCTACTCCATGTGGGTGGAGTGGCACAGGATCTGCACACTAATGACAGCAATCCACAATGCCAGCAGGAGCTACCTGCTCAACCCCAGCTGACACAATATTTACATATTAGTCATCAGAGTCATTGTTTTTCAGCAAGTGCCAATTTGATGCAGAGCGACTTTGAAATGTAATCTCCTACCCCAACCGACACACACAAATCTGACAGAAGTCTGACAAATGTGACCAGAGCCGTATCAAGGCTCGCTTAAATCCGTCTTAAGGCCACAGATCCCAAAAAATGATGCAGTGAAACGGTCCAGTAAGGGTCAGAGACAAAAGGGGGCTTCCCTCAAGATCACAAGTTTTATTATTAGGTGCAGCACAATTTAAAATAAACCAAAACTTTAGTTAAAACCAGACTCAACACAAACAGGAGCACCACAGGACGGCTGAGTGTAGCTGTAGTCGGGGAGGGGAAAGTTGAATGGGGACAGAGTACTCACTACGCTTCGTGCCCAACACACACACACAGCAAAATAAATCTTTAAGGGAAAACTATAGTGTGAAGGACATGCAAATTAACCACTACACACACACAACGTAAGGGGAGTGTGAAGCTGAGGTGAGAAACTCTGACCACCAATCCCTCCGCCGTCCGGGCAGCTACGGGATCACCAGTCCTGCAGCACTCTTGCCCAAAGAAACAGACAAAAATCAGTTAAAAACACACAAGGCTGCTAACAAGAATCACTAAAAAATTTTGATGGAAGTAAACAATTGAAACAAATGCAAACAAAACAGCAGTGGCAGTCTGCCTATAACAAATAAAAAAAGCAAGTTAAACATGAGGAGCCTGCCAAGCAAACATAATATATGTGAACAAAGAAATGTTGGACATATCACCTCTGACACCAACTCTACATCAAATGTGGCCTGTGGACACGGGGGGTAACTGGTGACCAGGACCTAAAGTGAGACAGCGGGTAAGCAACACATAAAACACTGATAAAAATCCACCATAATCTATATAAAATCCTTACCACAATACAGCACGTGAAATAGTAGCAGCAAAGAGGGAGCAACACCTTGTCTGTCAGCTGGCTTGATTAGTGGGCGGAGCTGACTGCTGTCACCCTTTGGTGACCCAGAGGGGACAATTTCCACTGGTCACACAAAGACAAAAGGGCTGTTTGTGACTGCTTAGGAACAACATCTGCAGCTGACACACGCACACACAGACTTGATTCACTATCCCCATGGGGACACTCCATTGACATAATGCATTTGCTTTACCCTAACCTTAATCTAATTGTAGCTTTAACTCTAAAACTAAGTCTTAACCCTCAAAAAACAGTCTTGACCCATGGGGACCTCAATTTGTCCCTGTGGTGACAGGATGTCCCCATGGGTTGTGTGTAGTCAGGTTAAATTCCCCACTGGGATATAAAAACATATACACATACACACACACACACATACATATGCTGTATATATATCTCCCAGAAGGAGACCTTAAAGAGTGCAGGATTGGGTGACAGCTTTGAGAGATACTATTACTACTGCCACCCATAGCTTTTATTAGCATCCACTGTTGCTGTTCATACACAAAGCAGTGTGGACGGAACTGTATGTTGAACCTGGGAGATGGAGGGACTAGACTGTCTAGACAGACCTGTTGTTTTCCTGGTGAAATAAACTTGGCAGGATCCAGCTTAAGCTCAGGCTATCAGCTCAGGCCTTTTTTACACCCAGTAAGATTATCTTATTAAAGGATTCATTCAAGTGAAATCCTATGGTGTTCAAATGGTGTTTGAATACCAGCATTGCAATATAGTACACCTTGTACTTCATCGATGCACACCACCTATATCTGCACTTTGCTGCATTAAATCATCTCTTTTTATTACAGCTGTCCAAGTTATAACATACTGTAAAAATTGATGTTGTGTATGACAGCTATGTTTTCAGTGCAGGCACCACTTTGGAAAGATAAGTGTCTGCCTCAGGGCTGGGAATGAGTGTGAACCTGAACATGGTCACCGTGGCTTGTCTATAGGGCCAGGCTAAGTGTGTGTGTGTGTGTGTCAGGGGGTCCAGTCCCTCGGCTTTGTGTCTTGGTTAATGCTCCTAAGCATTTTCCAAAACGACACATGTGACAATGTGAATGAATATGGGCTCTGCCTGTGGACAGGAAAGGAAAGAAGAAGCTCTCTCTTTCTCTCTCTTTGTCTTTCTCTCTCTTGCAATCATAAATCTGCCGGGCCTCCCAGTGTGAAGAGGTCACTGTCAGACAGTGAAAGACGACCAGAAAAGGGGCTTGTTTTGTCTTGTCCTGGTGTGTTTCTCTGATTTATCTCTGTATTCCTTTAGTCCTCTCTTCCTCTCTCATTAGTGTGTCTATAGGAGAAGGAGAATAAGGTGGGGCAGAGAAAGAGAGAAGGAGGAGGGAGAGAGGGATGTTGGATTTGAAATGTAGAGGACTGTTTGCGAATGTGTTCCACTTGCTCTGACAAGTCTCTTGTGAGGAAATATTAATCCTAAAAAGTTATAGGTAAAATATGGGATGGGTTGAAGCCGTAGTTAACAGGCATTTCAAAACCTGTGAGTCAGTGATATTTATTGTTCTATAAATGCTGTTTGTTTGAACGAGTGTTCAGATAGTTTATTACCATACAAATAACAAAACTCCTCACAAGTTCTCATAAAAGATCAATCAATAGACCACACACAGACAATGAAATTAAGCCAGAAATATGTTCGTTTTGGCTTTCATAAACAAGGTGCTGAGTGCTTGTGAACTGTTTCTACTCATCATTCAGATAGATTTAATAAAAATAATTTTTTTCATTCACTGGAAAACAAAGTAATTCCCTAACTTAAGGAGATGTAGGCTGCCTAAGAGGAAAGGACTTCTTCCAAAAAAAACATGTGACATCATAAACTGGTATCTAACAGTAGATGAGTATGCAAATGTCAATGTTCTTTCTCATATCATTCTCCCCCAGTGGAGCGTCCAGGGCTGGGCTGCAGAGAGCTTGTGGTGAGAAACCTGGGCAGGCTGATTCCGGCCATTACCCACGATGTGACCGACTGGCTCGTGCCCACACGAATCAGGACCTCTCAGCTGCTGTCTGTGCTGCTGCTCCATGCCGAGGACCACAGCACCCAGCATCTACAGCCTCTCCTGGCCACCCTCTACCGGGCCTGCACTGACACAGAGAGGGACGTGGTCAGCAATGTGAGTCCTGCAGAGCTTAGTCATCAGATTAGAGGCATGTTGTCATACTGTATTTCCTTTTTTGAATCAGGTATGGCATCTAGTAATGCTCAACCGGTAGAATTGTCTTGTGATATTTCAGTTTTTACCCCATGTAATCATTGCAGGATACATCTGTTGAGCTTTCAGTCAGCATTTTTAGTGACTGTCCTCAGTGTAAACTGGGCCAAGCAAGGCTCAAGGACTTGGGATGCACCTGTTTGCATCAGAGGATTTTGTCGATCTTTGATGTGTGGCAGATAAGAAAAAAAGCACTTCCTGTTGGTGCCATCATCCTTTACGCTCCCTCATGCCTCTCTCTCTTCCTCCCTCTCTCTGTACCCACATCTAGTGCCTGGCAGCTGCTAAACTGTTGGGGACCTTTGTCCCTCCTGATGTCTTCCTCAAGCTGCTGCTGGATCATGTGACGACCCCCTCCTCTTTCTCTCACCCCTGGACCCCGCTCATGGTGCTGGCTGCGGTGCTGGGAGGCTGCCCCAGACCCCTCCTTAAACCACATCTAGAGCAGATCGCCAACATACTGACCCAGCCCGATGTCTGCCAGGAATATCAACAGGTCAGCAGAGAGATGCTTGGATTTGGTTGTGGTTGACCTGTTTCTAACTTATTTACCTGAGACTTACTGCTCTTTGCCAATAATGCCATCGTGCTTATTCACACCCAGTACAACCACATCCTTCTGCTGTTGTTACCTGGGTAGCTTCAGTAGAGCAGCGGCACCTCTGGAGTTTTACTGTGGAGGGGGAAAGAGTTTGCTGTTTAAATTAAAACATCAAGCCAGACTTGTTTTGATGACACGTATGCCAGGTTTTCTTTGCTCTCATATGTTGCCATGTCTTGATTTTCCTTCCTGATCTGTGTGCACCAGCTGTTTTTCTTTTCCAGTCTTGTTAGGTGATCTTGGCAGTATCATAAAGGGTCATTTTCTACTCTGCCTGTGTACCTTAACACTCTTATTTTTGGCAGTGACAGTGCAGCAGTCATACTGTATATTTCTTGCCTAATTTGTCCCTTATGGAAATGGGTTTCATGATAAGATGCCACATCTCTTGAAAGGGCTTTAGTTGAAGAGTCTTCAAGAGTTTTCAATAGCACTACTGTACACGGGGAGTTCAGTGGGTTCGCTGTTGAGTAATTCTCTAAAATGCCGACTCTGCTAAAGTGACAGTCCGGCCACAAGGTGTTTTTCAAATCTAGCATTTCAAGTCTGTGATCAAAACGACTCCGCTCACACGCAACTGTGAAGTGAGCTCCCACAATGCTGCAAGTATCTTGATTTTTTTTTTTCTCACATAGAAGAAATGATAAAAAATGCCTTTTGAGTTTCTCTGCAAATAACAATCTGCCAGTGGAAAAATCCCATCAAGTGAGGAGCAGACGCTTCCCCGCTTCCTTTCCTCTTGCACCAAATATGTTTCCCTTTCAGAATCAAAATAACAGTTGTCTGGCAGAGAGCTATTTTCTGATCCTGCCGCACTACTGACTCACCTATACCCATGACCCCATCCCCCTCCCAGTGAGGCCTGCAAGAATTTCCTCCCTGGGATAATAATAACAAAAATCCACTAATTTCACGTGACCCCTGCATGGCTACTCTGACCCCTCTGAGCAGACATGGCAGCGCATAGCCTTTGTTTTTTTTATAGCTATGTGTTAAGGTCTCACCACCGGACTGTGGTTCAGCCATGCCATTAAAAGAATCCCTGAAATTTCAAAGCCTGCCTGGTCAAGGCCGGTGATAAATGGGGAGGGAAGTTGACCCCTTTCTGTCCTCCCCCGTCGCTCTCCGGCAGGGGTCAGCCAGAGAGAGAACTAACAGGACGGGACGGTCACACATTGTCGCACAGATGGAGGCAGACCTCTGCTTCCTCTCTGTCTGTTTCTCCATCTATCTCCCTCTGTCATTCTCTCTGTCTCTGCTTCTGAGGGCAAAGCATAGAGTGTTGTGATTCAGGGAGCTCACCCAGACAAAGCACCTGCAACATTCTTCGACAACAGGCAGGGTTCATAGCAGGGAGCAGGGCCAGATCGCTGTAGCTGTAAATAACACCAGTGGAGACAGGAGCACCTGCATCCCTCTTTTTCTCTGAGCTGAAATCCTGACCCAGAATACAGTGCACTCACTTACCGCACACTTGCTCAGTCCAAAGTGTTGATAAGCCCTCAAATCTTCATATGGGACTGATTTACATGTATTTGATAATAGCTTCATTGCCTGCAGACACACAAACAGTGAAGACAAATAGCATATTTTATTTTATTTTTTTTACAACAAGGCATCTTAAGAACGTCAAAGATGTGCGTTTGGATCCAACTTGAGAGAGTTATGTGTCGCTTGAACCAAAGGCAGAGAGGGGGGAAAAAAAGTGAAGTTTGACTTGGACAAAATGAAGCCTGTTAAGAAATGAAATATAAATAATCTTCAAAGTGAACAGAGGCAGGGGGAACGGCAGGGGCCCCGTGGGGAGTTCAGGGAACATGCTGAAGATTTGGAAACTGATATATGATACTTCTGCACGACTTAACCTCGCCGACTCTTTCAAGTCCCTGTTTTCTTTTCTTTATTTCAGTAGGGGAAAAAGACAGCTTACGAAAATAAATGACAGATGCTCAGCGAAAAATAAAAATATTGGTCATAAACTGACGATGATGTCAGGGGTTTGAGGGAAAATGAAAGGCGAGCCTGTGGTTAAAGAAGCCATCGTTTTCTGAGGTACCTTGTGTAATTTATATGGGGTGTTTGCTCATGAATCATATATGGGTTTCTTTTTAAAGAGGTATTCCCCAGAGGATTAACAAATCCCCACCTTCACACACACATACACCTACACAGTGTGAGTGTCTCTGTGTTGTGGTTAGCCATGGTGACGGGGGCATCACAACATCAGCAGGGCATAAAGACGGAGCCTGACAGTGAATTAACAGGCGTATTTACAACCAGGCTTGTTAACAGTGCGTATGCTGTCTTGATGACACTCAGAAGAACAGTTCAGCAGGAGAATAGGGGTGGAAACAAGGCTCTATGTCTTTTCATCTTGTCTGTGCATGGAGAGACTTCTGCACTTGTGTCACAACGGCCAGTATTCTGCTGAATACACAGCATCAGCTACTGCATGCCTGCCCCTTGAATGACAGCTGCATACTTGTCCCTGCTCCACTGAACGACAGATGAAGAGAGGAGAAGAAAGGCGTGATCGCAAACTACCTGAGTGCAAGGGGTCGGCATCCCATGCACTGCCACTGTTTGTTTTCCTGTTGCTGTAGCAACATCAGTAGCTGTGGGGGGTGGGCTCCCCACTGGATAGGAATCCATCGCCTGGTATGGCTCCTTAAAATGGAGTTGTGTGAGCGTGCATGTGTGTGTATGTAATTGATGTATCCAGTGGTGGACGGATGCACACATGCTGTGTAACAAGGCCCCTGGAGCGTGCCCAGGCCAATGAAACCAGGTGTATCTCGCCTGGCTCCAGGTGTCCACCTAGTCATTACACCGAACAACTTTTTCCGCTCTCCCTCTTTCTCTCCCTCGGCCAGCCCTAATGGTTGTTTTCTGGGCATGTATAATATGCGTGTAATGCTAATGTGTGTGTGTCTGCCACTGTTTGTCACGTTATTTCCACTACTGCCTCCCTGGAGCTCCTGCTGTGTTTATGTGCCAGCGTGTGGCCACAGGCAGGGATTTCCCCTATCAATGAAAGTGTGAGTGCACAGTGCAGTTGGTGAACTGTTTTAAGTGTTTTTGAGTCTAGTCAGCTGAAGAAATGAGAGCAAGTCATGGTTATTCATGGCAGCATGGAAGTTTAGTTTAGCCTCAGACTGCCTCTGGAAAGTGTGTTTAGGCACTTAACTAACACCCTGGACTCAAGATGCTTACAACAAGCTTTTTTTTCCCAGTGTGTGCTCGACGCTCTATTGCAAAATAAAAACATTTGCTCATGTGTGTCACAGACTGGATGTCCCTCAGCTGTCCTTCCTCCTCAGTCCTTGCTTTTTCTTCTTTTTTTTTTTAACATTCTGAGCATCATTACTTGGCTCAACACTTGTTTTCTTTCCAGATTAATGCCAAGCTGTGCTGTACAATAGCTTCTCAAATTTGTGAAAAGATAGTGCGCCCCCTAGTGATAGAGCTCTGGTACGTGTGAGTCTCGCATTTGAGCAGGTTGCATTTACTGTTTCTTGCTCACACACTCTTGAGTCCCCCCCTGTCACCACCCAGCTCCTCATCACCAGACCAAAGCAAACACCTAGAGGGAATTTTACCCACTCTCAACCCTCCACATACAAAAACACACACTCTCTCTCACACACACACACTTACACCTTCCATCTCCCCCCTCAGTCCCCTCCATCCAGCCCTAATGACAGGCTGCGAGAAAACAGGAAAAGAAGCCGTGATCCCAGTGATGGCATAGAAATTAGGCTGAGCTGCAGGTCTTTGTCCAAACATGAACTCACTACAACACTGGCTGACAAGTGACCACAATCTCTCTCTCACACACACAATCATATCAGAGGGAAAGTTCTCACTCTGAGTTATTGTATCTTGTTAATCTCTTCTGATCTTTTAAGTAAGATAAAGAAAGTGAACATCTGCTATAAACCAGAAACTAACAGTCCTTCTCTCTCTTTCCCAGGTTTTGTACTTGGAGCAGTTGTTGGCCTGCGTGGACGTGCTGCTACGTCAGTGTGAGTCAGACTGTGGCCCAGTAAGCCTGCAGCTGCTGCAGGTGCTGGTCACTGTCCAGAGCCTCTCCACTGAGCCACAACTCAGCGAAAAGGTGAGAAAACAAAAGGATGAAGATGCAACACCAGATACTGTTCTCTGCAGCTCTGCCATCACTTCGTTCCACGTGCGTAAACCAGCATATCGCCTCACCTGTGTAATTCTTCAGTTTCTACTTTTCCTTCAATTTAGTTTTTCCGTCCTTTTTTATTGGAAAGGTAAGCAGGTTTTATGAAGCAAGAGAGCTATTTGAGGTATGTGAGCATTTGTTGAGTTCAAAGTGGGCATGGCCAACGGTATAATTACCCACTTAGCCAGGGGAGCTGAAATTGCACCTTTGGAGTGGAACTTTAAATCCAGTCCTGGGTGAAAGGAGGCGGGTGAAAGGTGGAGAAACAGAGACAGACAGAAATAGAAAAAAAACAGATAGGGAAGCTGAATTGTGTTTTTTAGCAGGTGTATGTTATCAACTCCATTTGTGGCCCAATAACGCCTCCTCAGGTCAGAACAGCTAAATGACATGGAAGTGACAAGCCTCCATGTTGTGGTCATCCTCCACGAACGAAGAACGGGAAGAGTGACAAGTGAAGCCAACACTGTCTGAGGCCAGCGTGTCGCCTCACTGCTCGTCGCCGTAGGAGTCTAATGACAGGGAGAGGAGCGGGAAGAAATTGCCACCGATGCTTACCAGACACCACATGGGCCACTAGTGTGTGTGTGTGTGTGTGTGTGTTTACGTCTGTCTCCATCAGTGTATATGTCCAGACAGGGAGCAGTGTTAGAGAAGAGATGAGAAGGAATGAATTAAGAAACAGAGAGGGAGGGTGAGAATGGCCTTGGGCATTCCCAGACCCAGAGGAAAAGGATTACTTGTTTTCCCAGAATAGGGGCATGTCTTTCCCATCAGTGGACAGCTCAGGGTTGTCTAGCTCTCTTCTGAAGGGGCCGATCCGTGACTCAGACATTGTCTCTGTCCCTGTCCATCCCTGAGGGACTATGAAGGGAACTATGAAGTGCCCTTAAGGTCAGTTCCCCTGCCCTAAAGAGTCAGCTAATTATTTACTCTCCTATCTCTCATTCCTGCCCTTTCCTCCCAGCTTAGCTTTATTGGTGTGCGTGTGTGTGTTTGGATGTTTCTGTCAGTTCCTGTGCCTTTGTGACATCCTGTGTATCTGTCGAGGTTTTTGTTTCTAAGTGGTTTTATGTGTAAGGCCGTGTCATGTCTGCAGTGTTGTTCTTCCCATGGATTCACATGATGTGTTTTGTGCCTCCCATGTGAGGGCGACCTGAGGAATTCCTGAACATACAAAAAAAACAGCTGTAATTGTTGAACTTGAGCAAAACAACCTCAGCTCTGTTATCACTTTTTTCCCATCAACTCTTCATTTAGCCAATCTCCCACCCAGTCTTCTGTCTCTTGCAAATACAACATGTGTTGACATAATTTTGTTCCACCTATCCCTCTCTCCCTCAGGCCGTGGAAAGTGTGCAGTTGTTGTGTAAGGTGCAGGGCCTGGATTCAGCGATGGAGCTCTTTAGACAACATATGGGCCAGCTGCTGGACTGGCTGTCTGCCTCTGTCAACACCTGGTCCAGTTACTCCCCGCAGAGACTCCAACTGCATATCATAGTCATGCAATCAGGTGAGAAGTGAAGCCTGAATGTGCAGAAGACATTGCCAAATTATACAGCAGGTGCTGAAGTTTGCACATATATATAGAGACATAGAAATGGGCAAAGAAATACAGTAATGTTTTGAGAAACTGGCTTGTCAAATGACCTGTTAATGATGAGAAAATCACAACATCAGTCATCAGTGTGAACACGCTCTTTGGCTCCATTTCACCCCAGCAAGTTGGTGAGACTGTATAATCTAGAGTGTGTTTTATTAAACATTACTTCATGGTGTGGTTCGCCCAAGCCATTCTTTCCTCAACTTGCTCAGACACACGTTACATCATTTGTCAAGCTGTTTGTCCTGTTCACACATGATCCGTCATTGAGGCAGGACATCAAAACCAGCAGCTGTCAAAGCACCAGCACAGACTCTCTCTTGTACAAAGCATCTGAATAGTTTATTGGAATTGTTTGTGATCTGTCATTTTCTTCATACCTGCACTCGTAACTGCAGCAGAAAGCGGTCAAAGTGGTCAACCACGCTTCTCCTGAGAGTGACATCTCCATCTAAAGCTGGACATGTTTGTGTCAGTGGTGGTCAGAGCATTTGTCAGCGCCACTTGATAGATTTGAGGGCTGTCAAATGACGCACTGTTTAAGGTTAAAATCAACATGATTTATTGCTTGACGCCACAACGGATGCGTGCTGTCCCAGTGTTGGTGTCCAAGATGGATGCCCATCAATGACCCCCATTCAGAAACGTGTAATACATTTTTATTATGTTCAATTACCCAAGAGAGGCTCATGGTCAAACACACCCACACAGAAAAAGACTGTCATTAGCACCAGTTGGCTTACTGACTTTTGTAAATCCCTGTCTTTCCCTCTATTTGTCAGCCAGTGTGTCTCTGACTTGTCCATAGGGTTTAGTCTGCGCTTTTGTGTGTGTGGGGTGCAGTGGGTTAAAAAGCTGTGACCCTGTCTTTGGTGCTGAGACTTCACTTTGCCGCCCTCTATACCATATAATCCTCCATCATCAGCACCTCCGTGTGCCACACTTTCATCTCCACCTCTCTCTCCCACCCTCCCCTCTCTTTGTAATTGACTGGGCAGCTCTAATCCTCCGCCCCACACACACACAGACTCCCTCACACACACACTCCCACGGCTAACTGACCAGTCCATTCTAAGTCCACTCAGTGATCCCCGTGCAGGTCACTACATCAAACAGCACCAGAGTCGCCCGCTCTTGACCTTCCCCTGGATCAAGGCCACTTTGAAGCTCTGTGCGTATGTGTGTGTGTTTTGTTTTGTTTGCACATGATGAATGCCGCTCTTAGCTTCCCTAGGTTTCATTCTTATAGATGTGATCTTTGGTCCATTAACATGACCCAGGGACTTTATTACGGGCAGCCGATCAGACAGCGTGTGGCTGCTTCGTTTGATGTACACATGATTCAGGGAAATCGGCCCTCTGCTGAACAATTGACGGTAGTTAATTTGACAACTGGGAATTGGTCATTTCGCTTGCTCATCAGCTCTTCACACACTCCATCTGTGTTTGTTGGAGACAGGAATAATTATTGCCCTCTCATATCCTGCTGTGAGCCTTTTGTTCTTTAGCTGGCATGACAATGTCTCTATTAATGGAGTGAAATTTCCTAATGCTTGTTATGTCCGAAGTCGGTGTGCAGCGACCTACATCTCCTCCAACACCTTTGAGTTAATGACACACCCTTTGATTTGCACATTCCCATCAGATGAAACAGGCCTCTTTGTCTCTGATTTCCCATATCTCTTCATGACGTTGGCCGCCACCCTCGGGCACTCTCAGGATTTCCTCTGTCTCCTCTCATGTCTGTACAAATCAGAGTCCAAACAGGGCACGGACACTTATCACTCATTACACACACACACACAGACTACTATATATAGCTCTGTAAACATGCAGTCAGACTGTTGGTGGGTGTGAGCATGAGTGTGACTGGGAATACTTGCACTGTGACTTTCTCATTTTTCCTGTAATAGAACTTTTTCATGTCTCACTTCCTCTGAACTCTGTGTCACTGTCTCACCAATCTATTGAAAAATAGGCGTCTGTGTGGGCCTTTTCTTTCTTTTTTTTTGTCACTTGACAGTCTGTCCCGAAAAAGAAGAAAGAATTAAGAAAATGCTTAAATGAAAGTGTCTTCTTTGTCTTCTCTGAACAAGAAACACTAGTGTTTTTAAGGATAGATTTAGGATTCAGTGGTTAGGCTGAAAATGACTGGTTACAGAATGGATTTGACTCATTTGACTGTTGACCTTGCAATGTGGCATAGTTAGGAAGACTTTAAACCCAGAATCCAGGTTTAAGTACTGCTGAAGTGCCACTGAAGATTCAAGGCGGCATTGTGCTGTTTTGAACACGTTAGGTTCAGTCACAACATTATTACATCACAATAATGGGGGCATCCAGTGCCCTAGTTAAAACCCACACTATGTAGCCACAGCATTCACTTTGTTACAAGTAATTCCCTCTTTTCTCCCCATATTTGCACACAACAATCCTGTGTATGTGTTTAGGTCCAGTGATCGGGGACTTTGTAAACCAGTTGATGCCTCTGCTTCGCTGCTCCCTCCAACCAGACAAAGACCCAGAGATGAGGATGAGCATCTTCACAATGCTTGCTAAGTTGCTACTGGATGCAACCAACACATTGGATTCCCAGGGGTGAGACAGACACGGATTAAGTCATCTTATGAAAACAAGGAAGGAATTGTTTTTGCTTCTGTTAAAGAGGAGCTAATGAATGTTTTAGGCAGACCAAAGACACACACAACAGCATTCGTCACTGCATGATATTACATTGAGCTCAGCCAGTTGTTTGAGTTTGTCTAATCTGAGTTTACCAAGTCACCATTATTAGCACAGCTCATATTCTTTGACTTTGCCTCACATTAATCTGCAAATTAGTACCGCACCCACAAGGGACCGTAATTAGAAACACACACAAAAACACAACAGTCTATTTCCATGATGTCATTATAACGCCATCAGCTTATTCAGAACTTGTGGTTGATTCAGGTATGGTCATGTGATAGATGATAGGGCTGCATTCCAGGTGTGATACAGTTTATCATACTTCAGAAATGACCCCATTACAGACTCACCACAAGGAGTCCCATTTGAATCAACATAGTCTCACAGCTACTCCCAAAGAGACCAACTCAAGTTAATCACTTCTCAGCATGCACGTTCCTCAGTGGTTTCAAAACACCACTGAATGGTTATTGACTGATGAATGAGAAAGGACAGGAGGGATGTCTGAAATTCAGACAGGGGCTCCCGTTTGTGGGTGCTTCCTCTCTGTGCCCCCCCACCCCACGCTGCAGGGCCCACTTTTCGAGTCCTCAGCTGTGTAGCCTTTAGCTCAGGCTCAGAGCTCTAATCTGAGGGAATGCATTAAGCCTGAGGCCCTCTCCGGGTCCCAGCGATCATAGCAGCTGCTGCTGTCGATCAGAAAGATAAACCTCATCTATGTGGTTGCACGTCTGCAGCGTGTAACTAAGCCTGCAGCCAAAAGGGCTGTTTGATAGGGGTTTCCCTTTGTTAATATGAGGAATAGACTCTTTGTGTGTTGAGATGTTGAAAGTACCTTTTGGCATGGGCCTGGCAGCAGTGTAAAGAGTAAAAGATGAAATATTATCTTACTTACTTACTGTCTTTGATGAAAGATAGAAAATGTTGCATAAACAATAGGAAGTGTTCTTAAGCCAAAACATTCTGCCGCCTTTTGCCAAAAAGGTGGAAATTGGAACTTTACTTTCAGCTTTCATCAGATTATTTTATCCATAAATGTGCATATTAGACAAAAGGCGCCTCTGTCTCTTCCCCATTCCCAGCGTGGCCACCTGCGCTGCTAACTGCTTCTCTCATTCCTCAGCTGTATCTCACAGAACCATCAAGAGACAAAAAATCATGTTACACCTTCAAAAGGTTCCAAACCAAATGCTTAACTTACAGTATGTGGGGCTGTGCGGTCTGCCATAATATTTCCATTCATGCTCAGCTTATTCCTCCATTCATGATTTATGGCCTGATCTTTGCTCAGCAGATTGTAGGCCACACAGACGCACACACACGCTATATGTCATCAAGAGGACAATGATAGTCATAGAGAAAACCTCTTCTCTTTGTTCTACAACCAAAATGACATAATGACAGCTCCGCCATAGAACAAGCAGAAAGGGAAAGTAAGTTTGTGCACAAGTATGTAAGTGCCTTTCATCCGCACGCACACACACACATAATGTTTTGTTTCATGTGGATTTGCGTGCTGTGATTAAAAAGCTGGATGTGAAATTTAAGTATAAGGTGATGTGTGAGAAATGAAATGTGGCAGGCCGAAATCATGTGCCACTTACAGGGGAGATGCAGTCTTAATTTCAGCTTTCAAGACTTAAAACGAGAAAAATTGCTATGCAAGCTATTGGAGTGAGAATGGAGTGTGTTTTCTTTAAGTAATTTTCTAGATTTTACAGATATTCTATGTGGCTTTGTCAATAACGTGAAACGAGACAAAAATGATGATATATCAAAAATAACCCTGTATTATTGGCAGATTCTTTCATTCGTTTTTAAGAAAATAAAATTTCAGGACTTTCTAAAATCAGTACGTATATGTGTGCAAAATTATCCATAGAAGAATCAAACTGAATCAATATTCCCTGGCAGTTTGTGTGTGTCTGTAGTAAAAGCCCTTAGGACATCATCCCTGTCATGTGGAAATGTATCTTTCCATCCCCTGGAGTTGTTCATGATAACTTTTCTACACCTGTCAATAAGAAAGAACTGAGCTAATGCAACAGCACTGTCTAGGCTGTTTGAGTGGCACACAGTCTCCCCCTACTGGCACTGAAGCATTACAGCACACTTTATCAGACACCGTGACAAGTTTATTGTGACGCCAGCTGAACAGCCAGAGGCTACAGAGGCAGCTACCAGAGCTGCTGGAGTTGGGTAGTGCAAACTCTATTAGTGTGTGACAGGATGTCAGAGGGGTTACGCCAGTGTGGAAAAGCGAGCGAGAAGGAAAAGGAGGACACACAGATGTTGTACTCCTCACCTCCTCTCCTCCTCCCAACTCCCTCCGCTTTAGAACAAGTGTGGGAAAATGACTGCATTACAGCCATCATTACTTGTCCTCAAAATGGGTGCTATCGCTTGTTGGTTATTTATAAATGTATAAATGCAATTCTACATGCGGTAATAGATATGTCTCTCCATATTTTCACTCTCCTTCCAGGCATTTCCGTGACGAATCAGACAAGTTCCTGGTCGACGTCTTGCTTCCCAACCTGGTGTGGCATGCTGGCCGCACTGCTGCTGCCGTCCGCACCTCGGCCCTCAGCTGTCTGCTGGCCCTGCTGCACGGAGGGGCCATCACACCTGGACAGGTACGCACGCAAATGCTGCTGAGATGAGATCTGCAAATCCATCTGCATGCTCAAAGGCACACATGACGCACGCTGGTTACATCTATTTCCACCTGTGCGAAGGGACTCGTAAGCATTTGAAGCGAACGCCGGATGTGAGAGGTCTCCAGTAGTACGAACTCCTGATCTACAATCTGCAGAAACACTTCTTATTGACTCAGCTGTAAAGGAAAAGATGTGGTAGTGCATTCTTTTAACCCACCAGGAGTTGACATTCACTTCGAATTCTCTGCTTTGTCCATTTCACATCAAAATAGACGGTCCCACTTGGCCATTTAGGAAAATATATCATCCGCCATCTTTCTGTCCTTGGCTGAAAAAGTTGGCCACATCAGGTAGCAGGTGTACGTGGGGGCAAGTGGGTTCACATACCTTTGTCCCTGAGGAACAATACCTGCACTGTTCCGAGCCCTTGTTATAGGTAGGAACTATCACCGAGACATGCCCTTGCACCTGCCTGTCGGAGCATGTGCCCAGTTACAGTATGTGTGCTGACACACACGCGCACATCTGGCTGTGTTTGCCCTCGCGTGTGCAGAGTGACCAGTTGAAACCGGCCCACTTCTATTCACACGTCTTTAACTACAAGGCAAAGCAAACAGCTGGGGGACAATGTGAGCATGGGCGTGGGTGTGTGTGGCTATAGGTGCGTGATCAAACTTTTACCATCTAATGGCACCCAAGTGTTCTCAGCAGACAGCCTGGAAAAGCGGTGACTAAATCAGACTCTCTGAGTTCAAAATTAGGTTACAGTTGAGAGGTTAGATAAACAACATGTCCTCATGGGTACGACAACAGAAGGTTATGTGTGTGTTTCCACAGGCAAATGAAACAGCCTTACATTCAGAAGGACATTGTTTCCTCTCGACTCCCTGTGAAAACAATTAGCAGCTCCAGTTACACTTGGCACCTTCAGATTGTCACTGATGTAATGCCGGATCACTTCTCTGCCAAATTTTCCTCCTCTTTCTGTCCCCTTCCCTCGCTCTCTTTTTTTTTAACTGTTTCTCCTGCACGGTTTCGATAGCAAACAGACGCTGTGACAGAGGTTTTAGCCATCACCTCTTGGCTGTGGCTCGGTGCGCTCAGTCTCACCTTGTTTGTCCATTTCCTCTGTTTCTCATCTGCTGGTGTGATGAAAACATCGGTCTCCACTGGACTGAGACCTGATGGGAATCTGTCATGCTTCAGGTGATATTTCACCACTGTGGAAATCTACATGAGAAACTTTAGCAAACAGACACATCTGTTTTGGCAGACCACAGACAATTGTCCCCTTTTGTGAATTTGAGTTGTATTAAATACGTGACCAGACTCTGAGCTTGTCATTTAACCTTTATTTCCTGTGTGCAGCTGCTGTGTCTCGAGGACAAGCTGATTCCTCTGGTGCTGTCGGCTCTAGACGAAGATTCTCAGATGGGCAGATTGTTCGCCAGTCGTTCTCTGTCCACCATACTCAAACTCATAGGAACCAGTCTGCACCCTGAGGCACTCAACAAGATCTACCCCGGTAAATGATGAGCTCTTCATGCAAATTAACACACGACATTTTGCACTATTTCCTTGCAATTAATTCTGTATAATTGCACTTCAGTTCATGCATCTATCAATGAATAGTGACATACTGGCCATTGGGGAAACGTTTGCTTTTTCACTTATTAATAATTTGTAAGTTGTGCTCTCACTCAAATTAAACATCAGATCCCAAAAGTGTGGTGATTTTATTTTGATTTTCAAATTAGCTAAACTACACAAAAATCAACTAATCGACAGCTATATTTATTTGTCTTCTAATCCTGTGAATCATTTTTTAGCATATATGTGTCTTTTCTCCACAGAGCTGCTGAAGCATCTGGACGACAGCAGCGATGAGGTGCGTGGTGTCGCCCTTCAGACCCTCGGCCTGTGGCTGTCCAGCCTGACTGAAGACTACAACCCTGAGTTCTACACTCCCCATCTGCAGTTTCTCTTCCAGCAGCTCCTCCTGCACCTGGATGACCCAGATGACTCGGTGCAGGGCCAAGTGCTCGGTGAGACTGGGTGGGGTGTTTGAAGCCGCAGCCTCAGAGATGAGGATGGAGTGTTGATAGCTGGTTGATGGTGAAGGCTCATGTGCTCTGATAAGGCTTTGTTGGAGGTGGGTTCAGAAATTCATAATCAGCCGGGATCCTAGAAAAGTGGACAAACATTTTACTGCAAAGTTTATAACATTCTAAAATAGATAATATGAAACATCCTTGTGTGTATCGGGTGTATGAATTGAAATAATTATGTGATATGGAACTAATGACCTTGATTATCTGCTAAAGATAATCAGCTGATACAGATAGTAAAGATGATGATGGTGAATGTGAGGTGGCAATGAAAGTTTAGCTGTGATGATCTGCAGACCGGCCTGCCGTGTCACTTGCAGGGGGATGAGAAGAATAAGGGGGTATCGTCTATCAAACACTAGATTATTGTCTGGCATGCCGCCAGCGGATCTCCCTCATCCATCCTTTATTTCAAAAGCTCCCCGTTATCCTTCTTTTCCACGCAATTCATCAGAGCTCGAGCAAAACCTCCCTGCCAAAGTAAAGCCTCATAGGTTGGGCTGGAGGTGGCCCTCAAGAGTGAAACACAAGATCCAGATATGAATAAGCGTCAACCTGAGAGAGACACTTCACAGGTTGATATGTGAACCCTAATATCTGTATGACTCTGGTACACCAGGGGTACACTGGGCTGTTTGTGTCCTCCTAATGACAACCACATGGACGCCCTTTTCTCTCACCACCTTTCCACATCTGTCCTCACACCCATCCCACTCAATCCCTTCATCTTCTATCTGCCCGTCTAACTTCCTACTCTCATATCCAGCTTCTTCTGTGGCGCCCCAAAGCTTCACGCCTGTGTTTTATTCATATATCAGTGGAAATTCTGAGTGGCTTGTCCTGAAGTGTGTATCCGAGGCTCTGGACTTTCACTCTCTCCCACTCTCATGGATGTTAGCTGTCATTACTTCTGACAGGACGCAGGTGAGCGCTGATGCCTTAGCCAGTGACGAGAGGCCTCTCTCATCTTCATGCTGCTAGACATAGAGGGGAAAAGGGGGGGAAAAGGCATTCACACACTCACTGGTTGCAGCAATAGCTTCCATACCATGAATTCTGGCCCTGCAAAACAGCTTTTGAAAGCCTTCCAAGGACAATAAGCATTTTATTGTTGCCATTGGTTATCAAGTGTCTGTAACATTGCATGCAGAATCCAGAACACACGTAAATCAACTTTATGAACCGACCTTCGCCCACATACTGTACAAACTGTACAGTTAGTCCTCAGACGTCTGAATTTCTTATATTTCAGGATTGTCTTTGAGAAACTATACTGTAATTCTGTATGTTCCAGTTTAAACATGAAAGGGATCTTTTTGGGGATTTTTTCTTTTTTGCTCTCTCAACCTGTGCTGGATATGTAACAGTGATTTAGTTTATCCACCAAAACTGATACTAACTAATGGATAAGTCTGGTGATAAATTATACTGTGTTTTTCATATGGTCGGCAAATCAACCAAAAAACAAATTAATGAACCACAGTGTTGTAGTGTATGACATGTTGCTTCAGTATGATCAGCATGAGCAAAATACTATTTAATGACCCAATTTATTTGTGACCTCCTTTTAAAGATTTAGTACGAGCACAGGGATTTGGGCCTGGGAGCTATAGACAGGCAGATTTGTTGACACAACAGAAATACAGGATATTGCCTTATCCTTTAAATATAAGTGGCTGTTACCAGGTTTACATACTGGTTTACATAAGTAGTCATCAAGTTATTACCAACAAAAGTGGTGATCTAAGTTTATATTGTTGAGGGAAAGTAAGCGATATAATGGATATTTCTTTTCTTAATATCAAGTCTGAAAATGTTGCTAATGCATCACTAATGACAGAAGTGCATTGTAGTGGTCCAGCATATCTAGTCCAAACAGTGTAAAGACACAGATATGAGCCATTGTGCATAGCCCAGCTCTTCAAACCCTGATCCCCGTGAAGTACAGTAGATTCGTAGACAGCTCGGAGTCTCTTTGTGAAACGAGATGACCTCACATCTTGCTGAGTGATCGTCTGTATCTGACAGCACCCATAACCTCCTGCGCCGCAAATGTGGAAGCGTTCTTCGCTCTCATGCACGGCTCTGTTTGAAGCTTTCTTTCTTCCCCCCCGTCCCCGCTCTCTTTCTTCCTCTCTATCTTTCTTTGTTCCCTTTAATAGTTGATCCCATTCTTATGCTTCTTGGATTTCAAACGCATATCTGTGAAGTGGCTTGATGTCTGCAGCATGTCCTGACAGCATGATGGACAGCACCACCGCCCCCCTCCCCTCCCTACTTTCCTCCTTCTCTCACTCCTCCAGCCCTCCACCCTGATAATCCCACCATGCTGGCAGGACGGCTGCTACCTGCTCAATCACACAGACTGTTGGCACGGGTATAACTCACTTCTCACAAGTCATCATTGTTCTCCTTTTAATTCAAAGTCCCACCGCCCCACCTCCGTCCAAGCTCAGCACAATGTACACAAAAGCTAAAAATCCCCTCAATCTCCTTGAAGAACAAAGACGAGTATCAGATGATGAGGTTACATGAGCTAACTCATCCAAAGTGACGGCGTGTCACCACTGGAGCACCACTTTTGCATTGTGGTTTTCCGAAGCATTTACCCATCGACAGCAATTCAAGTAATTCAATATAGCTCTGAAAATCAGAAAAAGGTGTGGGAACTATGGGGGGCAAAGATTTGGACAGAGAATTATCGCCCCCCAGTGGAAGAAAAAGGCGCTTGCACATAGAGTGTTTGAGTTGTAGAGTTGATGTAATGTAGTTCATTGTTGCCATCTGCTGGCGTCCTGACTGCTTTTGGTTTTGTTGCAGAAAACATACACACAATTTTGAGGCCTTAATGTAAATAAACTACTTCACTCCACCCTTAAATTCACCTGATTGATTGTCAAAACCAACATGAACGAAGAGTGGGACAGGCAATCAGAACAGGGAAAAGTAGTCCATCAACCTCTTTGATACACTGAAGATCACAAACTTCAATATTTATGGGCTTAAGGACTCAAGTCTCCCATGAAGAAATTCAAAGGAATAATTTAACATGTTGGGAAATAAGCTTATTGGCTTTCTTGTACAGACGTAGATGAGAAGAAGACAGCTAAAATAGCTTTCACATTCCAGCCAGACTATTGAATACAGCAGAATAGTAAACAATTGATTTTGATACTTTTCACCATTTTGTGTGCTTTTAATGTCAAAACTTCAGCTGCTACATTTTTCGATGGATGATATTTCTTATCTGTGTTTCTACTTTTTTACTTTGCCTCTTTTATCTCATATCCTGAGTGCTGATTCCTGTCCATTGTGTGTCTTGTTTGGTTTGTATTTGTGTGTGTCCAGAGGTCCTGAAGAAAGGCAGCTCGGTCCACCCGGCCCTTCTGAGGAGGGAGGTGGAGGCAGTGAGAGACAAGCAGCGGAGTCCTCTGTACTGCGACCAGCTGCTGCAGCACATCAGCTCGACGCACACAGACGACAGCAGAGTGTCCTGAGCGACATGAAGTTTTTGCCTTAGTTGAAAAAAACTCTCTCGTCTTAAATTGTTCAATGGACGCTGATGAACAATCTGCTGATAATATGATGGAGCATTTTTCTCTTCATAAAATGAAACTCCATCCTAACGTTGCCTTAAATTCTGTGAACTTTTGACCCTAATGTTTGGTGAATTTTTCAATATGCCTTTTAATATAATTTGTTCAAGAACAGCTTTTCTACATTTGTTCCTTTTTATTGTACCCTTTGGTTCTGATGTTTGTTTTTAATGAGAAACAGTTTGGGATGTATTGTGGTTGTGTTTGAATGTTTTGATGACGCACTCACGAGAGCTCTCGACGCATCCCTGCCTCCAGATGATGCTGAGGCTGAGGCTGGGTCATGTGACCGTTGTCTTCAAAATAAAAGTTTCTTTTTTAATATTGAAATGCGTAAATACAAATCGCATTAAAATACATCTTTAAATATGAAGTGGATCCTGTAAAAAAAACGTGAAAATAAAAATAGCAATTTTCTCTAAAGTCAGTTGTGTGAAACTATTTAAACGCATGGCAAGATGTAGGATAATTGTCATTTTTATTCTGAATCTTCTCACCAGATGTTCCTATATGCTTTTATTTATTTATTTAAAATCTCATCCATCCTCTGCGCATGAACTCTGTCTTGCGTGCCGGACCCTCCGCCATGTGGACGCCCGGCAGCAGAGCTCCGTTCGCGGCTTCCATCTAAACATCGAGTCGTTCGTCCTCCGGTCGGATCGTTCTCCCTCCATCATGCTGCAGATCGGGGACGAGCTGGTGTACTTCTCGGCGGTGTTTGTGCTGGTGATGCTGGGGACGAGGAGCGCCACGGGGGCCTCCCTCCTCACCGCCTTCCTTTACGTCTTCATGGTGATGTTCCGGTTCCCTCCGGTGCCGACGGAGCAGGCCGGACGCGTCCTCCGGCCCAGGGCTCCGGCAGGCGGCGTCCCGGTGGTGGCGCACCGCGGGGGGAGCCACGACGCTCCGGAGAACACGCTGGCTGCCATCAGAGAGGTGACACTTTACAGCATGTGCTATTTATAGAAATGCAGATGTTCATCACCTGAATTAATTATCTGTTATCTAGAAGTGCACATGAGCCTTAAAAGCAATATTTTGTCAATTGCATGAGGGATTTTTTATGATAATGATTCTATTGATATCTGAGGCCAGGGGATGTTTGATCTGTGCAGGTCGTGACTTCCAGGTATTTTGCAGAGTCAGCAGAGCATCACAGCCACTCTTCAGCCTCTGCACAATCAGAGCTTCATTGTTCTCCTTTGGCCTTGAAAGTCATCTATTTATAAAAATGACACCATCATCATTTAAAGGCTTGTACATCCTCTCCTCCCTCACTCTTTCATTTACATGGACTGAAGCTGCTGAGTCAGCTGTACTGTCTCATAACTGTCCCACATGCACTGATCATCCCACTGTGCTGCTCCTACCAAAATCCTTCTGGTATGACACATCTCATCTGTCCACTTCCTTCAGATAGATGGATTGATAGCTGTCTTGACATCCCAGTCATGCTGATGAGTTTTGGTTGCTGCCACTGAACCTTGTTTTTCATGTTGCTCACTGTGGACAAGGATTTCTGGGTCGCACCTACATCTGGTGTGATCATCATAATATTTTATCATGTCCCATTTTGGAACATTGCCTGTCTCCACTATCTTTATCTTTCGTGTTGCACAGTACTTTGCATGTGTCTGTAGCACTGGAGAACATGCACACTGCCCACAGAAATGGAAAGTGTACCCTCACTGTTCGATACAGTGGTAGTACTGACCTACTGTGTTGCTCATTCATTGTAGGCTGATTTTCTCCTGTGATTCAAAAATCACAAGCTGAAAACATTTTTCTGACTGTCAGTAAATTTCTGTTTTGCAAAGAAAGCTTTCCCCCTCCTGTGATCTCCTGTTGTAGGCCAGTAGGAACGGGGCAACTGGAGTGGAGCTGGACCTGAGCTTCACAGCTGATGGAGTTCCTGTACTGATGCATGATGAGACTTTGGACCGCACCACCAACGGATCTGGACCAGTTGGCAAACTACAGTTTGTCCAGCTTAGGAGACTGGATGCTGCTGTTCGCCACAGGCTGAAGTATGCTCCCTTTCAAACACAAATCTTAAATCATCTGAGCTTGCAATTTCATGCTTCGATAAAGAAACTAAAGGCAGTGTGGTTGTGAAATACTTCATAGAAGTATGAGAAGTAATCAAGTACATTTACTCAAGTTCTGTACTTTTGTACAATTGTACTTTATTTAAGTGTTTCAGTTGTTCCTTCCTACTTCTACTCCACTACAATTCAGAGACAAATATTGTACTTTTTACTCCACTACATTTATTTGAATACTTCAGTTACTAGTTTTGTAGATCCAGATTAATAATACAGAAAATAATCTACAGACAAACTCTGGTGTATTATTATAGGTTAAGATAAAACTTTAATGACCCCTAGGGAGACATTCCCATGCTACCAAGCAAAACATAAAATAATCAAAATCAACCCCATCTGCACCAGCTGCAACACTTAAGTGACGAACACATGAATCAAACACAATGCATCAATAATCATAACGATAGTAGCAATTTTTCTAAAATGGGTCTTTCTGCATAATGAGTACTTTGGTACTTTAGATATATTTGTGTGCTAATGCTTATGTACTGTAAAGTGAAGTGTAGGTGAAGAATATTTCGGATTTTAGATGCTGGTTTAAGGACTTATATCAACTCAATGACGTGTCGGTTATAACAGATGAGCACATACAGGATGTTCCCCTTGAATCCTTTTATTAGAAGATTGTTGTAACTGGTTGCATCTGATAGCAAAGAAAGGCATAAAAATATTAACTAGGCATAATGTCCTAATTCCATAATTCATTCAAACAATTAATAATCCAAAAAATTATTTAACTTCAAATATAAACATCATAAACCTAATTAAAGCCGCAAGCGGCGATGATCGGGCCCTCGCGGCCACCCTGCCGCTACCGCTGCATTTTCGGGCCCGTAGCTCAAACTACGTGCAGTTTCAGTTTTGGGCCCCTAGGGGCCGCTATAGAGCGCTTTTTCGTAGGGCGTGC
Source organism: Centropyge bicolor (assembly GCA_037975185.1). NCBI lineage: Eukaryota > Metazoa > Chordata > Actinopteri > Pomacanthidae > Centropyge > Centropyge bicolor. The sequence goes on along the minus strand of JBBMOC010000092.1, from coordinate 803,516 downwards.
AACACTTGTTGTACACGCCAATTTTGGGGCCTGTAGCAGTTTGGGGCCCCTAGGGGCCGCTACGGAGCGCTTTTTCATAGGGCTTGCAACGCTTGTTGTACACGCTAATTTTCGGGCCCGTAGCTCAAACTACGTGCAGTTTCAGTTTCGGCCCCCTAGGGGCCGCTACGTAGCGCTATTTCGTAGGGCTTGCAACGCTTGTTGTACACGCTAATTTTCGGGCCCGTAGCTCAAACTACGTGCAGTTTCAGTTTCGGGCCCCTAGGGGCCGCTACGGAGCGCTTTTTCGTGGGGCTTGCAACGCTTGTTGTACACGCCAATTTTGGGGCCCGTAGCTGAAACTCATTGCAGTTACACTTTGGGGCCCCTAGGCGGCGCTACAGATTAGCTCGCGGCCATGCCCTTTGACCTACGCAGCGGTTTCGGCCTGGGGGTTATGCCTTTGTAATTTCGTGCATGTCGGAGGTTTTGAACAATTCACGATTTTTGGGCGTGGTTTTTGGCCACGCCCATTGACGTACGCAAATTCTTTTAATAACTTTTAATCGTCAACTTGTCTCCTACACACCCTCCGAATTCGGAGCCGATCCGATTTAAACCCTAGGACGAGTTCGTTCAAATGCGTAGCGCGAAATTGCTAAATTCGGAATTTTAACGCTAATTTGCGAACTTACTGTTCGGAATTCCGCATTGCATTTTACATATCGGGGACGGTCTCGGCCCGGGGCTCATGCCCATAAAATTTCGTGCAATTCGGAGGTTGCGAAAATTTAACGTTTTTTGTGCGTGGTTTGTGGCCACGCCCATTTACCTACGCAAATTCTTTTAATAACTTTTAATCGTCAGTGGGTCTTGTACGCACCGTCCAAATTTGGACTCGATCCGATTAAAATCCTAGGACGAGTTCGTTCAAATGCGTAGCGTGCTAATTGCTGAAACGCTACGTTTAGCGTTAATTTCCGAACTTCCTGTTCGGTATTCACGACGGTCGTAAGAGACTTTTTCGTAGGCCTTGCAATGCTTGTTCTGTACGCCAATTTTCGGGCCCGTAGCTCAAACTAGTGGTGGGGGCCGCAGTTTTTGGCCCCTAGGGGCCGCTATGGTGCATGTATTTTTGCGCAGACCCTGGATTCATAAATTTTTCGCCGGGACGGAACTTTTTGGCTAGGCGCGGTCGCGTTTATCTCAAGCGGAATGCCCGAAATTTGGGTTTAAAGTGGGGCGAGAAAAATATTTCTCCTAAAGGTTACAAGAGGGTCCTACGCACTGTAGTGTGCTCGGGCCCTAATAATCAACAAATAAACCTAACAGAAAACTAATCCCCACTGAAAACTGAATTACTATGAACTAAGGTCATTTTAAAGGCATTCAAATCAAAGCAACTCACATCAGGTACTCAGTTCAACATCTTTGAGGAAGACTGTGGCATCCACATGCTTCTTTGTTCTCCGGAGGACAAAGGGATGTCCACATGTGGCCTGATTGCTATATAGTCTCTGGGTGCCACCCATACAGGAAGAGCAAGGCAGGTAGGAGTGGCTGGGGAGTGACCATACAGGTAGAGAGAGGGCTTGGGGGAATTTCTACAGCCGCCCCTCAAATATGAGAGTCATATTTGATTTTGAGGAAAATCCTCAGGGAGGTTCTCCCCTTTATTTCTATCTCAGCCACTCTGACTCTTCCATCCGAACTTCGCAGAACTTTCTGCACTTTCCCAATTGGCCATGATGCACGGGGGAGATTGGGGTCAAGCCCAATGACTCAGCCACAGTTCAGTGCTCTCTGATCGAGCCTCTTTGGGTAGATGCTCCACCACTGAAGGAAGGTTACTGATCCATTGTCGGATTTCAAAGCCACCAGAGGCAAGTGATGCTCTGAGCTTGTCAAGAAGGCTTCTGGCCTGCTCTTCAGTAGGAAAACTCTGCAGACAATTGTCTACATAGAAGGACTGCAAGACTGATATCAAGACATCTTCTTGACCCACCTCATTGTCTCTCACATGACGCTGCAGAGCATACGTGGCACAACAGGGACTGCATGTTGTGCCAAACGGCAGAACTTGCCACTCATAGACCTCCACTGGTTCTTCACGTCGCATTTGTTGCCATAAGAAATGGAGGAGAGGTCTGTCCTCAGCCAGCAATCTGACCTGGCGAAACATAGCTTTGATGTCACCAGAAATGGCAACAGAATGCTGACGAAAACGCAGCAGAACACCCATCAGGGAAGGGCCTAGGATTGGACCAGGGAGGAGATGATCGTTCAAGATCTGTCCTTGGTATTGGAATGAACAGTTGAATACTAGGCGGTGTTTGCCATTGTGTTCCACAAGATGGTGGGGTATGAACCATGACTCATCGGTGTGGAGCACTTCATGAGAATTAAGCTTCTTCACGTATCCAGCATCTAATAGCTTGTTGATCTCCTGATCATAGATAGCTGCTTGCTCTGGATTCTTTAACAGCTTCCGCTCTGTCCGTCTGAGGGCTGATAGGACTGATTCCATTGGTGCCTGCAGTTTAGGGGCATTCCTCTTGCGGATTAGGGGCGTTGCATAGTGATCAACTCCATTGATGTCCACTCTTATAGTTTGGCTCTCCAGAAGAGCTAGTGCCTCTCTGTCTTGTTTGGAACGAGTGGTGACCTTCTCGCTTTGATAATGAAGTACATCAACCTTCCACAGTCTTTCTGCAGCACGATAAAGATCTGCATCTGGGGCTGTGCAAGAGATGAACAATGACTGAACTGTTGAACATCTCTCTTGAGAAGAGAAACCTGCGGTGGCAAGGTAATCCTCTGGGGTCATGGTTGGACCTTGCAAAGTCCAACCCAGACGGGTGTGGATTGCTGCTGGGCCACCCCCTGGACCCAAACGAACTCGCTCAACCGGATATACAAGATGAGGGTGATCTGAGCCAATAAGGAGTAAGGGCTGAACCTTCTGGAATGGCTGGAGTGGTAAGTCGTGCAAATGTTTGAATTTTTGCAGGACTTGAGCAAGATAGGACTGTGGTGCAAGGCCCAGTGTTTCTGCAGTGAAGGCATTTTGTATGGTGAACTTCTTGTTTCTGTTCGATGCAGAGGGACGTTGTACCGGCTAGGGTCTCAGCCCCATCAAGACCAAGGAATCTGGCTGCAGTTGCTAGTAGCATAGTCCGCTCAGAGCCATCATCTAGTATAGCATAGGTTTCAAGTTCTCTTCCCCTGTAGCTCAACAGAACTCTGGCTACTTTCAAAAGGACTTGTGAGCTGCAGCTCGACCTAGTAAGGCAAGAAGTACTGGGATTGGTCCGTGGTTGGTTTACTTCATGAAGGACGCCGAGGTGTTTTCCTTTGCATTTTGGACAAAGCTTCTTGAGGTCACAGCTTGAGGCCTTATGTTTGCATGCACATCTCCAGCAACGCCCTTTCTCTTGGATCCACCTTTTGACGGCATTGATCAATAACTGACGGAAATCTGGACAAACACTTAAATGGTGGTCAGGGACATCACAGAAGGGGCATGTCTGCCTATGACGGGCAGCAGGTTCAGTTTTAGGTTGCTGAATTGGATTTTGGGAATGGTTGGTTCCATGAAGTACAGTAGCCACTGGATTGCTGGACTTCAGATGGCTTGACCTTACAGGTTTGCGTTCTTCGATGTGTCCTTTCCGGCTGTCTCGGGTTTGAGTGGCACTCACACCCAGCCAGCTTGAAAAGTTAACCAGGTTGTAAGGAATTCCTGGCTTTGTAGCACGGGTGAATCTGGCAAAGTTAGCAACATGTTCAGAAGGAAGCTTTCCGAGTAGTTGCTGTACATGTGATGCACAAGCTAATTCTGCATCTCCTTCACCATTCTCCAGAGACTGGAGCATACCCACAAGAGCTCGGATTCGAATGGTAAAATCACTGAAGCTTCTGGAATCGCCATGACGAACAGAGGGAAGGTTCTGAATCGTCATGATTTCTTTCAATACCAGCTGCTGTGGCTGGCCATACCTCTGCTGTAAGGCTGACATAGCTGTGGAGTAAGTACGAGGATGATGTGCATAAGCCAGAGCAAGGTGACAGGCTGTGTCCAACTTCAAGTGATCTAGTAATATATGATATTTGAACTGCTCATTTTCATCATACGGCAGAAGGTTGGTGAGGGCCATCTTTAGCAGGGCAAACTGTTTGGGATCATCTCGGGTAAAGTATGGAAAGGAGGGGGCTGCAATATGAGAGACTCTGTTAGTCCTTGAGACTTGCTGTGGTTGGTACTGAACTGAATGAGAGGGGTCAATGCCTACATGTCTACATTCCGGATATTCAGAGAAGGGAGAGCAGTTGGAGGACACAAGTAATGACCAGTCAATGTGGTCTGAAGCTGTGATGAGGGAGGTCGATCTGCAGCAACTGAAGTTGACTGGTGGCTGTGCAGAGGTGCATGAGGCTGCCCATAAGGACGTGCGGGAGGATTCCCAGCAGTTTGGGGGTGTACATTAGGAATCTGCACATAAGAAGCATTGACATATTCAGTTGCTGAGGACGTGAGGTTCATTGCACGTGGAGGAATTAGCAGCTGAGGCAACTGAGAAGAAATGGCTGGAGCTGGTTTGTTTGCTGGAGCAGGAGCCGGAATTGGAGCCGGCAGAGGCGCTGGAATTGGAACTGGGATCTAGATCCTTAGATCGCTGGTTCAAATCCGGCTCGAAGGACCATGAAGAATATTTCGGATTTTGGATGCTGGTTTAAGGACTTATATCAACTCAATGACGTGTCGGTTAGAACAGATGAGCACATACAGGACGTTCCCCTTGAATCCTTTTATTAGAAGATTGTTGTAACTGGTTGCATCTGATAGCAAAGAAAGGCATAAAAATATTAACTAGGCATAATGTCCTAATTCCATAATTCATTCAAACAATTAATAATCCAAAAGATTATTTAACTTCAAATATAAACATCATAAACCTAATAATCAACAAATAAACCTAACAGAAAACTAATCCCCACTGAAAACTGAATTACTATGAACTAAGGTTATTTTAAAGGCATTCAAATCAAAGCAACTCATTTCAAGCACTCAGTTCAACATCTTTGAGGAAGGCTGAGGCATCCACATGCTTCTTTGTTCTCCAGAGGACAAAGGGATGGCCACATGTGGCCTGATTGCTATATAGGCTCTGGGTGCCACCCATACAGGAAGAGCAAGGCAGGTAGGAGTGACTGGGGAGTGACCATACAGGTTGAGAGAGGGCTTGGGGGATTTTCTACAGTAGGACTTTTGCTTGTGACAGAGTACTTCTTTCACTATTGCCACATTTGCTTTATCAAAATCGTTTGAAGTATTATCTCTGTTCTCACTTGCTTTCATCACATGTTTTAAAGACTTAAATTAAGGGAGCAAGAGAAACAGACTCAGAACAGGAAAGTGTGACACAACGTGAATGTCACCTTAGTTTTGGCCTAAAAAGCTGCTGTGCTTCCTTTTGTCTGCAGGGACAAGTTCAGTGGAGAGAAGGTCCCGACTCTGCAGGAGGCAGTGGAGGAATGCATCAGACACCAGCTGACCATCTTCTTTGCTGTCAAAGGTCAACCTGATAAGGTACCGAATACACCGACCTGACCTGACGGGCTAAAAGACTTATGTGGATCCGTGCATCTTTGGAACAAGGACGTTATCCTGCTGTAGCCTACAGCTTGATGCAGTAGTTAATTTCTAATTTCAATAATCTCTTCAAATAAGCCTGTTTATTATCAGGTAGTTAAAAATTGTTCTGGTCATTTCTCTTGTTTTTTTAATAAGCGTTCCTTTTTTCCAGGCTGCATCTGTGCTTCATGAGATGTACAAGAAGTTCCCTTCCCTTTACAATTCCAGCATTGTTTCCTCTTTTGAGCCCAAAGTCATCTACAAGGTAACGAAAAATATGACTGAATATGACTTTCTGACTGAGGAGCCGGAGCGTCCCTCTAACTCTCACAGCATTCGGTTGTCTGGTCTGCAGATGCGTCAGACTGACCCCAACGTGGTCACGGGTCTCACACACCGGCCCTGGAGACTGAGCCGCTTCAGCGATGGCACTCCAAAGACCCTGTCCACATGGGGTCACATCTGGACGGGGGTTCTGGACGTCTTGTTGGACTGGGCCCACCACCACATACTGTGGAAACTCTGCGGGGTCTCTGCCATCCTCGTGCAGAAAGACTTCATCTCACTGTAGGTCAACTTAAATGTGCTTTATCATTACAATGACCTGTCTGTGGGTCTTGTTCCTCATTGACTGAGCTGTATTGCGTTTTCCTCCTCTCACTCAGGGACTACGTTCAGTACTGGGCGGAGCGAGGTGTGGAGGTGGTGGGCTGGACTGTTAACACCGCCGTGGAGAAAGACTACTACCAAAACCTGCTGAAGATCGGCTACATCACTGACAGCCTGCTGGAAGACTGTGACTCCCTTTACTGAACCATCACACACACACACACACACACACACACACAAGATCACATTTTACAACTTCTTAATGAGCTAATTAGAAGTTGGACACTCCTTGGTTAGAGAAAAGACTTCATAAGTACCATGATTATTACATTTCCCAGTTTCTTTCAAAGAACATAAAATACTGAAATATATAGATGAAGTTCATTATAAGGTGGAAGGAAGCTAGAAATCTGGTGCTAACTAGCTCTATAGTGGTGAATGATAAACCCAAAGCTTCATAGAGACACATATATGATTTACCCGAGGTGAGAACACATACTGTAGTCACCTGTAGCTGGCATACAGGTGACTTCCCTTTGAAATCTACACACACACACATTAAAACCATGAAGACTCAACTGTCCTTATCCTACTACCAGCAGCAATACCTCCACCTCTCCTGGACCAGGGATTAGGATTACACTACCTTAAAGATCTTTTCTACCTTGTGTGCTGATCTTTCAGAGGCTTTGATGCACCTTTAAAGAGACATCAGTGTATATGACATTAGACATACTGGCATCATGTCACTGCCTGCCTTTCGGGATAATAACGAACTCTCTCATTCTACAACTCGATGACACTTGATTATATACTTGATACTTGAACGGCTCGACTGTGAGATGATAATATCCGATTGTGTTTTTCAAAGGATTTCGTCCGTGAGAGAAAGTAAATGCACCGTTGAAACTGAGCGTAGTCCACAAAAACGTCTTTATTACTAGATTTTTTTTTCTCATGCTATAACTGCAATTTTAAGAAATCCATATTCCCCTCCACCTAAGAAATATTTAACTAGATGCCTCTGTACATTTTCATTTCCACACATGACATTTAATTATTTAACTTTTCAATTATATTTTCTGTAAATTCGATCTCCCCACATAAAGATCTAACGCTGCTTTAGATAATTCTCCACTCTGCTAGGAATATCATTTGGAGGGAGAAATACAAATTCCCCATTTTATTTGAACGTAGCTGAACTGTTTTGCCTGAATGCAGTCACATTTAAAGATAATTAACTGTAGAGAACATCAGAATCAGCCTTAAGAAGCCATGTATTTGAGATTAGAGAAAACTTCTCTTGCATTCTCCCTCTTCCTTTCATTCCCTGTAATTTTAAGAATAATAGGAGAGAAATCACCAAAACAGGCTGAAATAAAATCTTGAGAATGTAAATCCAGTTTGCAAAACTGATGTAAGTCAACAATGCCTTTTCAGTGTAAAAGAAAAAAAAGTAATAAATTTTTAAAAAGTATGAGAGTTTTCTTTGCATCATTTTCTGTTAATGCTGTTCCTGCTGCCTGCCTGCGTCAGCCCCTCCTGTAATCTAACCACAGGCTCCACACAGTCAGTGTACAGTAAAGCTTGAGCATGTGACTGCATTGTGCACCTGACCTCACCTGTGTATGCTGTAAACACAGAGACGTTGGGCACATGGGGGCCACATGGAGGAGCAGACTAAAGACCCCCCCATTGACTAAATTCTTAATCTACAAGTTTAACTCATCTGACACACTTTATTCATTTATGCTGCAACAACTTCACTGGACATTTCTGGAATGACTGGAATTATTTTATAAGAGAATTCAGATTATTTGGAAAGAAAATAAGAGTGTAATGACACGATTTCTTCACACTCTGGGCATCTAAGTCTGTAGCCACTGGCCCCTTTTGTTTTCCGCATGTGCCACATTTGTCCTTCTGTCTCTTTAAAGCGCCTGAGGAGGCGTGTAGGGACGTGGAGAGGTGGAGAGGTGGCGCCCTCTGACGGCGTGCGTCAAGTGTGTTATGAATGACAGCCGACTTTACAGGTTGTGTGACATTGTGCAGGACACCTCAGCACCAAAGTGACTTACATTAACTGTGTGGACCGCTGGACGGAGAGGGGAGGGATCCGTGGATGAGATGCGCCCCGGCTGCTGGTTTTACGCACGGGTTTTTACGCACGACTCTGCGTGCTGAGAGGTCGCCAAACAGGCATCTGTGGGTCCGCGTTGGCTTCAAAGTGCAGCTCTGTGAGTGATCATCTGAAGAGAGGACTGACACATCGTTCTCACGCCCATTTTTAATACATCAACAGATCTGGGGGAATAACTTAAACCACCTTTACCAGCTGCTCCACCTGCATCTGCTCCATCCGGACCTACCTCAAAGTGCCCAACTCAAAAGTTTTACAGGTGACTTTTCCTGCGCATGATGTACACAATTACAAGAGGTCCCAGCAAACTGGTCACCCAGAGACGCACAGGTGAGCTTTACACACCTCCACGTTATCCATTTATCTTGTTTTCATGTGTTCATATTTTAAGTTAAATGTTTGGTTTTCTCTTTATTTTCAGGCCCTACTCAGCAGCTTGACAACAAAATAAACGACTTCAAGCACAAGCAGACTTCCTGGGGTTTGCCTGAGTAAGTGTGCAACTTTTTGGAGAGACATGAGAAGCACTCAGTGGTGTGTGTGTGAGTGCGATGCTTTTTCATATGTGTCCCTTTAAAAACATCTCAACAACTTGGTCAATCTTTGCAGAGATCACATGATTCTGTTACTTTAAGTGTGTGTCAGTGTCAGCTTGAGATAGGCAGCGTTTTGTCCATCAGTGCAGGCCTGAACTTCATAATGCACTCTCACACTGTGGCTTCCCTCAAGGCTCAGTCTGAATGCTGGGCTGTTTTCATGCCTTTGAACCAGCCGTGACCTTGTGGGAAGGCGAGGTGGCACATGGTCCTTCACTCAGCTGTTACAGTCCCTGACTCCCACGCAGACAACCTGGCTCGAGCTTAGACCCAAACCCTGACACTTCCTGCTTGGTGAGCGAGAGTTAAAACATCAGACTCCTTGTGACATGCTGTTATTTTTCTCCTTCGTCTTCTGCAGCCTCCCTGCGCCTAAGATAGTTTTCAACCGACTCAATGGGAAGAAGTACCATCACCCTGCTCCGGCCCTGCCTGCAGACAACCAGCAGGAAGAGAGCTTCACCCCAGCACACGAGGAAAACGTCAAATTTGTCTATGAGGGTAAGTAGATGAATAAATGCTCCACACGACACCTTTCATTGTCTCACTCTATCACGCCCCCACCAGCTGTTTTGTGAATGACATTGTTTTACTATCAAGAGTTAACTTCCAAACTACTGGCCGGCCTTCCTCCTCCTCCCCCACCCCTCCCAGTCCTCACCCACACAGCTGCTCTGACACTGATAGCCATGATAGGCACCTGGCAGAGAAATGCTCTCACGCCCACATAACATGCTCCTTGTGACCCACGCTGAAGTAAAACAGCATTTTTGGCTTTGACTAGCGCCACTCTGGGAAAGAGTCCTGTTGCGTTTGAGCTTTGAGGGAAGAAAAGGCCACGAAGAACTTGTGACAGGATGAAGGGTGTCAGGCTCAAACTCTCTACTCTTTCCTTCCACACATTCACAGGCTCCTCTTCATTCTGCTCGACTCCTCTCTTGCTTTGTGTCTTGTTAGCTGCTGGCATTGAAGCTCAGCCACAGCAGCTCATAAACAACTCCGGTGACCTTGTCGTTGAGTGGACAAGGACACAAAGGCAACCCAACCTCCCCCCTCTCTGTTGAGAAAGACTCCTGTTCAGGGTTGATTCCTTCTCATTTACTCTCTGAAACACCTCAACGCGTGATATAAACAAGCTTTTCCATTAGAGTTTACTGAACGTTATGACCTGCAGGCAGCTACCAGAGATAAAATCATAGTCCACACACACACACACACACACATATGCATTATTTGAAATACAAACGTTTGCCTGTAGTGGCAGGTCTTTGAAGCAGTTGCCCTTGTGGACTTTACTTGTTTGACACTGTGGGTGTGACTCTGGGGTGCAGGACTTTTTTTAGACTTGGACAGATAAGGACATTTGCTTTTACCTACTAATAACATTCTTAGTATATCATATCCATGGAAACAAATGATCGTCATTATTTTTCTTTCAGTGTATTACAGTGCAAGGAGTCTGCACCTGCACAAATACAGTTAAGTCCGGGTTCATGTACAGTAAATCGAAGGTGTAATTAGACAAATTATGGATTTACAGTTAAGGCTGCAGCTAATGTTTAGTTTAGCTTTAATACTGATTGCATCATCTGCTGCCTCAGATTATTTACGATTTACTAATGATTAATGGTCTATATAACATTCAAAAATAAAAAAAAAATAAAAATGGTGATCACCGTTTCAAAGAAATTCAATTTACTGTCATGTCAAGACAAGAAAAATGTGAAAATGACTTCTCTGATTCATCAATTATCAAAACATTGTACATGCCGGTTAGACTTCTGTGGATTGGCTTAATAGATCCAGCTCCGTACACAGAGGCTTATAAGAGTTAGTAGCAGTCGTGCTGACTGAGTCTCCTGTGTTTTCAGCCTGGCAGGAGGTGGTGCAGCAGGAGCAGGAGCCCAGCCAGGGGCCGGAGGAGGCCCAGGGAGCAGTCCACTATAAAGAAACCACCCCCAGCCCACACATGGACAGTGAGTACTGCATCCCCTCCTTCTCAATGTCTGTCTCACTTCAGGCCATTCATCTAAGTCTACAGGATATTGTTGTTTGAAGTAGGGTGACCTGTTAATTGTAGTTGTTCAGTCTCTTATGATAACAGCCCACAGGCCTGCAACTGCTGTAACCTGGACAGTAGGTCGTGTTTGGTTTATGACAGCCAGCCAATCAAGGATTAGTGAACCTGCTTCTGATCCTTCCAGCTGGAAGGAAGCGTGCAGAGGTCACAGGCCGGTCTCTCCTCATTGTCCAAATGACATGTGCCAACTCCGCTGACACATTTAGAAATACTAATTTAGGTTTTATACTATACTGCCACATCGACCCTGATAGGAATTTGTCAGCTCCGATTAAAAACACAACATACAATCAAAGATCAAGAGGATATGTCCATGTTGTCTGTTTTGGATTGTTATTTTGTTGATTATGCAGATAATTAAAATCAATCCTCACTGTGACCACTGGGGGGCAGTGAACACTCATGACTGGCACAGTACTATTATAGGGTAATTCCATGCCAAATTACCAGATTTTAGAGGAAGTTCCCAACTGACCATCTCAGATTTTGTTGATTTAGTCGACTTTCGAGAGCAAACTTTCAGACTGAAACATTAGCATGATGTTAGCAACGTGCATGTCGACCACTAAAAAACGCTGATGTATACTATGTGATTTTTTTGCATGTCACAAAATGACTTTAAAACTACTCAGAACCAGTGAATGTGTAATTCTCAGCATGAAATTGTTGTTTTTTGGGGGGTATTTTCACCTTTTTTGGACAGTTAATGAGTCACGTCAGGAAATGGAGCCCAACATTTAAACAATCACACACTCGACTCTCAGCCTGTCAACCAATCAGAGGGTCAGGAGTCACGGAGGAGGTGACACATGAAGAGTTGAACCTCTGAGTCGACTCATTACAGGGAACCTGGAGGGAGAGAACGATGAGACTGTGCTCATTGTGCTCATTCGTGTTTTAAATGTATCTATTTATTTCCAGTGTCCTATAGATATGACAAGCATAGAACAGCCATATTTTCTCCAAGTTTCATCTCTTCAATAATTTTCTAGGGTGTAATAACCATTTGCTCAGCACAGCTACACAGCTTTAATCGTTTTAACTCCTTTGTTTTTAGCCTTTGTGCCCATCGATCTGGATGAGTGGTGGGCCCAACGGTTCCTGGCCAATATAGACAAGCTATCCTGACACTCTGCTGGGATTTGTGGATCTTGACGGACGGTCGGGAGGTGAGACCTGAAGCAGGACAGCTCACAGAGGAGAGGAAGCCTGGGCAGGAGGTGTAATGGGTCAAAATGCGATTCAAATGGATGGATAGCGCTGGGACGCTAACATTGAATCCACAGAGAATCACTTGACTTGAACTCAACAACTCTTAATATTCAGTCTGCAACAGACTGGACACTGGTGGATCTTGAAGTTGAGGTTTGTCTCATCTTATTACACTTCGCAACAGAGATGTCAAGTTACTTTGAAATGCAGTAAAATTGTATTTTCAAGAAGCTCTGGAGTGGATTGTTTACTCATCTTATTGCACACAGGACACCAACATCTCTGTTAATGCTGAGACAGTATTTTCGATGAACTTTAGATTCACTGCTACCTTTAATATCAATGACACTTGTTGAAAATCCACACATGACCACTGACTATTTGCATTCACAGCATCTAAAATATATGAATTGTGAAACTGATGTTTTCATTTGACCCACATTTCAGATATTTGGTTTCTTATCAACCACAAAAAAATAAATAATGTGAAAAAAAAGAAAAAAAAAAGAACAGGAAGTGGAAGTAAAAGCTCTATTAAGCACCGAGGGAAAACAAGATGGCAATTTCACCAAAAGAAATTTCACGTTTTTTTTATCTGGCAAGCTGTGAAAACCTTCATGACCTCCTTCTTTATGGCTCAGATCCTCCAAATATTGATACCATTTGAAACACAGCTGAACACAGAGCATAAAGACATAGAAGTGTTTACAGCAGTCCGTCTTCACTCCATCGGACATTCTTAAGCCTTTATGTGCAATAAGGGGGGAATGAATTACTCCAGAGGGGAAAGAGGTGATTTTATGGCTTCAGATCAACAAAAGCCTGTTATCTTCTTGACAAACTGCACCTTTTGTTGGCCCTTCAGCCTCAGTCTACAGGCCACTGTGATCAAAACCGAGTCAGTCTGAACTGTTCATGTCTGCGAGTAGCTCTCAGTGCTTCTCCAGAGCTTTAGTCAGCAGATCGTTCAGGCGGGAAATCATCGGCCGGGGATCATCGTTCAGGCCTGCTGTGATCATGGCGTTGTCATAGATCTGCAAAATATAGATAAAGAGAAATGAATGTATAAAACTGCACTGATAAGACATCAAAAATCAATTAGCAAATCACTTTAAAAAAAACAATAATATCCCACAAAGAGTTGATTACAGTTGTATTCATTTCACATAATGGTTTCTTCTTCTATGGGCAGAAATTACTGGATACATGCACTGAAGTAATGATTGAATTAATGACAGTCTCAAACACACAAACATATAAAGGCTGACGAAACATTTTGTCAGAGAAGGTTCATGTTATGACATGATTTTGTGCTGTGGAAATATTTTTAACCAGACAACAGGACTTAAATATAAATACGTCTAAATCTGTGTCTATACATGTATAGATTTATATTTATAAATGTGTTCTATATCTAGATTTGATCCACAGTACCTGTTCCAGAAGTAGACCAGCCAATTCAGAGTTTGCGTCCTTCAGTGCGTGTAACTTCTTGATCAGATCATGTCTTTGAGAAAGTTAAAAAAAAGTATTAAAAGTAAAGCCAGTGAGAGTTGGACACAAACGCATTATTTAAAGCAATACTTCCATCAAGTAAAATCCTTCCCACACACATTTCTATCTCACCCTGCATTGATCTCCAGTGTGGGCTGCAGTATCTGAGCTCTCTCCTCAGGGGTGCGGGCCAGCTGCTGGGTGCGGAGGAAGTGGCGTGCAGCACCCATCTCCAGGACTGTGATCATAGCTGGGTGTGTGTCCAGTCGAGGAGTCAGCTGGGGGGAAAAAAAAAAAAATTAGTTACATCGAAAATGATTTTCAGGCCAGTTACCATGAAATATGAGACCACCTTAGCTTACATTTAAAAAAAAAAAAAAAGAAAGAAAGAAAGAAAATCACTAAAGGATTTAAATTTACAACTGAGCTGTACACACACTTGAGCTTCATTAACAACTAGATTATCATCCTATGAAAATCAGAATCCTTAACAGTCTTATCTTTACCTTTATGTTGGTGACACGGGGCCCTAAAGCATTCTTCATCCAGGACATCAGGTCGTCGGCCTGCTCCTGCGTCAGACGCTCAGAAGCTGGAGAGGAAAACATAAAACAGGTGAGTCAGGACGACAGACACGACAGTGAGAGCTGTCCTGCTGCACCGCTCAGGATTTAACTAGAGATATGAGAGCGGAGCAGACCCGGCTTGCTGTCCTCGAACTTCTCCTCCTTGTAGTGATCCACCACAATGTCCGTCTCAACTGAGATCATCTTCTTCTTGTCAAACTCCCGCAGGTGGAGCAGGGTCAGCTCATCGAACTGCTCGTAGCAGAACAGCACCTGCACATACAGGGAAGAGGGCAGATGAAACTTCCACTACAGTTTTCATCCATCTTGACCAGTTTTTAAAATCAGCTTCTCAGTGACATTTTAAAAGTCTTTTAGCATAGCAGAAGCAATCTCTATAAGAAACTTATATATTGATCTAAACTTCTCAGCACACATCCCATTAGATTTGACCAGCTCACCTCCATGTCTTTCTGTTTCATGGCCTCATAGTAGGGGGAGTGCTCTGCCAGATGACGGTTGGGAGCACACAGGTAGTAGATGTTGCGTGTGCCAGCCTTCATGCGGGAGGCGTACTCCATCAGACTGGTTTGCTGGCCCGCTGGCAGAGAGGAGGACTCAAACCTCAACAGCTTTGCAATATCCTCCTGTATGGAGACAGCAGGGAGGGTCCCATCGCATTCAAGATACCATATTTCTAAATGTTTCTCATGCAACCCAAACATTTTTAAGAAAAGTTGTTTCAATTCTCATAGCTTTTCCTCCGAGCAAAGTCACCTTGACATCTTGTTCCTGGGTGGTGACGATGCCCTCCCTCATGAACAGGCCATAGTCCTCAAAGAACTTGCTGTACTTCTCCGGGTCCTTCTTGCTCTGGTCCAGCAGGAAGCGGATCACCCTCTGCTGCAAAACGTCACGAAGCTTCCTGAAGAAGAAAAAATCATCAGTGGATCATTATTGAAGCACAAGTAAAGAACAGAGTCATTCCTGTTCATTTATGAGTAAAAATAATGTAGATTTCTGTACCTGATGAGAGCGCTCTCCTGCAGCAGCTCTCTGCTCAGATTCAGTGGGATGTCCTCACTGTCCACCACACCTGCATGCACACAATGTTTAAATCCACACTGTTTTTCGCTTCACTTCATAAAACCACGTAAACAGAGCAGTGGGTGGAGACACTCAGAAGGATCCAGACCTCGGAGGAAGCGCAGCCACTTGGGCAGAATATCGGTTGCTTTGGTCTGAATCAGGACCTTCCTGCTGTACAGAGCCACGCTGGAGCCCATCTCCCTGCTCACGTCAAACATGCTCGGCTTCTGTTGACAAATAAACACATAACATATATAACATAAAAAAATGTTTTGTGAGAAGAGAGTATTACATAACATGATCCTTAACACAGTTGGCTGATTACTATAGGGGTTGCTTAACACAAGTGGAATTTTTTTTTTTTTTCACTCAGCTAGGTAGCGAAACTGTGCCAACGCTGGGTGTGTGCGTACAAAACCAGACTACACCCAAAGCAAAAACAGTCCTGAGCTCCTCACCGCATCAGGGACATAAAAGATGCTTCGGATGTTGAGCGGGGCGTCGGCCCGGTAGTGCAGCGTGTAGCGGGGCCTGTCATAGGACTGAGCCACGTAGCGGTAAAACTCCTCGTGCTGCCAGTCACTGATCTCCTTCGGCTCCATCATCCACAAGGCCTGATGGGAGACAGAGGTCAAACAGCAATTAATAAAGACAATAAAACAAAGTACGGTATTACAGTGATGCCCAACTCTCGGTATTTAGTTTACTAGTAATGTGGGTGACAGACATGAATGTTTTTGTCACAAATTTGGACTGTGGATTTTAATTATGTGGCAACACAGCTCAAAGTTTTTTGTTGTCCAGAAGTGCTGCTGTCAAAGAGCTGCACCACTTAAGTAAAGATTCACTGAATTTCATGAATTATTTGCCCTCAGTCACTGAGAGGAAGAGTGACCAACAGAGTCAGAGAGACTCGCCTGCAGAGTGTTGAGCCTCCGTCCGTTCAGGAAGATGGGGAAGCTGACAAAGTTGCTGTACTTTGTTACAACCTCTGAAAGAGACACAACAGCTTGTAATCACAGGCACTGAAGCATTAATGTGTTCTATCGCTGCGGTTTGAGCTACAGCCACTGAAGAGGCTCCTGCAGTTCTACCTTTAACTCTGTCCTCAGAGGAAAACTCCTTGCAGTCGTCCTTGAGATGTAGCACGATCTTTGTTCCCTGTTGAACGCCGCTGGCCTCGGCTATCTCAAAAACTCCAGAGCTGAAGAAAACGACAGCAGAGAATGTCACAGATGGATGTATGGGCAAAAGATTGATAAGATGGATTTTTTTTTTTTGCTCTCATCTCCATCCCATGCCTGCCTCTTACCCGTCTGAGGACCACTTGTATCCGGGTGCTCCAGGCTCAGCGGACTTGGAGTAGACGTCAACTCGGTCAGCCACCATGAAGGCAGAGTAGAATCCCACACCGAACTGACCAATGATGGTGCTGCTGGCCTCTGCCTGGTTCTGCAGGGCATCCAAAAATGCCTGCCAAATGGAGAAGCAATGATTATTATGACATTATAAATACAAGTGTGGCATTCATTCATTAATTTGCTGACTTTGCTGATGAAACTATACAGTTACAGTCACCTTGGAACCAGAGCGGGCGATAGTCCCCAGGTTGGCCACCAGCTCCTCTTGGTTCATCCCAACTCCTGTGTCCTGTTAGAGTACAAAGAATCACAGTTACTGAAAAAAAAAAAAAAAAGTATCACAGCTTGTAGTACCATATTCATCCACCAGGTGGCAATTTATCTCAAAATCACACCAGAAGTCCAACAGAAGCCCATTTTCACTGCAATAACCTGGTTTTTGCCTTGAGTTTTCACTGTAGTTTACAAACCAGGATGTTTTCAATACAGCTCATAAAAATGGCTGTGTGGTTGTAGTTGTGGGACAAACAATAGAAGAAGTGATGCTGATATTGGTTATGGTCCTCTCTCATGTTTAAACTGAATCCCGGACCATGCTGGGACAAGCACGAGCCACTCAGTAACCCAAACAGCTTCAAGAAAATTGAACCACTTGATACTTTTTTGCTCCGCTGCACACATTGGAATTCTTTTTTCTACAGTCCTATACCCCAGTTTCTGCCATATGTTGACTTCTGGGCCACATTTACATTTCTAACTTCTAACATCTGCTTCCTCTGAATGGCCTCCACTCACCCACTAATACTGTGGGCAAGGGTTACACCTCATTCCTGCACTGGAAAAGGGCTATAACACTGTATGTTTAACCAAAAATCAACATGGGGCAGAGAGACCAACAACACGCAAAACTGTCAAAAGGAATAATACCAGTCAACTTAGTTAATGCACATCTTAGACGTCATGGGTGTACCTGAATGGTGAAGGTGCCCTTGCCACCATCGGTCTGCAGGTGGATCTCCATCTGAGCCGTTTCACCACCTGCTGTGATCAGTTTGTGGCGCAGCTTTTCCAGAGCGTCACTGCCGTTGGAGATCAGCTCCCTGATGAACACCTGGCCAGATGTGGGAGAGCCAGCGAATCAGTCAGAGAACAGTTCAGCTATAAACTGAAATGTTGTCAAGTTGTTGTAGACTCTCTCTCTCTCACACACACACGTCCTCTTACCTCTTTCTCCGAGTACAAGGACCTGGCAACAATGTCCAACAGTTTTTTTGTTTCAGCCTGAAATTCATGTTTGGCGAAGTCACCTGTAGGGATAAAAGATGGAACAACAGTCAGATTATCTTAAATCTACTAAATGCTGATAGTCACTGTATCATTCGAGGAGAATTATGTCTGCAGCTGTTACAGCACCTTGTACAGACTCTGTATCACTGATGATGGTGTGCAGAGGCTCCTCTTCAGGCTCTTTCTCCGCCTCCTGGGTGCTGTAATAAGACTGCTGGCTGAAGCCGAGGCAGGACCGCTGGGAGCTCCACACTCTGGGCCGACTGCTCCACCTCTGCAGCCGTCCAACCTGCGAGTCTGATGACAGGAGGAGTCAGCCCGTGGCAAAGACAAGTTGATACGACTGTGATATTCAGGCTGTCATCTAGCCGGCTAAGCTAACAGGTACCAGCTCCTTACCTGCAATGACGGAGCGCGAGACAGTTCTGTTGCTCAGTCCTCGTGCGCATGACATCAGCAGTGAGTTGGTCCTTTGAGAGGAACCGAGCGCGAACCGAGCCAGCGAGAGGCAGCGGGACATGATGACACACAGAGAGGAGACGAGATACGAGGGCAAAACAGAAAGACTGCGACTGACCCAGCGGACACACGCTGAACGACCGTGGCACAGGCAGGACCCGCGCCTGCGCGTCGTGATGGCGTCAGCAGGGCGTCCGTCGCGCTGCCTGACGAGAAGGTGAAGTTATACCTCTGATGAGTGAATCCGCTTATGTAAAAAAAATATTAAAGTGTAGTTTCGTTTCGTGCATATGTATTAACAACCCTATTGATCGTATCTGTACCAAGTTATGTGTAATCTGTTTATTTATTAGCCTCCTTTATTCTTTGACATGGATTAATTTCACTTCTTAATTTGCCCTTCAAGGTCAAACTAATCATTTTAAGTATAATATAGCAACAGAACTAAAATGTTTAAGATTATGTTACTAAGTTTGTCATGCCGATGCTGACTGATTGATTAAACGACTGAGAAAATACTCTGCATCCTAATAATGAAAATAATCATTAGTTGCAATCCTCCCCCAACAGAGTTCTCTCCACACAGAAACAATAAAAGCAGAGTCTGTGGCACACAGGTTTATTTAACAATATGGTATATAAGTACGAAATGAGCCATTTGAACCAGTTTGTACAGTGATTTCATTCTTATTTTCTGCATATTTACAGTACTGTCTAGCTGCATGATTTACATTAGAGAACAGTTCATCATCAATTCAAGTTTAATGCAAGAGAGAAAATGATGCACAAAACTCTCTCTCAACACAAATCAGCAGTCAAACAAGTTAATTTCCCACCACAGGCAAAAGAGGTTCAGGATTTAATGAGAATTTCTTTAGACTAAGGGAGAGACAAAGCAATTTTTAAAACATCTGCAAGACAATTTCTGGGCCCAAGCCAGTAAAAAGAACATTCCGGCACCTGTGAACATGAACAAGCTTCAATGCAGGTTTCTCTTACACCTGCCTTTTGTGTTTGGGCGTGTGCAATAGTTCCTACATCTATACAAATACGTTAATCTCCCATAGACTCTGCAAACAGGAAAGAAATTAAGGCTTTCCCAAAGGCAGTCCTTTTGAAAAATGGCATATTAGAATAAATTAGCCAGGAACAGAGAAACTGAGCAAGAGGTGAAACCTGGCAAAAAATTCCCAGACAAATAATTTTACAGTCTTCTCAACACAAATACGATATTAATTTGCAAAGGTACAAAATAAAAAAAATTGAATAATAAAATGAAATATTTTTTGTTTTGAGAAGTTTTGTTAAAAAAGTCAATACCAGAGCATAACAAATGAAAAACAAATTAAAACAACACAAAGACCAGGGCAAATTCTTGCATGACTGGTCTGAACCAAAAATATATTCTTTGTGTCTTTGTTGTCTTCTTTTCAACAGCAATTATTAAATCACTCTGTGTGTTGGAAGAAAAAGCAGTCCCTTGGTTTAAGGAAAGTTCACAGTCTGTAGGCCTCATATGACTCATTTGTTTGTATTTCTTTTAGCTTTTTACATGAGCAAGTACAAAAATTTTCAGCTGAAAACAGAACAAGGCCTTTCTTCTGTCACAAAATGCTACAATCCTTCAACAAATTTCTCCAGCGTGTCTCCTGTCGTGTCACCCACCATACCCATGTCATTACTCAACCCTCCTCTGTTTGGTGTGTTAAGCTGCGGGAGCATGGCACTCTGCTCTGGTGTTCCCAAGTGTCCCTGCTCCATGGAGCCTGACATGGGGCCTCCAAGGCTGGGGTGGGGAGAGCTGGAGTGGAGGGCGCCGTGCTGAGGTGAGGGCTGAGGCTGTATCCGTGGGGAGGGACTGGAATGAGGGGGCTGCTGCGAAGGCGGACGGGGCGATTGCACTGGAGCTGGGGAGCGTACTTGGTTTCCCAGGGTGTTTGCCATTGTCTGGCCAGGTAAGTGGGCTCCTCCCTGGGCTTGGCCTTGGAGCATGTGGGGTTGTGGACTCATCGAGTTAGCCTGCACCGGTGAGCCCAACTGCTGCTTTAACATCTGCTGCTGCTGTTGCTGCTGAAGCATACGCTGCTGAAGGATGTTCTGGGGCCCATCCATGCCCATGCCAGGTTGGCCCATTTGGGATGTGGGAGGGAGCTGTCCCATGGGCCCCCCACCTCCTTGCATTGCCATTTGCTGCTGCATACGAAGCTGGGAGTAGCTTGCTGGCCCTGGCTGCTGTTGGGGGAACTGACCATGGCCCTGAGGCATGCCGCCTTGCTGCTGCTGCGCCTGTTGCTGCTGTGCCTGCTGCTGCTGCATCTGCTGAATCCTGAGCAGCTGCTGTCTGCGGTACATTTGGGGATTACCATTTTGAGCAGCATTCATCATCTGGCCTTGGGGTCCCATGGCTGCCATGCCCGGTGCTCCTGCCTGTTGAGGAGGCTGCTGAGGTGCCATCCCTGGCCTCTGCACCTGGTTTGCCATGGCTGCAATGGCCTGCATTCCTGCCTGGGACCCCAACATGGCCTGAGGGTTCTGCTGCTGTGCCTGCTGTTGTTGCTGCGGCTGGTTGGCCTGATACTTGGCTGTCCTCTGTTTAATGAAGGCGGCCATGAGCTGGGGATTGGACTTGAGAATGTTGAGGACCTGCTGTTGCTGCTGGGGAGAACTGGGAGATTTGAGGGTGCGCAGTAATTCCTGCAGGGCACTCGGAGCAATGTTACCAGGGATCCCCCGCGGCATGTTATGCTGCTGTGGTGTCATGCCCTGTTGTGAGGTCCCCTGGGGAGGCATGACCCCTGGCATTTGGAGACCCTGTTGCTGGGGCATCATGGGCCTCTGCATGAGCTGGCCCTGCTGGGGCATGGGGGTTCCCTGAGCCTGCTGAGGGGCCATAGGGCCTTGTTGAGGAGGGACCTGCGGCTGGTGACCCTGGGGATTCTGCATGGGATTCTGCATCCCTGGACCCCACTGGCCCTGCTGCATAGCCTGCATCACCTGGGGGCCCCTTGGCCCCTGCATCATCTGCATCTGACCCTGCATGGCCCCCATCATTCGTGGGTGGTTCATGGGCATCCCATTCATGGCATAATTCTGCTGCTGCTTTGCCTTGGCTACCATCTCGATCTGTCTAGCCACCTTCAGGGCAGCCATCAGTGGTTGCTGTTGTTGTTGTTGTTGTTGCTGCTGCTGCTGTTGTTGTTGTTGTTGTTGTTGTTGCTGCTGCTGCTGCTGCTGCTGTGGTGGCAGAGGTGGAGGCGGCTGTTGGTGTGGCATGGTAGGCAGAGGTGACTGCTGCTGATGGAGAGGGGATGACTGAGGCCCTGGTTTGCCCTGCGGCACTGGTGTTGGGGGCTGGCTGCTGCGGCCATTATTCGGTAAGCCTTGGGGAATATTGGCAGGGTTTGGTGGCTGCTGTTGTTGGGGTTGGTTGGGCATAGGCTGCGGCGTCTGGGGTGTATTAGGCTGCTGCACAGAGTTGGGGGTGTCAGGGGCAGCTGAGGTAGGTGGAGATGGCATGGGCATACCCCTTCCAGCCATGGTGGCCATTCTGCGGCGCATCATTTGAGCCTGTTGGAGCCTGTGCTGCAGCTGCTGCTGACGGAGTTTGTGCTTGATGTTGAGACAGAAGGGAACAGGACACTTGTTCTCCTGACAGTGCTTGGCGTGATAACAACATAAAGCGATGAGCTGCTTGCACACAGGGCAGCCACCATTGGTCTTGCGCTTGCAGCCTTTGGTGTGCTGAACCACCCTCTTCATCTTCTGGCATGAAGGCAAAGAGCAGTTGGCATTGCGGCATTGGCAGGCGTGGACCAGGGACTGGATGCAGCGCTGGATGCTGAGACGTCGGCTCTCCTGAGGGCTCTTCGAGGCCTCTCCACCCTGACCATTGCTGTCATCGTCTATACCCAGGCCCCACTTCACCATCTGGTGCTCATGTCCCTTAGCGTTGTAGCAGTTAATGCATAGGTCATAGTCCTGATGAGAGGTAAGAAAGATTACACACATTAAGGTTAAGTTAGGATTAAAATTCAATTCAGAACAGACACAGGTTTCAAAATATATCAGTAAAGTGCCACCATTCCCTACCTCGCAGACGGTGCAGTGCCAGCGAGTCTCTACGTGGTGCTTGCACTCATTGCAGGTGTATACAAAGCGGTCTTGGCCCTGGTTGTGCAGTTCTACCAACATACACATCGTGCTCCACTTGCACCTTCTCAGTGAGCTGAACTCCCAGTGCTTGTCCCTGGCCAAAGTCAGAAAGGCATCACGGCCATCCATCAGGTCACATGTCAACAAAGGGTCAGGGTCTATGATGGGTGGCAGGGTGTTAATGACTGGCCCAGCATGGAGGTGGATAACAAAAAACACCTGGTAGTAGACAGGAGGGGAAACGTGTTGGTTAGTTTTAAGGACAGCCAAACTTGTGCTGTAACAAACTGCCAACTCTCAGTCCATCCCACTTAAAAAAACCTAGTTGCAGCAATGTTGTATGGAATGGCATTTTTAATTATGAGGAATGGACTGCAAAAAATCTGTTATAGTTGTAGGGTTGCCCACCTCCTTATGCTTCTCCATCGTGGCGTAGAGCTTCTGGGACAGATCATTGGCTACATTCGGCATCCCAGGCTTCTTCTTATTGGCTCGACTGACGCTGCTCTTGTTTTTGTTGGTTTTCTTGTTATTCTTCTTTTTGGCATTCTTGCTGTCAGCGTGGGCTCCCTTGAAATAGATGGACGCGAACGTTCAGAGAGGCAGAGATTGCACAACAGGCAAGATGAGGTTATGCAATTAAGCTGAGTGGTTAAACAATGCCTGAGTGACTACTGAAAGCTTTTATGTAATGAGGACTTGAGGATGATAAAAATCTGGGGTGAAAGAGAGGCCTAAACACCAGGCTGTTGATTTTGGCAAAACAAGAGCACTCCTCTTACAAAACCCATTTCAAAATGTTCAATCCACCTCGCCATTTAACTCACCTCAGTTGTCTCAGAGGAGGCCGTGTTCTCCTCCTTCTTCCTCTCCTCCTCCTCCTGCTCCAGCTCCTTGATGCTCTCCTCCAGTACATTAGGCCAAAAGTCGCCCTCGAAGTACGGCAGCTCATAGGCACTGGTCAGCCTGTCTTCGGTTGCCTGCTTGAAAATGTCCTGAATGCAGATAGACAAGACTTCCATCAGGCGAGATAGTAGCATAGTTCATAAAGGGAACATCTGGAAGTGTCACAAAATTGAACTTGACACTTACATTAAAGGTTTGGAAAAAATGTCAGTCCTATTGGAGCAAAGATTAGTCTGAATGATTAACTATTTTATTGCCTAAAAATGGTTAGATTTATCATTTTTGTTACCACAATTTTCACAATCTATACCAAACACAAGGGGGAGCCCCCCTACGCTGCACACTTGTAGAACAGACACTGGCTGATAGATTTGATGTTGGCTCAGTGAGACAGAAAGAATGATTTAAAGCTTGTTCATCCTGTTAGTTAACATCAGTAAATAGTTAACATGAATTATAAACAACTGTAGAGTATTGGAACTCATGAGTGTTTATTTTAAAACTAAATCAATACAACAATATTGGATGGCATCTGAATGTCACAACCGACACACAGACTCATTCACTGTACAGTTATAACTGGTGGCAAAATTGTTAACTGAGAAAATCTTGAGAGACGTGATGTTTTTCTGACCTTGTAATCATGTAAGATCCTCTCAGCAAAAGCCTTGTCCAGCATTTTTCTGTACCACTCTTGAAGCCTCTTGGGCTTGGGGATCTTCTGGTCAGGAGGGTGGCAGTGGAAAATGTAGTCATCTCCTTCACTGGGTGGGCAGGCCCAGATGTGACCTGTCACATACCTGAGGGCGACAGTAAACAGTTATCAGCCATTTAGCACCTGCTGGAGTGATAAATACAGTATTAGCTGGAAAGGTGTAAAACTATTCTTTACTCACCCCAGTTTCTTCACATACTCCAGGTAGCCTATTAAAATCTCATGGTACACTGCAGTCCTTAGCAAACGTGGTTTGAAGAAGTGAATACTGTCGAGGTATGATATGTAAACCCGTCTGCAAAGCAAATATGGAGAAATGAATGAAAGGGAAATACAACCAAAAAATTAACCACAAAATAAGAAATGTTGTTATTATTAGTAATACATGATAAACTTCAGTTTTTTGCTGAAGTTTTACCTGGTATTTGGAAAGGGGCACTCTGAGCCATACTCCTGTACATGCATGCCAAAGAAACAAACGTCCACCCCGTCTATTTCCTCAAATGCAAAAAGTGCTTTGGTTCTGTAAGGGAAGCTCTCCACCATCTCGCCTGAGTCCACAAACCTGTGGAAACAGAGAAGCAGAAGTAAAGTTACAAAATGGTTTCTTGTAGAACTTAACTTGAACAATTTGAATTTTACAGTAGAGGATGGGAGAAGGAATTATTTTGGGCCCCACTTAAGAGTGCTCCTGGATCATTTCAATGGTCAGGCAGGTCTTTCATGCATGTTTGCTTAGAGATTTGTATTTATATAAGATATAGAAAAGTGCTCTTTAATTGCAATTAATTCTGAGAGCAAAGGCCACAGGATTCATTCTTCCAACATTAGAAGGTCAACGCATTGGACATCACGATTTAACACATTCCATGGCCTACGGGTTTAAGATGCTGATTATATAATCCCCGGTTCAAGACCAGCTGGGCACCACTGTTGTGCCATCCCTTCTCTCCTCTCATTTTGTCAACACTACCTTTATGAAATTAGGGAGAAAACACTCATATTTACTGTAAATGTGACATGTCTTTATCAGAATCCTGTGATCTGACAAGTTCTATTGATGTTTCTAATTCCTTCTGTCACTATTTCAGTTGAAACCTCCTCATTCATTTGATATGATTTTGAAGCCACTAGCATGCATATCAAATGCTCAGGACATCAAATACACAACTATCAATGAGCACATATTCTTAAAAAGCACTTAAAAATTCCCTAACATCTCTTCTGAGTTGTTCTTAAGATGACTTTTAAAGTGGTATGTGGTGCAGTTCCCAGAAGGAAAAAAAGCAGCCATGATGAAAACTGCCATGTTATTTCAGATTCAACCAATACTATTGCAAATCAGGAGAGACACACATTATCAGCAGGTCAGGATCTTACCTAGACTTCATGCCAGGCTTAATCTCCACAGTTTTGTCAGAGCTGGCCACGACTCGGACAAACACCTCACCAGCCTCCGGATGGTTCTGCCTTTTCAAGTACTTATTCACTCTGTCCTCGATATACGTCCCCAACCTTGTAGACTGCAACCCTTTATAAACACAAGCACAGACGTTTTATATTAATTCAAGTTCTAAACAGACTGCAACATGATTAAACAAAGTAAAATGTAATTTATTTTAACGTTATTGATGTTGATGACCACTAACTTACTTTTTGCTGAAAACTTGTTCTCTTTTCTTGTTTTGCTGGACTTCTTCAGACAGTTGTCACAGATAAAGCTGGAAGAAGAAAGATCAAAATACAGTGAAGTGTCAACATACAGTGACAAATACAAATTCCTGTTGAATGAATTCTGTGAAGGTCAAATTGGGACTATATTTGCTTAAAGGGTTGGATAGTTGTCCAAAAGCCACAGAAAGACGTACCCCGATGGCCAAATGACGTCGTAGTGCAGCACACAGATCTGATGCATCTTTCGGCCACAATCTTTACATTCAACAAACCTGCAATGACAAACATTTGCTTTTTCTGTGTTTTCTTTGCAAGACGTGGGAAAGGGGCTTCACATAAATGAGAGTCAAGCTGAAGTTATTGTCCAGATAGTACTCACGGTTCAGAGTCCAACATGTCATTTTTCTTCTTTTCAAACTGCTCTTTTGAAATCATGCTGCACAAAAAAAAAGAGACAAAGAGACAACTGAGTTCATATCTGTTCATGTGATTGAAACTCCTTTCCACAGAATGAAGGCCAGAGAGAAAACAGCCTGATAATCTCGCAAGATGATCATCAGGTGGTGGTCGGCCACCCGGGCCTGGTGACTTACGTCTGTGGCTGCGCCGGGTCGTCCCCCAGGGTCACACTGTTGCCCTGGATCTCGTTGAAGCACTTCTCACAGAAGTGATACCTGTCGGCAATAAGGCCATATTTGGGTGAACTGCAGCCAGCACACACAGTAGCAGCACAGGCAAACCGGTGCACAGGTGGCAGAATGCAGAGAAAACGTGGCACATGGCAACAACCGAGGACAGAGCATGGGCAGTGGACAGACGGATGGATGGGCACGCACACACGCACACGCACGCACACACACACACACACACACACAAAGGCAGAGGTACAGGTTAGTCACAGATGAAACGGTCATGATCCAGTCACTCTCAGTCAAACTGGAACAGAAATGGGGGAAACGCTATGTTAATGAATGAAAGAACAGAAACTACTGCATGTCCACACTACACCATCTAACTGCATGCTGGACTATGAAAACAACAAAAACGGTTTCACTACATTCATATATAAAATAAGCAGCATGCATTAAGAGCCAATGAAGGAATTATATGGTCATGCCGGGGAAGACAGAATGAGTGATAATGCAAGTGCGGGTTTTGTAGGAAAACTGTTGGTTTACATGACTAAATAAATTTCACTGAAGCCAAAGGTACTTCAGTCCTAATACATTGGACATGTAGATCAAGATTTAGTCAACTTATAAAACCTTACTTAGAACTTGGACAACAATAACAATTAATTTTCATAAACACACTTTTGTTGCAAGTGTTGCTAAGTTGGTAAACCTCATAGCATTTAGCAGCAAGTATCTGCAATAACTGAATGGTGTTGCATTGTAGCGATGCTGAGGTGCAGTAGCAGATTCTGCACAGCAGGGGGAGCTTTGGTGCTGGTTCTTGGATACAACAGAGGCACAGGGCCCTATCATGCACTTTCTGCTTGGCCACAATAAACAACTCTCAGTGGTGTCTGTGAGACCCCTACAAAGGAAAGACTATCATGTGTAGCTTTGTTGACTGGTGTGGTTGTGTGTGTGAAGTGGTAACTTTGGCCATGTTATATATTTGAGGACGAGGCGGCACATGTTCTCTTGATAGCCCCTCCTGCACCTTTTCACCCATCTCCACCCCTCCACAGAGTTAGCACACATTTTTACCTGTTCTGGTAGCTGTAGTAGGTGCCATCCCTGGAGATGGTACACAACTGTTTGCCATAGCAACACAGTGTCTGGGGTGAGAACTCATACTGTGGAATCATCAAACAAAAACAATCCATGTCATTGTTATAAACAGGGTGTACTCAACTCAACAGCCACACACAGATAAAGATAAATATGAACGGACAAGATTAATTAGTAAGTAGTAAGAAGAAGTAGTTTTCGTGTTCAGTTCCCGTCCCAGAAAGTCTCACCTTCCTACCGCAGCAGTAGCCCAGGCCCTGCATGACGGGATCGATCTCAGCTTCGAACACTTCTGCCAGCTTGGTGCAGTACTTGTAGACGCGGGATGTTTTACGGTTGTACAACCAGGCGTTGTTGAACATGAGCCACACATCGTCCACATACTGCCACGGCTCCTGGTACTGACCCGTGTCCAGCTTGCGCTTGATGGTGGATAAGTCAATGGGATTCTTCACAATTTCAAAGTAGTCCTGTGCAGCAGGAGAGACATTTGCATGAATGAGAAAATCGTGCTTAAAAGCATTTCCTGCGGGTCTTAGAATGTTTGAAATAAGGTGTGTGTGAATACTCACAGGGATACCCAGTAGCATGGGGTCGACAGGTTGTCTAAAGGGCAGTGACTCTGGGTCTTGCCTGTAGAGGGCCTCAAGTGTTGGCATCAGGGCTTGTCTCAGCTCCTCTGGCTTGAAAACTGGACAGACAATAATTATGTTTTCAGAAACCAAAAACCAACAGCAAAATGGTGTCTGCAAATATTTCAATTCAAAGTCAACTGTACAAAAGCTCAGTGACAAGCCCCATCCACCTGTACACACAGGCATACAATTTTACTCTTCGTTAATGGATTTCACTGCAACATGAGCTGAAATGAGTATGTGTGTGTGTGTATATACTGTATGAATAAATAGATTTACTTGATATTGCGATCAATTTTTTAGCTTCATGACACAAAATATCATACCACAATATATTGTTACACACTTTGGATATGTGTTCTTACTTTTCTTGCGGTTCTGAGTGGTGGAGGCAGCGGATGTGCTGTTGGCCCCACTTTCCTCCTCTTCTTTGGGTTCTGCCTTCATCTCCGGCTTCTTCTCCTCAGTTTCCATTGGTTCCTGTTTTGGCTCCACTGCATCTGGCTCCTCCTTCTTCACAAGTGGGGGTTTGGTTTCATCATCCTGCTACATGAACACAACCATGATTAACCAGCTATCCCAAGTCAAGAAGCCATGAAGGATTTACTTTTTTTTGGTTGCGGTGGATGGAGTTTACAATCATAAGTCAGGACTCAAACAGCAAATGACTTCAGGTATGACATACAGATGAAACTAAGTGTTCTTCTTCGCAACACTTGCCTCAACGATGCCTTCCTTACTGATTACTGAATCATCACATAAAATTGTGAACATACCTCCATTTTTACATCCGTCTGCTTCTTCCCAGAGGTGCTGTCATCTTCTTCGTCCTTTACTTCAGGTTTGGCTTCAGTGCCGCTCATGTCCGGCAGGGCCTGCTGTGCGCTCAACTCGGCCACAGAGGCTGGGGTGGGCACTCTGTTGTCTATACTCGCTGCTGCCTGGGACAACTTTAAAGAGAGAAGAAAGAGACATTCTGGTCACAACACTGATTATCAGTCAAGTCATAATGACTTATGGGCGAATTAAGGACTGACTGTCAGTGATCCTCTCTGTACAAATCATTTCCCTTTAGATTTTCTTTAAAAACTGTTTGGTCAAAAGCTTTACAGGAGCTGGTACAGGAGTAAGCAATAAATGTGGCTTTTCAGTAAGAACTAGTATCTCACCGGTGTGCTGGGGTGCTGTGCCTGCACAGAGGTTGGCTGCTGCATCTGGCTGGGGGGTTCTGTCTGGGGTTGTAGGGGTGTAAGCGGCTGGGAGGGGTCAGGGGGTGTGCCCATGGCTGAGGGGGGACCAGGAAGGCTACTGGGTACATGGGTTGGGGTGGAGGAGGGCCCACCCACAGAGGCTGGGGTGGAGGGCTGCGGTGGCACCTGGGCCTGTGCAGAAGCATGATGCTGCTGCAGCTGCTGCTGCTGAGGCTGCAGGCTGGCAGAGGCATTGGGTGGAGGGGTGGCACGCAGGGTGGGCTGGGCTGCAGGGCCACAGGGCAGCTGGGAACCAAGGGATCCCAGCGCATTCAGAGGGAGGTTAGAGTTCTGTGGCTGCTGGAACAAAGAGGGATCCACTGTTAGCAATATGCACTTTTCATATAGCAGCCCACATGGTGACACGTTCAGAAAGGAAAAATGCCAGGAGTGCTGAAAATGCTCAGAACATGCAAAATGTCAGCGTTTCTCCCCGCACAGCACAAGTCCTCTTACCTGTGTGACAGCAGTTTGTGTTATGGGCTGGCCCAAGCCTACATTCACATTCATTGCTCCACCTGCAGCTGCATTGAACTGGCCCTGTGACATGAACTGGCCCTGGTTGGCTGGTTGAGCTACCATGTTATTAGCATGACTACCCATCATTCCTTGAGTCTGAGGCATTCTTGATGGGGACATGCCCATCTGTAAAAAGAGAAGAGCGATAACAGACAAAATCATTATGGCAGCAGGCTTTAAGTGTTCAATACCTGCCAAGTAAAATAAGCTCAAAAGTGAATGGAATGCAGCGTACATGCATGCTACTACTAATACAATTGCCTTCTAAAGGGCATGTGATGTAACGTACAAATAAGCAGTGTGCTGAATCTAACCAACAGGCAATTGATCTAAAGATAGTCAGGAATACTAAGCAACACTACAGATTGCTCATTGACAGCCAGGCAGCTGGTTCATAAATGGACTAGGACCAGTGCTATCAACCACATTCCATATTGACGCATGCTTTAGTGTCAAATGGTAATGGACTACAAAATGAGTAATCAGCCATAGACTGTGGGGCATTTCACAGTCAAGATGAGCGGAAAAGTGGAGGAAAGCGCTAAAGACTAACAGAGAAAAATGGAGCAAGAGCTGAACAAACTGGGGACAATGAACTGAAAAATAGTTTAAGTTTAAGAAAGGGAGAATGAAACGGTCAGGCTCAGAGAAACGACCATTCAAAAGAGAGAAAAAATAAAACAAGGAGAGAGAGGAGAAAGTGTCTAACCGCTGGGACGGAGCTCATGTTCATCTGCTGTGGATGGTTCATGGGGGAGGGAGCACGTGCTCCCATGGGTGCCTGAGACATCTGCGCATTCTGCATTGCCATTGGGTTAAACTGATTGATTCCTGTGGGAACAGATACAATTGTTTACCTGTTTGTTGTACTTGGGAGTTGTAATTTAATATTCCATGTCCTACTGGGCTGGCAGAGGCACTGAGCCAGCTGACTTTAACATCACAGCTCTGACAAATGCATTCAGCTTTAACTGGTTAAACGATCAGATATGAACAGGAAAGTTAAAATCATCACAATGTTGAAATGCTTACTAATTGTATAATATTTAAACATCAAACAATTGGCAAACTTGAGAACCAGGCTGTAAAGAGGACATATGGAGTGCTTTTCCCTGGGGTATGACTGCTAGGAAAGCAAAGAGCAAACACATACCTTGGGGCACCTGCATGCGGTTCATTATCTGATTTGGCATGTTGGGCATAGGCACAGGTCCATCTGGGAAAAAACAGGATACAGCAGTGTTCATGTATGAGTTGCT
This sequence comes from Centropyge bicolor, assembly GCA_037975185.1. Lineage (NCBI taxonomy): Eukaryota > Metazoa > Chordata > Actinopteri > Pomacanthidae > Centropyge > Centropyge bicolor. The sequence continues at coordinate 772,160 of JBBMOC010000092.1, read as the reverse complement.
ATCAGTTACAGACAGACAAGTTAAGAGAAGTGAATATTAAAAACCCCTGATGTGTCTTTCCCCTTTTTTAGTGTAGTGCACAGAGTTTGGCTACTAACTGGGAGGTCGGACAGCCTGTCCTGGGCCCATGGCGTTGGGCTGAGCCATACCAGGTTGCTGAGGCCCAGCTGTGCCCACCATGCCAGGCTGCTTCTGGAGCCGTGAACGCCTCTTCTCCTCCAGTTCCTTCTGGATTTTATAGATTTTCTCAGCCAGGAAGTGATAATACTCATCCTAGTGAGAGGATGATAAGAAACAAAAGGTATACAAGACATTCTATATTAAAAAAAATGAATGTGTTTCCTGGTATTTGGTTCTGGTTAAAATTCATCCGTAATGATGTGATGATAAAAACAGAAAAAGTGTATAATGCTAGTTACCCTGCTGTTAGCGGACTCATACATGTCACCCTCAACCTTGCGTGCATATGCCACCAGGTTCTCCATTCGCCGGTCCTTCAGTGCTGCGGGGTCTGGGGTGGGGAATATGGCTTGTACACTGCAGAGAGACAGCAGAACAATACAAAACTCTGCATCAGCCTGGTGCACTGAGCTCTATCGTGTTTTCATGTGACAGAACACAAGTATTTATAATGCATCTGTTTCATTGCTGGACCTACAGTTTGTGCACCAGGTGGGTGCGCAAGTCCTGAGTGACGTGTTCGTGCCAGGCCTTTCTAACCCCTGAAGCAGAGAGAGGGGTGGCAGTGGGCAGGTTTCCCATGCCTCCCGCTACCGACCCATCTGGCATCAGCTGACTATAAGACGCAGAGAGAAGGAAAAGATTACTTCAAGTTCAATTTCACTCAAGGTTTCATAGAGCATGTAAAATAGTGGCTGCACCTTGGCAGCAATTGCCTTGTTTTGTGTGACCTATTACGGATGAGAATGCTCACTTGTTGAGTGTGGATGGTAGGGAGGAGTCAGAGTGCATGCCAGTCTGGTCTGAAGAGGGGACACCCATGCCTCCTGCCATCTGGTTCATCTGATTAGTGCCTGATAAACACACATCGAGAAAATGGCTTAGCAACAGATTTATGTTGTATCACTTGTACAGAATCTTCTAAAAATGGCAGTGAAGTCCTCATACCTAGTTGGTTCATATTTCGTAGCTGCTGGTGCTGGGGGCCCTGGGGATTTTGCTGAGCAGGGCCCTGCCCCTGGACCTGAGCAGGGGACTGGTTCCCATACGGCAGGCCAAGGGCAGCATAGGCCCTCTGCATGGAACTGGGGTCGATGTGCGTGGCAGCACTGTTGATGGCTGTGGCACTGGGCTGGCCAGGCCCCACGGTACTGATAGCATTCTGCAGGCCAGCCCCAGGGGAACCTAGCATGGCTGGAGGGAGAAGATGAGGAGGTACATAAGAGATCTGGCAATATTAAAGGAAGCATTTAATTAATATCCTGTAATAATTTAGAGAGTAATTGCTGCTGGTAGTGTTTCTGTATCCTTTCTAATATCAAAACATACATGAATATAAAACATAAAATATTAATAAACATTGGCATGAATTCATGAATATAAAAAAATAAACACGACAGACTATTAAACATTATAAACTCAGTTTTGTGTTGTGTTCTGTGTAGAGAAAATAAATCTCAATCTCTGTGTAAAAGAACATTTTCTTGAGGAGACCTCGATCTAAAATCCCTGCTCTGCTCCCTGCTGTGTTGATTGCTGACAGAGAGCACGCTGCCTCTGTGGGGGATTTAAATCTGTCAGAGGGCCTTTTAACCAATCAGGGAGGACACTGTCCCAAGACCCTGCCCCCACTCATAGCAGAGCCACTGGGCCCCTCCCCTGGGTGTCACATTACAGGCCCAGCCTTTCTAGAGGAATCCTCTCACTGTAGGAGCTCTCATACTCAGCGAGCCAGCACAGAGCTGTGGCAGGGAGATACGACCTGCAGGTGGCACCACTTCATACCACACACACACTGACTCGAGGCTCGCTGCCGAGGGACAACTGCCTTGCTGAGCAGCTTACAAGGTATCAAAGACATTTTTTTCACAATGACCACAACTAGAGACTTTTAAGCATCCAACAGGACCTTTTTGTTCCCTATTAACTTGTAACATAAAACATATGTATTTTTATAAAGATTTATAAATGCATAACAGAGAAGGGGAGCTGCTGTGGTAACTCACGCTGCTGGTTCCTCTTGTCACTAGCATTCTTCAGAGGCAGGCAGACCGGACAGTCGTGCCGCGTACAGTTCTTCCAGTGGGAGATGATCTGTCTGGATGATGCACAGTGAGCCACTGGGGACAAATAAATGGGAAACAGAGACAAAGATTGAGGAACGGTGACAAGTAAGCTGACCTGTAAAAAGCTAAGGATTTAAGATAAGATAAGATAAGATGAGATAACTTTTATTGATCCCCCTTAGGGGAAATTTACTTGTCACAGCAGCAGTAACAGACAGTAAACAGTAACTCAAAAATAAATACCAGTCAGTGGCTAATTAAGAAATAAGGCAGCAATAAAAAACAAGAAACAATAAGTGGCATAAGACAATTTAAAAAAGGCTTTGAAAACATGCTGAATTCATACACCACTAATTTAAACAAGATAGATAGAACTAGATAGACTAGATAAATTGATCAAATCCAGCACCATGTTGGGTGAAAAAACAGCACTCAAAAAAAAAAAAAAGCTGGTGCAGTACAATGTGCAAATAGCTATGTGAAAGCAATTGTACATGTTGTAAAACCATAAACGCATCCTGGAATTTACTTTAATCGTACCAACAGTATAAATATCAGAGTTCAAAGTTCATCAACCTGGGGTGACCTTACTACACACAGCTGTCAGAGGGAAGCTGCTTGCCGCCAGGGAAGATGAGAAAGTGGAGTACAACCATTATGGCATCAGGTTTTAGAAAAGTTTAAATTCATGTTTGCTGATGTTGTCAGTCACCGGGACATTTGGGGCTTAGCAGGTCAAGTGGGTAGAGTGGCTCTATTTAAGCAATGAAACAGAAAAGCCTACTTGAAATTGTGCAAAACAATGTAACATAAGCGATTAAAATGCAGACTTTTAAATCAATTTGGCTGATTGTTGTTGCATAGAGATGCCAATTTCATGAAACATTCTTCACTGGTCATCGAATTCGAAAGTGGTCAAACACCTTTCACTGTGTTGTCCCTCTGATGGTGGAAGGCTCTGATGGAACTGAACTCATCTGTATAGAAATTCTAACTAGGTCCATTTCTTAATAAATTCTTGTCTGATTCTTACTTTAATTCAAGGAGTGCTCTGAAAACACATCACATTCACTCACCCTGGCAGGACTTGCCAGCCTGGCAGTGGGTCATGTGGTTGAGGACGTTCTTCATGGTGCGGCAGTGGGGCAGAGTGCAGGCCCTCACCTCCCCGTTGGCCTGCTCCCGCCGCTGGCACTTATGTGCGTGGAGCAACAGGACCAGCTGCTGCTGAATGAGTTTGCGCTTCTCGGGGTCAGCCGTCGGGCCCGCTGACGCACAACCGGCCCCGGGGACCATGCCCACCGAGGCGACCTGCTGCTGCATCTGGGACTGCAAAAGAGTGGCAATACAGCAACAGGTTAGGCACAGTTCAGAATATAAACCGCTGTTCTAGATTTTGGGTTTTATGTAAAAACAATAAAGAAACCAACAGATATAAGAAAAGGGTTTAGAGACGTGGGGGAAAATGTAAGTGATAATAATGAAGGAGATATGGCACCAGAGAGGAAAGAGGAGGCAAGACAAATGAAGTTACGATATAAAAGCCCAAAAATGAAAAGAAATGTGAATGAAACCACCAAGAGTAAGAAAGGAATGGACACCGAAGAAAAATCAAAACATTAACACTCTCAAAAATCGACATTTCCTGCCTTGATAAAGTCCATTTCCTGTTCCTCAATCCCATTTGCATAGTACTGCGCTCTGTTTACTTTGTACCTTGAAAGAATCTCACTCTGTACTCAACAGTCAGTGTAAATGTTCAATGATATCACAGTAGACATCAGTGTAAATGATGTCTATAATGATGTCTTTATGAAATATGTTGCCCCAATTTTAAGTTTTGGTTTTGTTTATCAAAGCATGGAAGCAATGTACATACAGCACATGGGTGTAGGAATACCTTATCAGACAAGCTGTATGCAGTCAAAGTATGAGTGCTGTGTGACGTTTAGGCCTGTCTGTGGGTTTAGGTAGGTAGGGTTAGTCCCTTCCTATACCTATACTTACCTACACTTATATTTCTACGGCACTGCAACAAGGCTGATTGTTGCTCTTATCAGATATCAGTCATTAATGGCACAAAATGTTCAAACACTGTTCAACTCTATTTTGCCAGTTATAGACATGAAGAAATTACTCTAATATTCCTATAGAGCTGTTGATGATTTATTGGGAAAACCTGATTATGTATTTCTTCTCAGCTTAGTTGCTTATGCACCTCATTACAGTTTGGTGGTAATCGACTTTAATCTCTGTCAGGGTAAAAATGACCAGAAAAAATGCTCAGAAAAAGTTGCACTTGAGTTTTTGTCAATACAGCTATGCACACTGACCACACCTACACTTTACATGCACTCTAAGACTATTTTCTTCTGAATTAAATGCATAACCACATTGTGTATTGCACTTCTGAGCAGACAGCACTACTGCAGCTAAACAGATCCAGAGCTGGAGATATGCAACTGCTACCTTCACTATTTGGCCATTGTAGACAAAGATTAGGCAGAAACCATTAAAAAACCTCACGTACTGTATACAAGGATGAGACATGGATAATAGCCAAATTAAAAACTATTACTGTATGTACCTAGTATTTACACAAAGACCGTGTGGCAGTCTGGTTAAAATGTGCAATGTGTTTTCTTTATTTCCAACACTTAACACAGCACAAAGGGAAACAAAGGGTCCTTCATGGCAGCATGCCATTGTTTCTTTAAGACTTCTGTAACAACTCTCCTCGTGAAAGCGCAAGGCCAAGAGCGAAGCAAGTACATCGGGCTTATATCGGCAGAAGACATTGGGTAAAGCAACAGATGAGGCAACCCTAAAGAGGCATATTCATTTCTAAAGAAAAACCGTACATATTTTGTTGGGAAAAAAGCATGCACACTGAGAATATTGTATAGCAGCAATACAGTTACAGTACAAACGCCCCTTCACTGCAAGATACAAAACATTGATATTTTGGACACAGATTAATGCAAATATGTTTTCTCACAACTAACCTATGACTAAAGGGGCATGGGACAGATATCTCAGACACCTTTGTTTTTGAAGATCTGAGTGATACTCACCATATTTGGCACACTCCCAGCTCCCTTCAGCTCAGCAGGGAATTGGGGCAGGTTGTTGGAAAGGGCTGTCTTGTTCTGGAGTTGTTGGGCATTGACCCCCGTTGCTCCCATCTGCTGCACCCCAGCCTGACTGTACTGCTGGCCAAATGGAGCTCCTGACATCCCCATCTATAGTGCACAATCAGGACAGAGGGAGGTCAGAAAATTTGCATATCGTGCAGCATTCCATCACAGTAGATCAGTCTTTTACCTTTATGTGAATGCACATGAAACAGTGCAAAGACTGTGAACCAGAGCACTTGTGAACCTTGGTTCCGCATGCATCAATCTACATACCATGTAGCCTGTGCGCTCCGGCACCGTAACGTCATGGTTCGGGACTAACACATGGACCGTTACAGTTCTAGAACAGTTTCTAACTTAGTGAGTGCACACACAACAAGGTGGAGACCAGTGTGAGCTTCAGCAGACGTTTATCGAAATTTAACATGTCACACAACTCTATGCTCTTCTTCCCCAAATGTATTTATCCATTGTGCCTTCATTGGAGTGAACTGGTGCCATAAATTCACATTTAAGCAACAAATTCAGAGACTGCTGTCAAAAACTTAGAGAACTTTAAGTTACTCAATGTTTAGCTCCAATGACTTGAAACTTAACTGTTAACTAAAAGTGAAACGAATTCTCAAGTCTCCACAAAAATCTGCAGAATTGCATAATTTCTATTCCATAATTGGCCTCAGAAAAAGAACAGTCAGATTTCTTGTTGGGTTCTCAGAAGTAATTTATGTCCATTTATTCTCTGACAGCCCTCGGCATATATCTGGATGCGGCCTTTGCCTGCATTTCTCCACGGTGGCCAAAGCAGCAGCCTGCTTTGCTTCGCAGAGGTTTCACCACTACCAGCAGTGCTCAGGCAGACAGAGCAAGCCCAGCCCAGCGGGGAGAGAGAGAGCGAGAGAGAGAGAGAAACGGGAGGAGACACACAGAGAGAAAAGACCAGCTTGCTCAACAGCTGAGCAGAGCGCTGCGCTGCTGCCTGCCCCTCCCCCTCCGCTGCACAGAAACACACAGATGCTTGCCTGCTGCCTCCCTCCTGTTCACACATGAGCACGGCCTCGTCCTCCTCTCCCACACGCCTTCTCACTTGATGATCTGCGCTTATTACGGAGGAGTGTCGCCAGCCTAGAGGACAGCGATGTTGCACAGGAAGCTTCCACTGATTCCCCTCCTCTTGGCATGCCCGCTTCTGTTTCTCCATCTCTACACTGCCTCCCCCACCCCAACAACAACACGCAAAACAGCCCCTCTAAACATGATTTACAGCTCCATTATCAAAGGCCAAAGGCTCAGGGAGTGATGGCATATGCCAGACAGAGAGAGAGACAGAGAGAGAGACAGACAGAGGAAGAGTAAAGAAAAAGGAAATAGTTGGTGGAAAAGATTTAATACTAAAAAAGAGTTAATGGTGGAAAAAAGCAAAGACAGGGAGCCTCAACAAAAACATCTGAAATCAGAAAAGAATGAGGTTTTTAATCACCTGTGCATTTCCATCTTACATGGAATCATTAAAACACCTCAATGATCAGTGCAGAGGCCTTTTAGTTACCTTATTTTTGAGGGAGACCAATTTTTACTTGCAAAGCTCTTGGCTGAAAGTTCACAGCATGTAAACATCGCTGCATTGTTCTGTGACAAAAATAGAGCCAGGTTCAACTTTTCTGTTGAACCTACTCTTGCTACTGTAGCAACACATCATCAGCAGGGTACAACTAACCCGTCTCACAACAGTCTAAACCGTGCTCTCGTTTCATAATCAGCAGCTTCTCTCTCACAATCATCGAGACATCAAAGGATCACAAAGCGACGTGTTTATGAATGTTTGACCTTAAAGTAACTTCTCTGTTTTGTTTGTGGGAAACCTCTGTGTCACTGCGTACTGACACAGTGGTGTTGTACATCTGAACTTGGGCTGCAACAGTATGAGATTTTTGACGGTCTGAAACAATATCATGGTTTCATGTTATCATGGTGTGACACAATTATTATCAGTTACAATGACCCTTAAAGGATTGAATATCGGGTTTCTTGATATAAACTTAGAAAACTTTTTAATAACACTAATAGAATAAAATTCAATACTCTAGATAAGTATTGATCTCCATCTTGATGGGCACCATGCCAGCAGGAGATGATGGACCAATACTTGCCATAATCAAGTGGAATTAGCAGGTTGTCTGTCAAAAGTATCATTTCAACTCCAGCATTGTCTGATATTTTTGGCGATACAGTGTGGTTAGTAAATTTTGCATCTGCCCTACTGTGGACAAAGCCTGATACTTAAAAGGTCATCTCCTGTGATCTTCTCATTTGTGTTGATTGTACTGTATGGTGGCTGGGTAAAAAGGGTCCTGATTTTTTTGGTCAAGTCAAACATGTTCTTTCTTTAAAAGTAATACTGAAGTAGGGCTGCACAATTAATCGAATTTTAATCACGATCACGATTTTGGCTGCCACGATTAAATTAAGATGATCGCCGGCGATTTTAACATTTAAAAAGCGAGCTCTGTTGCATGTCAAATCAAGCACTTTCTCAGCCCAATAGTCAGCCAACCACCAGGGGGCGACCCATAGGTTAGGGCCTCATCATTACGCTGCCTAAACAGCAAGCGAGCGAACCCTGCAGCAGCGGTAGCTTCAAATGATGATAAACTGTGAGAGAGTGCAATGTCGGGAGGTTGGGAACAGCAGGCAGTGACAGTGAGGAGCCGCTAGTGCCTCGTAAAGGAGCACCATCTACTGTTGACCCTTTTCCACTGCGCTGGTGCTAGTGCTAGCTCGGAGCCAGTGCCTGACTTAGCAGTGTTTCCTTAGTGTTTCCACCACGTAAGCACTGGCTCCAGGTGCGAAAAACACCAACTCTTTGCTGGTCCATATTTTATACAGTCTATGGTCCAGAGCAGTCTATGGTCCAGAGCTAAGCACAGACTACGTCAGGGGCTGGGGGCGGGGTTATCGTTAGTGCCGGTAGCCAGTTTCCAAATCGCAATTGCGGCCGGCTTTCGGGCTGGGACACACAAGCGGTAATTTGTGTTCGTTTTCGCCAGGACGTCCCTGGTCTGATCGCAGATATATTGAACTGAATCCACTAAATCCCTGTCTGTGTCCAGCGCCAACCCAGACAACCATAACAGCAACTCTGCACCGGGCGACACCGTATCCATCCACCTCTCAAAGACACGCTGAAATAACAGATGCAATAAGGCTGGTTTCCTGCTTGTTTGCACTTTATAATTGCATTTTGCAATAGCATATTTATTTTTTTCCCCTTTGTCTTTGGGTGAATTTTAGTTTATTGTTTGATATATGATTATTTTAAGTTTCAATTTGAAGACTTTTAAAAAAAAAGTGCAATAAAAAGGTACGTTTTACCTAACATAATGAATAATCGTGATTAATAATCGTGATTACAATATTGATAAAAATAATCGTGATTATCATTTTGGCCATAATCGTGCAGCCCTATACTGAAGCCAGCTAAATATTTCCCGCTCTGCATACAAAAGCCAACACATCACTCTTCAACATTTTGGCAGCATGTTTCTCTGATGGCAGCCACGCAAGGTAAATATGACGTGTACCAGATTCTGTCATTTTATCTCCCAACCACAGGCTAACACATGCGCACTACTCACTGCCAAGGTTAAAATCTGTGTCTTCCTCTTTCCTCATCTCCTCTCAAACACAATTCCAGCCTCTCAAAGTGATGTAAAGGCATCTGTTTCAGTTTCATAGATTGATGCCCTTGACAACCCCGTCAACTGGTTATCTCCAGGAGGAAGAACAAATCAATACACTGTGAGCAGGATAACTGACAACAAGCTAGCAAACAGTACTGAGTAACAGAAACAATACATTTCATATTCTTGTCTGGATAAAAAGGTTAGATGAAAATGAGATTGTCCATAGGGTGCATTGTTTAACAACAACAACAACCAATTACATTGCTGAATTAAAGGTACTTCTAACCACTCAATTGGCAGTCTTTTCGCCAAGGACAGTCAATTTCCTAAAAAAATGTACAACATGGTTTGTTAAGTTTGCTAAACTCAACACACGATGTTCTTTTGTGTAAAAAGTGAGACAGAGATAATAAGCTCTCCTCCAGAGGAAACCTCAAGTGTTGGCAAACAAATGGACAACAACAGTGACTTTAAATTGGCGGGGACACATTTTATAACATAAACTCCTCTGTTAACAAAGACGAAAAAGTATATAACATGCAGCACTGCCATCCAGTGAAAAAGGAGGCTGTACCCTCGTGAAGTCCAAGTAGTTTGATCCTACCCTGAAATCCAATTCTAAATAAAAAAGGATTTTAAAAACTACAACTGAATTCTGGGTTACGTACAAGGTAATTAAAGCTGTGTATATCTGTTGCTAACATTAACAAGTAAAATCAAAGTGAAAATTGGACAAAACATCTGAACACTTAATATATTTGCAAACGTTACATGACAATACTGTAGAGTTTGTATTCGATGTGCTCAACAAAGTATTCTGATCTTCCATACTCTGAGCCCGTCTTGTTTGCATTGCTGAGCAAACAACTGGTAACTTGGGAATAATTACGATGAATTTTGAACCTCACCTTGTTCATGTTCCCAGCTTGCTGAGCATTCAACGCGTTGTGTGCACCCATCTGTGGCCCTCCTTGTGTGAGTGTCTCTGCCAGCACGCTGCCTCCAACTCCAGGTCCTTGTGCCCCCTGCATACCTTGGCCCTGGTACTGCATGCCAGGTCTACCCCGGCCTGCCGGTCCCAGAGCCCCATTCATCACTGGTCCTGCCTGGCCCATGACCCCATGAGCCTGCCCACTGTTCAACATGGCCTGGTTGAAGCCCATGCCTGCGCTTCCATTGCCTTGTCCAGCAGCTGCACCTCCTTTCTGGGCCTGGGGAGACTGGTGGTTGGTAGAGCCCTGCCCCAATGGACTTTTACCAAGCACAGCACCTAGCTGGCTTCCCACCATGCCTCCCTGTTGGGGGCCACCTCCCAAGATGGAAGAGCTTCCTGGTCGCAGGAGCTCAGACAGCTGTTTGTGTTTGGCAGCTGCATCAGGGACGATGGAGTTGAGACCAGGACCTCCTCCACCTGGACCGCCGTTAGAGGACATTGCCATTCCCAAGTCTCCATTGGGGATGAGCTCATCTGGAAGGTCGTTTTCCAGGTCAAACAGAGACACAAGATCTGAAAAAAGAGCGAAAGAGAAATAAGAATTATAAGAACTGTTGAAATTGCCCTTAAAGAATTTCATCCAAACCGAACATGTTAGGTTGGAAAAATTGCCAAATGGATCAAAACCATGTGTCAACCACAAAAAGAAACTTATTTTGTGATGGTTTCATGAAGAAGCAACATCTGATCAGTTGTTAAACCCAAACTAAACCAGGCATTTTTACCACAGGTAGAGAAAATAAGTCAACATCATTTTGCATTTAAAGAGATAAAAATGCCACAATGAACAAATGACCTGTTTCTACAAAGGAAAATCACAACGAAGTACCATCGAAGTACAACGAAGCCCATTGTGAGGAAGGAGAATCATGCACAGGTGTTTTTAAAAAGATACCATTCTACACATCATTTCCGTCATCGTGGTAAATGTCACAGTGAATTGTGATATGGATTTCAGGTGATACCTCTCAGGCCCAGACTTGGCTCCCAAAGCTGGCCAAAAACCTTAGAATACGCCTACCCGCTCAGGTAGTTGGCATGCATCAATATGACGCACTGCGTGACTATAGAGCTTTTAGAATTTATGTAACACTTAAACTTAAAATCATGTGTAAAGGAGCATTTCGGAAACATTGGAACAGCATCACACACCAGTTTGCAGTATCAGCCTGGATGAGCTCATCAGGCTTGCTCTTTTCTGTGCAAGGACATTTAGATTGACTTTGAGCAGAATAACTTGTAGTTAGCTGACTTGCTAGTACTAATGCACATATGCATTTATGGGCACATGTGCATGTAAGCTAAAGCAGCTCAGTCCCATTTGTAACTTTACAGTTCTTGGAGAAAAGGAAAACGGTGTAGAGGAAAAGCTTCAGCTCTGTAACTGAGAGCACTCTTGTGGCTGTGCAGAAAAAGTAAACAAGAACACTCAACGCACACCGAAAATAAATGAAACATTAATGAAGGTTACAGTCCAAATCACACGTCTATGCCAAGGTCCTTCACGTTAGGGTGTGAGTGTGCCTGCGTATGCCAGCCAATAAAGTTCTTACCAGCCCAACAGCCACACCCCCCACACACACACCTAGCTCGCTGTCTGGGGCTATCTGGGTTATTACAGTCGGAGAGAAATCCAACCTGTTTATCGATGAAATATGGTGGCAATTAATGCAAGCTTAAATATTACAGCCACAGGCTTTAAATGGAATGAGTGAGCCTTTAGTGCATAAGATTAGAGCAACAAGTCGCAGAGTTACAGCAAGAGACATGGATAGTGTATAGTTGAGAGCAAGCACCTGTTCTTAGCCCGAGGCCTATTCAGCAACAAGATTAAGCCCACACAAATTTAAGAGGGAGAGGATACACCGGAGCCAAAAAGCTAGCTGAAGGAGAAAAGGTGCCTTCAGCATGGTGAGTCTTTTCAAAAGGCTGAGAGTACGATTTGAATTTGCTCATTATACAACAAGGATTTGATGAGCATATCCAGCGGCGAGAAATCACAAGCCAAGTAGTGACAACCGAAGCATCCACTAACCAGAGAATCCCAACACTTGTGTCACACTATTCTCACCTGAAGAGGACATTGCTGCTGCTGGCTGTTATTCACTCAAAGCTTTTCAGCAGCCACATGAAAATCTTCAATTAGACTCTTAAGTCTGGGAGATAATAACAGGCTGTGCAGCAGGCTGTTGCTGCTTTTGCAGAGACAGAGGAGAATGGGATGGAGATGGGAAGGGTAAGATCCCCCCACTCCACCCCCCAAAAAAGAGAGAAGGAGCAAAATCGCTACGCAATCATGGCAGTGCTCAAGGGACATATTAGATTTATAAGGAACCAGGCTGAGCATGGGGGAAGTGGTTAGCATGCAGCCTTCAACATGCAGTGGTACATGCTGGAGAGGTAAAGTTGCTTGTGGAGGTTTGAGTCAGGCAGAAAAACGGAAACAAAAATAAACAAAAAAAAGTTATAAATGCAGATATTCATGTCACGACTACTTCTGAACCGACTGTCATCATCTTTAAGAAGAAAAACAATTAAAAAATACAATTAGTACAATGGTCAGTATAAGAAAAAACTCAAATAAATGGTAAAATGATATAAGATAGTACGGGTGCGTACTTTGAGAATAATACCTCCTTACTCACTTCGAGTGGTTTGCGACGTGACTCATATCCAAAGAAATGCACATCTTCTATTACAGAGTTTGTGCTTCTTTTTGTTTTTTGGATGCTCGACTTGTATTTTGACTCGAGAATTAGAGACATTCAATGAGACAAGACCAGGTTTGCAAAACACTGAACTGTCTAAGCTTTTATCCTTTGTTTTCAGCCATAGGACCAGCATGGCTCCATGGATGGCAATTAAAATGCATTCAAGTCACTTTTGTCCACAAAATTTTGTAGGGTTTGCATCAAAACTAGGTTCAATCTGCTCACCCATCCTAAACCAGCTGCATTTACACCATTGACAACTTTGCGAGCATAAAATTGAGTTGAGGTATCTGTCTCAATGCAGGAATACAGGATTTGTTGTTGACTTAACAGTTAGTATTTCTGAGCCTCAATTAAATCATTATTTACCTTTATTGCACAGTTGTCAACAACAACAACAGAAATGTAGGTCAATGAGAACAACTAAATTGTACCTTTGCTATACAGAAAAAAACGAAACATGATCATCAGCAGAGGTTGAACTGGATGTGACCAGGACTCTGTCCTCCCACTCCTGACGAGATGATGGCTGTAAAGCCAAGTTTGGTGCATTTCAATCAGAAGAAGGAGGAGGAAGACAGTGTTTTGCTACATTTCTTTTGTGTTGTGTGCTAGCGGATTGAGGACTTTTTTGAAAACTTGGTATTAACTGAAATCTTTTTCAAATGTTTGAAAAGTGTTGTCTCAAAAGTTTATTTGAAAATGCAATCTTTAAACACTATCTGTGTTAGTGTAGCCATGGTCAGTGTTCAGTGATTTAGTCCCATTCAGCTTGCATGAACTTTTGTTTTAAAAACATTTTAGGTTAAAAAAGACAGCGTGAAACTGGGACACCTTAGCATTCGGAACAGGTCAATTCTAGATACATTCCCTTTTTTAATGAGACATCAGAAAATACAAAAAATGAAGAAAGTTTACTGCCACATTTTAAAAGGAAGCAGTGCTGGGCTGTTTTCGACACATTTGATTGGCAGTACATTTGTAAAACCTTTAATATGGTGCTTTAAGTGGAGCTGTGATCACTTCAAGATGTGCAAAATTAGTGGCACACTACACTTGTAAAGCTGGGGGTGCAGTCATTTGCTGCGCAGTGTTTATGAAAACCACAGTCATTCAGAGAAAATGACAAGAAAAAAAATGGGCAACACTACACAATCTGAGAGGACGAAAAACTATTTTTATTCAGCTCTTGCAGACAGACACTAAGATTTGGATGAATGGAACCTCTCACAGTTTTGTTCCAGAGAATAGGAGCATCCTCTGGATGTGTGAGATACCAAGGTTAAGAGCAGATGGAGGAAAAGGGTAGCGGTAAACAGGGCTGCAGAGCAGGACTGTTTGGGATGGCTGATTGGTTGGCCTGCAGTGCTGCCACCGTTCTCATCATCTCAATCAGTTCCACCTCAGCTCAGACATTAGCCAGCTGATTCTGAGTGTCGCTGACCTCTGCTTCTCCACCTTGTTGAAAGGCAACATTTTAACACGACTGTATTTAAACGTGTGCTAATGCTAAGACAGCCAAATAATGCTCACCAAGGGGTTGGCTGGTCAAGTACACAGGCTGGGGAGGGGAGAGGTAGCCCCGCCAGGTGAGCGCCAGGTGAGCACCAGGGTTGGAGAGTGGCTTTCCATTTCTCAGCTTTAGCGCTGGCACGCCCACTCAGCCATACAAATGAAAACAAGACTGACACTGGCCTGTGGCCAGAGGTGCAAACACACAAACACATAATGACACGAGACTAAAGCACCATAAAAACTGTCACACATTAACATAAACACCAAAGACAGGTTGCTAATCTGTGGCTATGACTGACAGCTCCACGTGCAGTGGGTGGGATGTGGCAAAGGGAGATGCCTTTGCTATCTGTGAGTCTACCAACAATAGAAAGGCTTTTCCAACAACACACGTGACTCAGTAAGCTATAATGATAGGATATTAAGATAATAGTTCTTTATAACACATCCCATAAAGAGTTGAATCTTTGAAGCAAGCAAGTATCCAGAACTAACTCTGAAATTTAAATGCCACTGAATTTATTTCATTAATATTTTACTCTAAAAATCTGAATTCAGGTGAATATGAATTCTTCTCTTTGAAACGAAAAAAAAAAAAACTTGTATAAACTGTCAATTTAAGTTCCACACTGATTCACTTCATTGAGAACACTTCAAATTCAAAACTAAGTGAATTTAAGTGTGACAAGATAGTGGTCAATGACAGTAGGTTTTTGAAGGCTGATAAAATTACGAAAAGAAAATTTGGTTAAAAAAAATTCAGTGTCAAAAACTAATAAATGTAACGTCAGGGAAACTGATGTTCTATTAATTTACAGAGGGAAACGCGATGTTCTGTGGCTTATGACTGGCCGGGATTGCATCTGTTGCGCATCCCGTTACATTGCTAAACGCTATTGCGAGAATAATGAATTTAAAATGTTTTCAGGATGTGGAGAACTGCTTTTTGAAAAAAATTATCTTTGACGTAGTCCGCACTGAAAAATGAAAAAGTCTGTTGCACATTTACTGCTGGGGAGCCAGTGCTGTCCCCATCTCTCCCGATCTCAAAGTACGAGTGCCATTTCATGAAGTCTTTGACTATTGTTTTGATTATTATCAGGAGTTAAACACATGCACATAGATATTTTCAGGTAAAGTGGGACTCAAATCATCAGATATGGCCATTACCCATAGATTGCTATGCTTGTGCTTACAGCTAGCCAAATGCCAACGGCAACAAAACAGCGACAGCAGGCTTTCGTCAGAGCAGCAGTTATCTTCATTATATATAAATAATTAAGGAATAAAGCTGTGTTGTAAAAAGTTTTCCTTTTTCCATTTAAACAGAAATGAGCTCAGGTATGACACTACCTTGACTTTGTGTATTGAGCCTACATGCAAAAGCAAGGCACGTCCTGTGTAACTGGTGGAGGCTACACAGCCATCGGCGCCAAAATCCAACCAAGAATGTCCTGTCGGCACAGATTAATTGGCCATGTCGATTAATCGGTTGCCCTCTAACACAAGAAAACGTACAGTGGTCGAGCGAGGCTACAGGCTACAGGTTCCCAGCAGATAGACCTCGCAATTATCTCAGACTTAAGGCTTTTTGAAATCAAGAAAAAAAGCTGTGCCAATCCTCCCATCTGCAGCCAGGCACTTAAAATCTTCTCAGCGTACTTTAGACCCTGAGCCGCATCCAAGACTTCAAAGAGAGCAGGTCTACAAGAGACACTGTGCAACGTCTTACTGAATACATGTGTTTGTGTGTGTCAGCCGAGACAGAAAGGGCTCCTGGCAGCAGTGGAGGAGGAGTCTCGGTGTCAGGCTGCTTTATTGCCCATCGAAAAGCTCCTGTCACCCCTCTGAGAAGATGAGCCACCTTGGCCGAAGACCGAGGACTGTCAGCCGGCTAGATAATGCAGCCACCCACAGAAGACAAGACAGACCGAACAAAGAAACTTCACATCTCTCAGATGATGGTAAATTGCAGACAGATGTTTCCGATCTTCACTGCAATTTAAACTGAGCAACTGCACTGGACTGTATGTTCTCTCTAGAAGGGATGGATATCGTTTTAACAGCACTACTACTATTACCAATATTGGTGATCAATCCAGTATTCAATGGCACTCATCAGTTCTTCTTATGATTTTAAAGAGAAACAAATGAAACAAATGACAAAACCATTAGCTTATCAATACTATGGTCTTTAATAAACTTAGCCAAGGGGTCTGTTTAAAACCGCGTTTTGTAACCGACCCTACTCTCTAGAGGACGAGAGTTGAGAGGTGGCTGTAGTGGTGGAATCTCCAAACTGATTTCACCGAGACGACCCATGCTTTTTCAATGCTTAATGCTAGCTTGATGCTGCACAAAGAATACCAACAAAGCTATGTTCAGTACACAGCAAGTATATACATACACTACTAGGATTTGCCAAGGGTAATGTTGCTGGGTGGACCCTTAACAAGACAGCTAAAAAAGACAAACAGTATTTAACTACTGGTTTTTAAACATAATGAAAGTAGTGCCCAAAAATTTCCATACTGCTTTCACCTTTTGTAAGCGAAAAAAAAGTTTACCTCTGAAGTACGCTCCCAGAGTAAAGGTGGAGGGAGCTCACTAAGAAGTTTCAAGCTCGTCAGTAGAGATTTTTCAGTCAGTCCTCTTAAATATTATTTTGACTGAACTATTTTGATTAGTAAAAATGCCAACCACCTTTGGGTTCTGGAGTGACAAAACAAGACTGAAGAAGTCACCCAGGAAACAGCAAAATGTCATAGACATTTTTTTAAGGTCAAAAGATCGACAATGAAAATAATTGCCAGGTGCAGCCCTACTGATGCAAATCATTTTGTCTTACCTGTCAACATTACACATTGATAGTTAATGGGACACGTCTCCATTCCCAGCTTTCCTAAGTAGTTGATAACTAGAATAAATAAGGACCAGTGTAAAATCTGGGCATACAGATCATCTGGGCTAGTCTGAGGAATAAGTCAGTTATAAAGAAGGCCACAACTCACAACTGTTTTCATTGGTAATTAATCTGTCAATCACTTTCTCAATTAAATGAGTAGTTTGGGCTATAAATGGTAAAAAAAAAAAAACATCAATCAGTGTTTCCAAAAGTCCACGACGACGGCCTCAAATGTCTTATTTTATCCACAACTCACAGAGGCGTAATTAAACGTGAAAATATTCACATTTAAGAAGCTGCAATCAGAGAATTTTGAGGATTTTTTTCTTTTAGAAACTACTCAAACACATTAATTGATTATCATAATTGGGAATTCATTCATTTCTTGACAACTAATGAAATAATCAGAGCAACTCTAAGTTCTAAATAAACCTAAAGTCATGACATCAAACAGACAATCCCGCATTTGTCCATCTGTTTCAAGCACTAAAGGAGAAAAAATGCCCATGTTCACCTAGTCTTGTTATATTGTTATAGGTTGTTAGCCTACGTATATGTAAGCACAGAGATCAAAGTGAAATCTGAGTCAAATTCCTTGTATGTGCACACATACCTGGCCAATAAAAGGGATTCTGATTCTGAAACTCATACACAAATCAGAGCATGAACAACACTAGGAGACCATCTATTGGCTACATGTGTTGAAAACCTCACAACTTCTAATGTGAGAGGGGGGGTTGCCATCAGCTGCTAATTTAAGTAATTATGCAATGTACTGGAGATAAAATATGTAAGCTGATGAAAAAAAAAGGCCACTTTCTTTTTCAAAAAGAAAAAAGGAGCAGAGTTGCTCTGCAGGTTAGACTGGTGAAGACACAGACCCTAGGGCTAGTGTCTAATATTCAGTCTTATCATGGCAGCTCAGAGGCCGACAGAAGAAAAGTAAGATGTTGATACAAAACACATGTAATCTTGCAGTATATTCTCCCAGATATCTTTGAAGCGGGACCATTCAAGCATTTTGCTGAATGAAAGCGGGGCTTAACCCTCAGTGGCCGGCTGACCTAGTGGTGAGAGAGATCATCACAACACAGGTTCAAGTGCTAGTGCTGTCAAGTTTCTGCACTGCTGAAGGGTCAGTGAGAAAGACACAGAATCCAATCCACCGCCAGGGATACAGAGGCAGCATGTCCATCTGTGCTGGTGGGTAACAAGCAGAAGAGGATCAAAAGGAGATCACATTGTTTCTTTTTGTAACAATGTACAGGTGCCATGCGACTTCTCAAGGCAGCACCAGTCCAAAAGGTGCCACGGGAAAAGGAAATCAAAGCTTAAGATCCCTGCAGACACAATGTTTCATTCACTTGTATCTGAGAGATGTTATGATGGCTGAACAGTTGTGTTTTTCAACTTAACTTTTAACCCTTTAAAGCTGAAAAGTTGGGAGCACACTCTCCCTGTTGACTACATCTCTTGCCATGAAGAAGCAGTGAGTTTGCACTTTTATTTTACACAAATCGCAGCTTCAATCCAACAATCCTACACAGCCCTGATGTGCAGTTCTCCTGGGATATTTGCACTGAACACTGAAGTGGCCGATGGGTTGACTTTATTTCAACAAAAGGTTGGATGCATCCAGCCCCCAAAAAACAGCAAGATTGTGCAGCGTGCATGTTTGATAAGACATAAAAACATCATTGCAAGTTTTTAAATCATCTTTGTCTGCAAGTTGCATTTGCAAATCCGTGTCTTGTTCCTACCTGGGCCATCGGATCCTGAGAGAGGTGAATTCAGCTTAGGTCGCTTTGCAGTGGGGGGTCCGACATCCAGCAGATTGTCAGCCATCCTGCTCGCTATATTTTATGAATGGATGATGATGCAGCAAAATAACAGCAGGATGAGTCCAACTTGTCAGATTTTTTTTAGCTCGCGATAACTGGTAACTTTTTCTAACGTTACGAGTAAAGGAGCAATCGAGCAGTTTTTTTTCTGGACTGGCGAAATGCTGCCTGGAGAAAAAGGGGCTTTAAAAGAAGGGCAACAGCGCCACGCTTCGCCGCCGAAGATCACCCCATGATAATCCAACACCCAACACCCACATAATTATCCTCAATAATCACGTCCAAAAATTATTTCACTCGGAGAAAAATTAAATAAAAATCAATCATAAAATATTACAAAAGACGTAAGCTGATCCCTTTCTCCGCAGATCGCCGGTTTCACGTCCGTGCAAAATCATTTTTTTCGCAGTCCAAACAAGCAGCCATAAAATCTGTCTCGGGCTTAAATAAAAAGAGCAAAATTCAAAAAATATTTTCTATGAGGCGGATTATTTTTCTGGTCGCTGTCTCCCGGTAAATACAGCGTCTCTGGACGGAGATACGGCGAGAAGCGGCGCTCTCTAAAAGGGAAATCAAATAAACCGTGGGCTTTGGAGACGATAAAAACCCGTCTAACCCTCACATGTTGGCATTAATTCTCACCGGAAGGTCTAACATTTCGATTTTCTGCGCGAAAAAAGACGTTTGAGCCCCGTCTGGGTTGCTCCGATCGGTTTTTAAAATTAATGCTCCCCCCGAAATCCCGATTCTGAGCCGCGTCAAGATGGCGTCTGTTGATTCCTCCGATACAAAAAAAAAAAGTTTTTTTTTCTTCCCAGCTCGACTGTGGGGGGAGGAGGGGGAG